>JAHSUH010003114.1:1545000-1652500 GCA_025388415.1 Cynanchum wilfordii | reverse complement strand
TATTCATCAGCATTTCAATTTCCATTGGCCACCCTCGGTAGGTGCCGCTGAAATTTGTGTATATTTGCATGAATTTGATTGAAAATTTACTTTGTAAAATTTTTGGCAATGCTGAAGGTACTTCTCCAAGTCAAGTAGCGGAGGATTCGTCTTTTAGAATGGTTGGAGCTCATGATTTGCTGATTGTTGGACCGGGTGTTCTTGGTCGCTTAGTGGCTGAAAGATGGAAAACGGTAAACTTTTGAACGGGTTTGTTTTTGTATAATCTTGTCTTCATATCATTATAATATTTTATAAAATACTTGATTTTGTAGACCATTTAATTTGACCCAGTTGTTTTTTTAACCTTCTTTATCTTGGTTCAAATAATGGGTTAGGATCAAAATTAGATTTTATCTTAAGAATGGGCGGGAAGAGTGTGAGAATGATGAATTTCTGCTCAATGATGTAATGTAAAAGAGTGCATTTTTCAAAATTTAATATGATAAGAACTTCACCCTGTGGATATAGGACCATCCGGACTGCCAAATTGTTGGACAAACAGTTACAACAGATCACCATGCTGAATTGATTGAAATGGGCATTAATCCATCTTTGAAGGGGACAAGTTTGTCTCAAAAGTTTCCTTATGTGATTTTCTGTGCTCCTCCATCCCGGAGTCCAGATTACCTTGGTGATCTTAGGTATGCATTAATTATTATTCAGCCAAACATGGGAATTTGCTACTTGATAGCCAGTTTAATCCAGAGTTTTTAAGCTTGTTGGAAGATATATTTGCTGATATACTTTTCTTGTCTGTTATCCATGTTTGGACTTTGATATATAATGTTATCTTGCTCCCTTTTGTTATGGAAGAAAACAAGAACAGCAAATTATGTTTCCACATTTCATTAAGTCCTGAAAATACAAAAAAGAATCAGTTAGAGAATCTTTTTTACTTGTGGCTTGCTGATGTTTAGTCATATAGGCTTCATCAAACTAGAAAACTGGTTAATTAATTCATGGCGCGCTGGAAGGTCATTTGGGAAGAAGAACAGATTGGTGTGGTTGTAATGATACTTTCAGACTATATCTTGCGTTCATTGAGTTGAGAAGTCCAGTGAAGAATATGTATGAAGCTTATATAGATGTATATTAAACTCTGGTAGTCATTTTCTAGCATTTTACTGAGATCTGATCTCATGTGTTTACTTTTTCCTTTGTTGCACTGGTTTGCTTTTGCTTTTATATAGGTAGAGCAGAGTGCCATCTGAATCAATTTCTTTAATCCTAAATTTATGAACAGGGAAGCTGCATCCAACTGGAGTGGGGATGGTTCTTTTCTTTTCACATCAAGCTCTGCTCTATATGACTGCAATGACAATGGACCATGTGAAGAGGTCTTTTACCTAATACTCCTCATATATTATGGGATCTCTCCCATATCCCTAGTCCTCATGCTGAATTCCATAGCTTGATTTTGACTGTCATTCTTCCTGATGGACATACAGGACGGTCCTATAGTGCCAATAGGAAAAAGTCCTAGAACAGATGTTCTTCTCAAGGCAGAGAAAGTAGTTCTGGAGACGGGTGGTTGTGCTCTTAGATTGGCTGGTCTTTACATATCCTCATCATAACAAACTACATCTTTAGGTTCATCTTATATGGGGCTAGAATTATGATCCATCAAATTGCGCATTATTGCCTTGACTATTAATACAAAGCAGATAGAGGTGCCCATACGTATTGGTTGAGTAAAGGAACAGTTGATGTTCGTCCAGACCATATTCTCAACCTCATACATTATGAGGTAAACATGCCAGCTTCAGCTCCTCTGTATTTTATAAGCAACTCTATTACCTTGCAATCGTTTATTATAGCTAAATCTTTTGGGTGATTGGAATCACTTTGATGAACTTTCTGTTTCCTCAATGGTTTTAGTTGCTCATTCAATTAATGTTACACTGTTATGCTGCCTGCAGGATGCAGCTTCTCTTGCTGTTTCTATCCTGAAGAAGAAATTTCGTGGTCGAATCTTTCTGGGTTGTGATAACCATCCATTAAGCAGGTTTCTCTTAAACATATGCAATTTTTTTTTATCCCACCAAAAAAAAAAATAATGCGATTTTTTTTAGTAAGATTAACTTGAACCTAATCAAATATCTTTTGTCGACTTGTTGCAGACAAGAAGTTATGGATCTCATCAATAAAAGTGGAAAGTATGATAAACAATTTGAGGGTTTTACTGGTAAGCTAATATACTTCTTTAGAAACACATTTTGGATTGAGTAACCGGATTAGTCTGTGTTAAATCTTTTCCAACTGATTTTGTTTAATGTGCTTCAATTCTTGTATCTATCTCTGTTGTTCTTGATCAGTTCATAAGGGCTCATTGATCTAAACTTGATTTCTTCCCTTTTTTTGCAGGTAGTAGTGATCCTTTAGGAAAGAAGTTAAACAACTCAAAAACTCGTGCTGAAATAGGATGGGAGCCCAAATACTCTAGCTTTGCTCAGTTCCTTGGTGTGTCTTGACAAGACCATATATATATATATATATATATATATATATATATATATATATATATATATATATATTATACATAGTAGCAAGTACCATAATGTCTTGTTTTTTCTCTTTCTGAATCGCAGATTGATTCAAGCTTTTATTAAGAAGGGGAAAAGCTTTTCATTTTCATGTCCTTTTGAACTTCTACATAATCAGGACATGACATAAGTTTTTTCAAGAATGCAGAGCAACAGAAACAGACAGAAATCTTTCTTTACATTAATTTCCACGCTGTATAACTGAAGAACTATACACAATATATATATATATAAACATAAAGTGAGGAACATGTTCTTCTTCACTTACTTATAGCTACTTTGGGCAGTTTGGGAAGACCATGATGTGGATATAGATTTAACAGCAGAAATCTGAACTCTTAACACCTCATGAATGGCACCTCGTTGAAGCACTCCAAGAATTTCTCCTTCTTCTTTGGAAGTTGCAAGACCTGCTAGTGAGACATTACGAGAATGTAACTCATCTCTCAGCCGAAATCCATAAAACCACCTACCTAGCTTCCACCATTGAACACATACTTCCCTCTCAGAAATCTTGCAGTTATTTAGAGCTTTTATAACATCTTCAACCTTGCAAAAACAGCAAAATGACACCAATTATAGGTCTAATAGTAATTCACAATCATAAGACAAGATTCAGTCACGAATCTGACTCACGAGCTTATAATCATGAAGACAGATTCAGCCAATCGTGAGTCTTATGATCAAAAGACAGATTCAGTCACGACTCTAACTCACAAGAATATACTTCCAAAGTTAACTATCTGTTTTATTATTATACTAAAAAAGATATTTCGAGTTGAGTTTAATCATGTTTGTATAGCATGGTATGGTTATATGACAGATTCAGTCACGACTCTGACACACGAGCTTATGCTCTCTAAGCCAACTTGAGACCGATAAACAAAATGGGGACTGCACAACTTACAGGAACATTAAGGCAAACGATGCAATAGTGCAAGCCAATCAGATTGAAGAGCACACTGATATTTGGCTTGAGAAAGAACATCTGGACATCCTTAAATCCAAACTGCATTGTATACAGATCTTCAATTGCTTTAAGGTAATAACCAACTTCAATCGAATCGGATGATAGCCGTCTGTTCACATATTCAAGAACAAATGATGCTTTTCCTGTCATCTCATTGTGTTTCTTTATATACTGTCCCTTCCATCCCTATCGTAAAAATTCATGCCATTATTGGAAAAAGATCAGTTCAAACAATCAGATAAAGATTCGAAACAAGATATTCTTTATTTCTTTTCTTTATATAAAAAAATATCCTGGATGTGTCCCACAAAAGGGTGACTGATCCCTATTTCCTTTTGAACTAGTAAGTTCTTGAGAAAAATTTTAACCCGAGTTTGTTTGTTTGTTTTAAACAATTATATACATGAATAAATATTCGATTTAAGAATAGAAGAACTCTGTACAACAAGATAGTGTCTATCCCATAAAAAAATACCAAATTTAACACAAATAATTTTGCATACCAAAACCAAGAAATTAAGTGAGTAAACCAAAAAGATCATTTTTTTACTTTCATTTCCCCAGAATTTTAGTGGGGGGTAGGGAGGGGTGGGGTGTTTGTTTCTCACCAATGAGAATCTTTATCACTAAGAAGCTAAACAGGGAAGCTAGTATTGAGGGAAAAGAATGTATTTTTGTAGGTAAAACACACAAAATTAGAGAAATATAGAGAAGATAGAGATACCTTTAAATCAGTGTCCAATTGCTGATCAAAAGTTGAAGAATAGTTATTCAAAGTAAGTGCAGGCCATCTATCTCTGCATAGAGACTCCCACAGAGAATCGGACCCACATAACTCCCGCCAGAACCTGGAGCAACTTCCCAAACAGCACACATCTAACACCTTCACAGATTATAACAACCCAGAAAAAAATGGAATCTTTTCAAGAACCCAGAACAGAAATGGACAGAATTATCCAATTCAAGAACAGAATACACTAGAAATCAAAGGACAAAAGAAAAGAAAAGAAAAGAAAAGAGAAAGAGGGGGCAAAAAATTACCTGTAGGGAAGAAGCAATTTTCAGGGCTATATCTCCGGGGAGTGAATCCTGGATACATATTGATGGATTCATGTTAATGTTTTTCTTTTTGCTGAGAATTTTCTTGAAACCGCCTGAAAGAAATAGATGGAAAATACGTGTAGGCAGGCACGAAAGCAAAGAGTGTGATGGTACGCAAACCTGAATTTTCCTTAAATGTCAAATACTCCAACTCCAAAAGGTCTAAGTTAAAGAAGTTTGACAAAGCTTAAAAAGGATTAGGGAGATAATCATGCACAAAAATTTATTTCATTCTTGCTTTCTATATATATAGGTATATATATATTTAAGGCAGAAAATTAATATAGAATGATGATCTTTTGCTTCCAAGATAATGAAAGATGCAGTGGACTTAAAATTTATTTTCCTAGAGGTCAACATCATTGTACATTACAATCACATGGCTGAGTTATAGTTAAACTTGACCTTCGCAATTTGAGCTCAATTTAGATTAATTAAAGTAATAGTTTGATCCAAGTAAAAACAACTTGATTTCTATTAAGTAAAGACTCGAGTTCGTTCGAATCTAGTTTAAAGAGAAATAAGTGTAGGTAGAGCTTTCCCGTCAAGGGTCTAACGCAGCTCAACTCCAAATTAGTTGGAGCCCAAAGTGACTTCCGAACACATATAATTAACCAAAATATCCAATGAAGATCATATAAACAGTAAGATAATATATATATTTTTATATGTCCCATAGCATCTGTTTTATCTATATACACAGCTGGAAATCAGAAATCTTACAAAACCATGACATTGAAACTAAACAATTCCAAGAAAATGCATAAACAAACTGCAAAACTTGTAAAGGCATATCTAGGAAGTTAAGCAGCAGCAGCAGAAATCTGAATCTGTAACCAGTTGTTGTAGACACCTCTCTGGAGCAATAAAAACATGCCAACCCCGGATTTTGCAAGGTTTTCTAGGCAGCCATTGACGAAATGTAACTTGTCTGGCCAGCCAAAGAGGCCAAGACGCCCACGAAGCTTCTTCCACTGGACACATACTTGCCTTTTTTCTATTTTGCAACTACTCAGTGCTTCCTTGACAACTTCAGCCTACAAATTTTGATTTTCCAGAGGAGAAAGTTGTAAGAGAAACCAGTGAGTGAGTACACAATGAGTTCCAAATTGCATCTTTCGATATGCATAGTAGTCAGTAGAGGTGTATTACAAATGTATGTCTCGAAAGAAACAAATATTAGGCCGAGTTTGGCTTGATGACTACACATGGAAGGATTATGAAGAAAATGCAACAGAGGCATCAAAGAGTACTATCACAGCAGTATTCCAACATTCACCTCAAAACAAATAACAGTAACACAGGAAAGAAATAAATTTAACGAGTCCTTTTTCATAAGAAATGGAGGAAGAAAATGATAAAAAATATGATTCTGAGAATTGCAGAGTGGCTATTACATTCACATGGATGCTATGGTTAGATAAACTCAAGATTTAGCTACACGTAAACTACCAGTATGAGTTGATCTTGTGAAAGAAAAACCGACAACAATCTTCCACTTTACTTGGAACCCCACCATCACAGAGCAGTGTAAATTAAGCTTAATGAACTTAGAAAGGCGAAACAACAACATCAGGACAAAGAATATATAAGATAAACTATGCCAATAACTTTGAGACAAGAAGATCAAGATCATTATAGTACTTACTGGTAGATTGAGTTGCATGATGCAGTAGTGCAAGGCAGCTAAATTGACAAGCACATTGAACTTTGGTTTGAAAAGGAGCATTTGGACATCCTTGAAAGAAAAATGCATTGCTTTCAGGTCTTCGGTAGCTTTAATATAATCTCCAGCGCCCACTGATTCGTATGATATCTCTTGTTGTCGTAAATATTCAACTATTAGATTTGCTTTCCTTGCCATATCTTCATGTTTCATCTTGTAAAAATCTCTCCATCCCTAAAATGTGTATTAAAATCCTCATGTTCTAATTAAGGAATCCTAAGCAAGTCAAACAATTGCAAACAAAGGGAAAACAGATATAGATCATGTTGGAAAAAAATAAACAAAAATCCAACTTAGTTTCCAAACCTAAAAAGTCAAACTATTAACAAGAAAATAGAAATATCTAAGCTAATCAAGAAGCAAACAAGTAAAACTCCCACATAACAGAAACAATTTGCTATAATTGAGAATCTATTTAATTTCACTGCACTTCCCAGATGATCCAATAACAAGAAAATCCCACAAATTATTGTAAACTGAACCAAGAATACAAATTTTGTTTATTCATTTCTGTCATTTTCCCCCCTTTTATGCTCCTCCACAGATCTAATAATATGAAAACAATAAACCTGCCTGCCTATATATATATATATATATCAGAACAGCAGAAAGTCACATCGAATTCTGTATTGAACAGTGGAAAGTACAGAAGCACAGTTGGGACTTGGGGGAATCACAAACCTTGTTAATGGGATGAATTGATTGGTCAAGCTCGTGTCTTTGGTTTTCATATGCAAAAAATTCTTTATCCAAATCAATGTCAGGCCATCTTTCTCTGCTCAGACATTCCCACACAAAATCAATCCCACATATTTCTTCCCAGAACCGAGAACAGCTGCCCAACGAACAGACATCCCACACCTTGTTTAAGAAAAAAAAGAAAATTTCAAGACAGGAAGAACAGAAAAGTAATAATTTTCACCTCATCTCTCAGAACCCATATTAGAAAGCAGAAAAGAATCATCCATCCATCCATACATACACATACATACATATATGAAGAAAAACAGAACCAAGTATTACAGAAGAAAGAAACCTGAAGAGATGAAACTATTTTGAGAGCAATATCAACTGGAAGTGCAAATTCTGGTAAATTAGACAGATCCATTTTTTTTCTTTTTCTTTTCTTTTTCTTTCCCCTTCAACAACCACAAGAAGTTCTGAATTACATAAAAATATTCCGATACATCTAGGGATTTTTATGTCTCTATATATATAAAAAGTATATTCCCAAATATCTTTCTTTGTTGAAATGTGAGGTGGGATGAATCGTATCCTTCGTTTACCTCCACTTCAGTGTCCTTTTCCCTGTCTGTAAAATCGTGCCAAAAATGATTAAAGAATCAAAAGTTACAGAAGATGAGTCAAAAAGACAGTAACTTTAACACTTCTATAATCAAATTTAAATTTACGAGGACAAATTTTCTTAATTTTGTCTAAAAATATGTTACAAATCATTCATTTTCCTATTCCACGTGACGAGACCCGTCCCAATCCTTTCCTTGCCGGCAAGACTAGTCGTCAAAGCCAACTGGCTCACACATTCATACTTTTACTCAAAAATGGAATTGGGAACAAATGGGAACTCTATCAAGATTCCAAATTTATTAAAACCAATGGAAACAAATACAAATTTTTTATTTATATTTTAACTAATTCAAATTCAACATTAATATCTACCTAACTTATACAAATAAATTCTTTATTACAATCTCATATATATATATATATATATATATATATATATTTATATGTCTATATATAAATAAAGAAATTGTCTTTCACTATGATTCCATCTCAGAGGGCATATGTAATAGGCTTTTTGTAAGGATGGACACCCTTTGTAATTGTGTTTGGGACTGGCTGGCAAATCTTTTCCCCGTCAACATTTTCACATCTTGGAATTCCTACTAACCCTTCTGCTGTTGATATCTTTGGCTTTTTTTCTTCAAAGAACCGTATCTTTGAATATGCTACTTGAGAATTGGCAAATAAGAGCAGCATTCCAAGGTAAAATATGAGCATCCCTTTCATTGAAGCCATTTTTTTCTTCTCTCTCTCTCTCTATATATATATATATGTATGTATGTATATTCTTGCTTTGGAGAACTTGAATTGTTTTTATATGTAATATGATGTTTGTTTTTTTTTTTTTTTTGATAGATATATGTAATATGATGTTAAACATTGTAGATTTGCTTATATAATAATTGAGAGTGAAATTATTTAGTGGTTTAAAAATTGTATGAATTATGTACCATGCATTTGATTTAAAGATGAACCATAATGCTAGTTACTTTAAGTGGAGAAAATCATGAAGTGGTAGAATTTTATTGCGAAATTAATTCTTTCTATTCCTTTCACCAAATATAAGCTTTTAATTTTTTTTTTACCCACTTGGGCTGTCCGGGGTCCCCACCTTTTCGGTGAAACTAATCCGGACTCGGCATGCAAAGCGTTTGCAGAGTTCAACTCTTATTTAAGGGTTATGGTCTGGGCCCCCAGGGATTAGAACCCTCGACCATCCGCCCTGGAGGAAACATTAAAAGTCTGTTTACCAACTCTCTCAAACTACCAGGTTATAAGCTTTTAATTTAAAATTGAGTTGCATTAAAACACTTTTTTTTAAAAGAAAAAAACTCTCCCAAGACAATTATTTACTAACAAAATTTTGGATTTTTAGAAAGCACATTGTATAGCTAAGGGTTCAGATACTTGTCGTGAACACCATGTAAAAGTTAATGTGAACTAAGAGTTAAACTCTTAGCGTTACGTGAATCGAATATGAATTAATTTGTAATTTATTTAAATGAAGAATTACTTTTATATGAAACTCATAATGAAAGTCAAACTTGTAATCGTATAACATTCATAATGAGAATAATACTCATTGTGTCAAAAGTGCAGAACCATATTAAATCACATGAAGAATGGAAACCAAAGGATATGCAAATAAACAAAAAAAAAAAAAAAAAAAGTAGCCAAGAAACAGGCTTTCACACACATATATATATATATCTGAACTCAGAACCAGTGAAAACAGATTACAGCAGTATCACAAACAGAAGAAAAGAAAATTGGCTTTAGTAACAATCATCCATTACAAATAAGCATCATCTGCACCCTTCTTTTTTTCTTTCCCTTACCTTCTGTTTCTTCCCACGGAAATCTTGTTTCAGGTTTGGTATAGCCCAACTTCTTTATATACCTATATATATATATACCAGCAGAAGAAGTCTGATCTTAGAGATTTTGCACATGACACCATTGCAGCTGTAAGCTGGAACAAGGAACAACTTATATGGCTGTGTGCTGGGAATGTCATGGTAATACAGGCCATTATCTACCATGAATGTCCAAATTCAAGTTGCAGCTAAAGCTCTTCAGATAAATACTTCATGAAATTCCAGAGCTACTGAGTGGCTCTAAGGAAGCACTCCGAAACCTCCTTCTATTTGCAGCTGCCTGATAAGTCATTGCATTTTCTTTATGTAAATAATTGAAACCAGAGAAAAGAGAGATGAATGGATAAAGCAGAGACAAAAAGAGAAACTTTAAATGAGTTTTTCAAGCACTCTACAGCATAAGTCACAGGAAGAACACTATTCCACATATAACAAATGAGAATCAATTTTTCAAAGAAAATGATTTCTTCACTACCTTCTTTTCTTTTTGTTTCTTCCTTTTCTTTTTAACCTTTTATTGCAGAAGTGGAATCAAGGAGAATAAACACAAGAATACCGGAAAGATATGTAAGAAAAGAAGTAACTGTAACAAACTAACAATCAAGTAAAACAAATGTAGAAGATCAACTCATAATAATAACCATCGTCGTAAGCTAGAAAATTATGTACCTACAATTGTAGCTATCACTGGTTTTGAATAAACCAACAATTTCAGAACAAAAGCTACAATGACAGAAAAAAAGAACTATATCCAAGAGCACAGCCCGCTATATCTGGTGTCAGGGATGAATCTAAAGCAGAAAGTTTCAAAGGATGTATCAACTTTGTGTGCACTTTTGAAGTTGTGGCATTAAAGTACAAATCCTTGGAGTGTCAGATTTTCTTGATTCCTATCCCCTAAATATCTTATTTCTGGTTGAGGTTTTTAAGTAGATAAAAATAATACTTCCACAGACAGGTATTCAAGTTTTCCCTGACCATTTTTATCATCATATCCACTAAATGCTATTCTCTAATGTTATCATTGTTTCTTTATCCTCTTTCAGAATAATTCATGTGAATTTTGTCCAGTCCAAATGTGTAGTATAAATTTCATTTCAAAGATGAACTACGAGTAAAGATTCTGTTACGTGATGGAGGAAATAAATCTAATTAGTCTAATAACAAAGCTTCCTCAAATTTAGTAATAAAAAAGGAGATATAAAAAGACAAATATCAGACCTTAGATGAAGGAAGTGGCAAAGAAGTCTGCCGTGCAGCCTTTCCAGGTTCTGTCAGCTGTCGTATCTCTTGGAGCTGGCAGGCTATGTCCTCCAAAAGGTTCAACTGACACTTTTCTCTTTCCCGGTGATCTACAGACAGGTTAAGCTTTCCTCTTCCCTCTTGCACAACTCTTAACCTTTCTCGTAGCAATCCAATTTCACTCTCAATTTTCGACCTCTCATAATCTACAGCAAACATAGGATTCTTCCGGAGATCCAAAAGCTGCAATTTGCTCTTTGGAGCTAATGGTGGAAGCTTGCTGGTAATGTCTGAACTACTTCTCTTAATGGGAACTCCCACATCCAAATTGCTTGACTTCAGAGCGTCACTAACAGAAGCCTCAGATGAAGCATCTTTTGTCACGTGAATTTTGGTACTTCCTACAGTACTACTTTGTGGAAACAAATCTTCTTTGCTTCTATTGATCTGATTATAAGGGTTTGATTGAGTAACAACAACATGAACATCATGCACAAGAGGTGCTTTATCAGATGAATAACAAGGAGTCTCAGTTCCCTGATTAGCACGTTTATTTACTTGTGATTTTCCTTTCTCTACTAGGCTCATATTTTCTTCCGGGGACATTTCTAGAGAACTACCGTCATTAGATGACCAAGTGAATTCCTCAAAACTAGCTGTATTCTCAGGAGGTGTTTGTGAGTCGTTACCTATAGGTGCCATCTTATCCCCAATCTCTTCCTGCCCATCATCCTTGCCTCCTGAAAGCTGTGGGAGTTCCCCAGTTGGAAGTACATGCTTCCCAAAGGTAGCCCTTGCATCCCATCCTTCAATTGATGAGTCTGTTAGAGCTCCAATTGAACCTTTTTTCTCATCAATAGATGCACTTAACCGTTGTAACAGCAGGGTTGGATCTTCATTTGTATCAAGTAAAGAATGCAAGATATTACTGTCTAACATATCCCGAATATTTAGTCTAGGTTGTTCATTTCCAGGATTAATCATCTGACGATAAGCTTCAACTTCTTTTTCCATAAAGTGCTTCTCCCACTCTCTCCTGATAATAATTTCTTTGAGAATGTTCATTTCTTCAGCATCATAGGCAGATTTGTCCTCTATTATCCTCTGATATTGCCGAGCTTCCATTTCAATTGAAGCCTTCTCCTCTTGTAAGCGTTGAATCATAGCCATGGCTTCATCTGCAGCACTAGCTGCAGCACTTCTCTCCTTGTCAAGCTCAAGGTAAAGGGAAGAAGAAGCAGCACGTTCTTCTTTAAGGGCTTCTACCAAAAGTCTTATTGTATTTTTGTCGTCTTCAATTGTCCCTGCTTGTCCATCACCTCTTAATTCTTCGAGAAAAGATGTATCGTCTTCTATGTCTTCAACTTCATTATCTTCATCACAAATTTCATTTAACACAATACTGTTTGAGAGTCTTTGCCCCAACCTCAGGGATGTCAGTGCCTCCTCATGATCTAAAATCACAAACAGATCACAGATTTTATCAGACAAAATATGAACAGAAGTAGCAGAAAATAGATGCCAATGAATATAGCTTAGCTGCTCAAATAGCTATCGTTTTAGGGGGATAGACAATACAAATGAGTACAACCGTAATCAAAACCACTTGATGAGAATAATCCATAGTTAGTTCATACATAATCTTGAGTTGCCCTGAAGCTTAATATAACATTTTCAAGAAAGCTCAATGAAAACACAAATATACTAAGTTATAAGTTAAGACATTATAATGAATTGAGCAATATTTAGCATATCGAAACCATAGATTTGCTTCCTAACCTGAAATCGTAAAGCTAAAGGACTACTCACAAACATAATACTTTACTAGACAAAGACTTATGCTTTCAGTTTCTATCCAAACAGAGCCAATTGAAGACAACAAAAAATTATCAAAATTCGAAACCAAAGTAGAAGAGAATCGCATATAAATTACCTAAATGACTATAAATTTCATCATCAAGAAGCCTTGGGTAGTCATCAGCCAATTCATTCTCTTCATTATTGACACTGGGAGAAGACTCCTGATCACCATGGATTTCACCAAACCGAGAGTTATACGATGCAATTGAAGAGTGTTGATTTCCTTGATCAGAATCCCCTTTCCTACGATGGTGAATCCGACTCCTGGATTTCTGATGCATGATTTCCTTCCCTTTCATATCAAAACGTCCCAGCTTCGTAGATAAAAATTCCTTACCTCTCTCATCATTCCCTGTATTCAATTCCCCTTTAATCCTAAGAATGTTGCTTGACTTTCTTGCATCAGAATCGCACGAAGCCTCACCTTCTAGCTGCATAACATCTCTTTCTCTTTCACCAATTAACCTCAAATTCAAATTACACTTATGGTCTTTCCCCCAAACAGAATCATTGAAAGGAAACTTAGTTCTTATAGACAATTGAACATTGGCAACTTTCTCCATAGGATAGTCAACAAAGATATTCTGGAAACACAAATTCTTATTAGGTTTTATAACAAAAAGCCCTTCACAGGGACAGGGCAAGCACAACCCAAAAATTCCCAGAAACTTAGAAGCCATATAAGCAACTGCTGATGCGCAAAGGAATAGATATACAGTGCAAAGATCAATAAAAGCCCCAATTAAACCTCCTAAGCTCCATTTCTGCATAGCCTGACACTCCATTTTTCTGTCTCGAGACAAAAAATTGAGACCTTTTTAAGTATTAAAACCCGAAACTAACTTCTTTTCTCTAATCTTTAAACTCAAACAGCAAAAGGGATTCTCGGAAAAATCTTAAATTCACCCAAAAGGGTAGAATTTTCAGCTTTTCCCTGACGGGGTTCCATTAAGAAAGACAAAAAGTACCAATAAAATATTGCAGGAAATGGGTTGGATCCAAAACGTACAGAAATGAATCAGGTGAATAGATAAATATTCAAGAAATTATTGTTGCAATAATGTTCTGTAAAAGGGAAAGGGAAAGGGAAAGGGAAAGGGGAAGGGAAGGCAAAAGATTTTCCATGGTGATTGTTACGAACGGATTCGCCATGGATTTCGCCATTGAATTTGTGATCTTTGGAAAAAGTTCGGCACCTGGTAACAGCAGGTTTTCTCAAAATAAATATAGTATGGGAGTTCTTATTTTTGTTTTGTTGTGGTTATAATACCTGTCAATCGCGTGCCATGCCTCCTCCTTTTGGCGGCAGAATTGGTGGGACTTTTTTTTTTTTTTTTTTATTTAAGTGCAAAATTAAAACATATGGAAAAAGTTAAATAGTAAAAAAATTATAAGATATTTATTATTATACTTTTCATAAGTAAACTTTAATTTATTTTAAATGTTAATCACGTTACCTAATCCTTTTTTCCTAATGAGAATTTATATATATATATAATATTTAATTTTATATTTAAATATATATATATATTTAATTTTATAATATATACTCTAACAAAAAAAATATATATTTTTATATATATATAAGACATCATGGGAATTTAATGACATATATGATGATGGTTCGGTGCTTGTTGTTATCATCGATGGGAAGGTAGGCTTTATCCATTAAAATGATGCTAAGAGTAAGCAAAAGGGTTCGTCATTTTGCATTTGATTGAACTTTTGCTTATCTTTCTTGGTTATTTACCGTTATTATTTTGATTAATTTAAATTTAATATAAATTTTAAAACAATATCATATTTTGACTCTTATATATAAGAATGAGTATTGAATTTATGATCTCTTATAACATAAAAAATTTATAAAATACTTATTCATTTATGTCAAGTCAAAAACTTTACTTATTATTATATTTTTGGTTAGACCATCTAGTTTTCGTAGTCATCACGAGTTGCGTTATGACCCGAGTTGCGTTAACTCTTACATAGCGCTCATATCAAGTGTCGAACCATCGATCATGTGCAACATTTACAATGCACTTTCTCATTATACCAAACTAAAAACTTTTTCATTTATCATTATATATTATATCAATGTTCCGACTCAAACTTATAATATCTATCATAATCGAGGAAAATACACGTTTGTACCTTATTTATTTATTCATTATAATGATAGATATCTTTTGCTTCAATAATGATGACATGGAATCTTATCATATATTTTATATTGTTGATTAGAGAGAGAGAGAGAGAGAGAGTTAAATA
This sequence comes from Cynanchum wilfordii, assembly GCA_025388415.1. NCBI lineage: Eukaryota > Viridiplantae > Streptophyta > Magnoliopsida > Gentianales > Apocynaceae > Cynanchum > Cynanchum wilfordii. The sequence goes on along the minus strand of JAHSUH010003114.1, from coordinate 1,637,560 downwards.
GATAGATATCTTCATCATTAAGGGTACAAGCAATAAGTCCAAAAGGGTTGAATTTGATGATGGCTAACTATAGCTAGTTAGCTTAAACTTTATTAGAATTTAATATTGAATGTTGACATTTTGTTCTTCATTTTTTTCTTTAAATTTCTTTAATTTTATAAAAGATTTTCATTTATTTGAATGATTCATGACTCATGATTAATTGTATTAACATCAAAACAAAGTTCTCTTTTTATATGGCAGTGATTTTGGTAAATTTTTTCCTATATCTAAAATTCAATCTCGTCAAAGGTTGAATGGCCGAGTGGCATGTTGCCACCCCACCAACCGCCTCATTTGGGGTTTGACACCCAACCCCCTCCCCCATGTATAAAAATAAAAAAAGAAATTCAATCTCGAATCTTTATAAAATTTAATTTTTATCCGAAAAAATATTTCAATGTAACTATTACATGACATTTATAGTGAATATCAAATTCATACCCTTTTATAATATTTACAACACTCATTTATTGTGCCAAGCTGAAATCCCCTCATAATAATTAAAACACTTTATAAATGAATCTCCTTTTTTTTTTTCTTTTTTCTTTTTTTAAGTACAAAAAGAAAACAAAAGTAGAAAAGAAGAAAAAATAAAAAATAAAAAGTTGATATTGAAGTTATCTTGGCTAGAAAAACGTGGTGTAGTAGGTGTCTCGAGAAAGACAAGAAAAGGGCCGGCCGTATGAAATGGGCTGATTAAATAAAAGCCCAATATTGATTTGGGCTTTAAATTAATGGACTGGATATTATAAATTAGTCGCCATGAGGGCCGGACTAAATTACACAAAAATCATGTTAAAAAAAATCTTGATGGCGACTCATCCATCGAGGTAAGAGTTGAATTCTGAGCTGTTCCGAGCTGAGTTCGGATTAGTCTCACTCAAATAAGGTGGGGACACCGGGCGCCCCAAGTGGGTATAAAAAAAAAATTACACAAAAATCATGAAAAAAAAAAGAAGGTAATTTTGGCATTTTTTTAAAAAACATTTTTCTTTTTTCGAAAAAGAAATTCAAATTATTATTTTTACCAACGTGGTCCAAGTGGAAGGAACTTGGTTCCCCATACGCAAGGTCTTGAGTACGGACCTTGTCTATGGAGAGACAGTGTAGGGATCCAACACACTATACTTTGGTTTAGTTGGGATCTAAAATGGCTATCGGACACGGATAACTTACCAAAAAAATTTTATTATTTTTAATTATATCTACATTTAGACTAATTTTTGTTTACCTCGAGTAGGTTTCATACTGAACATAAGTTCCGACCCCATTGTATACGTGAGTGTAGATTCAAACTCGTATCCATGCATACAGTCATTTAAAATTTGGAGCGAGAGTTTATCTTTCGTAATAGACCTACTTGACTCGAATGTAAATTATTCTAAATGTGTATATAGTTTAGAGATAAAACCGATAATTAAAATTTATTTCGTGTAAAAAAAATGTAATTCAATTGTATAAATATTATATATTTAATGATTTACAAATAAAAAGGGATATAATTTCAAACTATAATAAATAAAGCAAAGAAAAGTAATCACACGAGAGAAGTTGAAAATGAGTTAGTCAAAAATAATATTAATAATAATAATAATTTGTTAAGAAACTCGGTAGATTGGGGGAGTTGGTGCGCAGACTCCTAATGCTTCCTCCCGAGTGGATGGTCGAGGTTTCGAATCCTCCGAGGTGATTAGCCGTAATGTTAAAAAAGCTCTAGGTCGGACTCTCACCTTCGAGTAAGAGTTGAACTCTGCGAGCGCTCCGCATGCCGAGTCCGGATTAGTCTCACCAAATAAGGTGGGGACACCGGACGCCCCAAGTGGGTATAAAAAAAAAATTGTTAAGAAAAATAAATTTTGGCATATGAAACATGTAACATGACCATTCTCGAGTCATAAAATAAAATCAAGGAAATTTTTTGTCCTTTTTTATTTTTGTAATCATCGTATTGTCTTTTCGATATTAACCAAGGAAAAATGGGAATCGAATGGGAATTTGTCAATTTTAACACCTCAAATTATACATTATAATATAATTCTAGAAATTAGTATTTTTTTTCTTCACTTTTTGGCCAAATCTAAGAAGAATGACAATATGGTTTAGAAATTTCTACCTAATTGGTATATGTAATAGAAAATATATATATATATATATATATATATATATATATATATATATATATATATATATATATTATATTGTTTGGTAAAATAAGGATAATTTAATCCCGAGGTATAGGTGAGTTGGTAAGTATCTTTCCTAACTTAAGTGAGGTTGTAAATTCGAACCAGTGCTCATGTATGCAATTTGAAGTCAAAGTTTATCTCCTGCAACGAATCTATCCAGTTGAAACGAGAATTAATTTGTATGTGGATATGACTTAAAAGTATTGCTTATAATTGGTACTCATACACGACATCACATATCGTTTATGAATAAATGTCTTGATCTTTTTTTAAATATACCTTAAACTATCCTTTGATTTATTACTAATTTGATTCTTGTTATAAGCATTATGTAAGAGTTAGAGAAAAATTTCCTTTCTTAAAATAAAAGTAAACTTCAAAACTCGAAATTATTATTATTTTTTAAAAAAAATTTATATTAGTTGAAATAGTTGTTTTGAATATGAATTTTTGAATCATCTCTTTTATTTATATATATATATATAATATATAAAAGAGAGTAGTTTCTAGAGTTAGCGTAATCAATGGTGCAAACACCAAATTTCAAAAATCATTCGTCATTTAATTCTTTTGAAACCAATAAAAACAATATATATATATATATATATATATATATATATATATATATATATATATATATATATATTGTATGTATATATATAATAAAAACTTTCACTTTCAAATGATGTTTACATAACATTTAAAAGTATGGTTGGCCAATTAGATTAGTTCTATAAATTCAAAAGTGCAACAAATCCAAAGTTGAATAAAAGCACACTTCAATGGATTAGAGAATATTGGAATTGATTAAAAAAAAAAAAGAAGTCAATTTTATTAAATATATATATATATATATATGTATGTATGTATATATGACCCTAGCAGGTGCAATTTGTTTGCTAGATTGAACATTAATCTTTTGTTTTCTTTCTCATATTTCAATCACCACCGAATTTGATTGGCAAAAAAAAAATATTCTAAGAAAAGAAAACATTTACACTCACAAAAAGTCTTAGGATTGTCAATCCAATTTCATATACCTCAACAAATCAAGCTTGCAAGTTGTGAGATTGATTAAAGATTTTTTTTAAGAATAAATTATGTTTGAATTCTACTCGTAAAATTTAATTCCGGTATAAGAGAAAATTTCATTCCAACTCTTAGGTACTCATGATCAACTATTTGGTATTGTCCTCACTATATTAAAAGGGATACCCCAAGTTGACTATGAGTACCTAGACTCATTCTTATATACCATTACACATTTCATTCACTTATCGATGTGGGATGGGATATCACATTCATCCCCCTTAAGGCCTAGGGTCCTTGCTAGGGCTCAACCGAACATAATTAGCCTCAACCCAAGATCAATCAGTGGATGCCTAGGATTCTAGAGGTAGCTCTCACCCCTCGGGTGTAGCACTTAGTTCTCATAGTTCGGACTGGTTACCCACGCTGATACCAACTGTCACGACTTGGCTCTATAGGCTCGTGTAGCGACTATAGGCCCGACAACACTCATGATTAACTACTTGATATTATCTTCATTGTACCAAAAGGGATACCTCGAGTTTGAATATGAGTACCTAAGTTCATTCTTATATACTATTACACATTCACTTTATTTATCGATATGAGATGGGTATCACATTAGATGATATGAGATTCAGATGTCACATTTTTCCATTTTTTCCCTTTAATGTGTGTATTGAGAGAGAAGTTCATGTTTATCCTAATAGCTAATACCATCAAATATTAATGGGAAATATATATATACCTTTCATTTCAACTCCCACCAAGGTAGCAGATATGAGTAGTGGATAAAAAACCATATAGAAAAGCACATATATATATGTATATATATATGTATGTATGTATATGTATGTATATAAGTAGGCTACCCAACTCAACCTACTGATAGCCACGTAGAAACTAACTAGTATAGTTGTTTTCAACTTTGCCATTCACTAATTACTTCACTTTTTTTGGGGGTAGGTAACAAAAATTATTGTATTTCACAAGATATACATACAAATATATATATATATATATGTGTGTGTGTGTGTGTGTGTGTGTGTGTGTGTGGGGGGGGGGTACAGTCTGATATGAATTTTGTACCTTTTTCATTTGTGTCTTTGCTTTGATGAATTTTCTCACGGCTAAACTGCCGGGTTGATGAATTTGTCAATTTTAGGTTGATTTGCTACCATCACAAAACCTTGACAAATTTGACTTTTTGGAGCTTGTGATATATATTATATTAAAATATTTTTATAATTTAAGTGAATTTATAATTTGAAACAAGTCTTTATATATATATGTGTATGTATATATAACTATGAGTGTAGTATATCTTTGTAAGAGATTTACTCGATTAAAATATATATTAACTATACGTAACATTGATTAAATGTATTGTTTATAATTGAGACTCATTCAGAAAATCTTGTACTATAAACTAAAAAAAGAAATGCATTATTGATATAAGGTTATTCTTTAAATAAACTGCCGCAAGTCTGTGTCGGATTATGAGTTTGGTATGACCCACAATAAACTATTTAGTATTGTAGTCTCTATACCAAAAAGGATACCCCAAGTTAACTATAAATACTTAGGTTCATTCTTATATATCATTACACATTTATATCACTTATCGATGTGAGACGATGTATCATATTCACCCCCCTTAAGGCCTAGCGTTCTCGCTAGGGTCAACCAAACATAATTGGTCTTAACCCAAGATCAACCCAGTGAACGTCCAGGATTCTAGAGGTGGCTCCCACCTGAGGTGGTTACCCATTGTCACGACTCGGACTTGCAAATCGGTGTCACGACTATAGGTCTAGCAACACCCACAATCAACTACTTGGTATTGTCTTCATTGTACCAAAATGATACTCCAAGTTGATTATTCTTACATACTATTGTACATTCATATCACTTATCGATATGGGATGGGTACCCCCACAAAGTTTCAAGTTTGAATTTGAGTATCATAATTTTATGATGAAGTCATTTTAATAAGTAATTAATTGTCTTTATAAATAAAATAAATAATAATAAAAGGTTTTATTTACCTCTCAATCTTTGTCATATTGGTGTGTAAAGTTTCCTTTAAATGTAAACAAAAATTTTGACAGCATTAATAGCATTAAGACTAGATCTTGACTTAAATAGTTTTTAACTATAAATTTAACCATCATCCTCATCCTTCTTCCTAGTGTGGTTGGTTTGTGAATTAGGTGAATACCTAATCTAATTCTAAATTCATCATCTTTTACTTTTTTGGACATATATATATATATATATATATATATATATATATATATATATATATAATATGAAAGGAATATACATAAAGGGATATATATACATATATATAATTACATAACATTACTTCCTTTACAAAATAAATAATATAGAGAGTCTTAGAAAAAAAAAAAAAAAAAAAAAAAAAATTTAAGTTTGAAGGTGAAGAAAACTTTTAGAAACCCTATCAAAGTTTTATTTGGTTAGAACTTTCGATACTTGAAGTTACTACTTCAACTTATTCGAATTTGTCTAAATTGTATCTACAAAGTTTAACTTTTACTCCGAAAGGTCCGGTCCTAATTCTCACATAACGTTCACAACGAGTGTTGAACTTATAATCTTACATAATCATCAAGTGAATGTATTTTTTTATTATATTGAGTCAAGAACTTTGAGTGAGATTCACTTAGGACGGAAAGAATATCCAAAATTATAACTAGGACTCTATCTCTTATAAAAAAGATTATCGTCCTATTAATTTATAAAATTTATTATTTATATACATGAATTTATAATATTTTATGAAATTTTATATATAACTTATAGTTTTAATTTTACTTGGTGATAGAGTTCTAATATTATTGTTTGTGTATATATATATGCAAAATTTTATACACATATATATATATATATATATATATATATAAAACTTTTGGGTTTCTTGTAGTTTATCATATCTTTTAAAGTTGAGAAAATTTATGTGACAACTTTAAATGCTACACTTTTTTTAAAGTGGTTCACAAGGTAGAATACTTTAACAATCTTCTATATATATATATATATATATATATATATATATATATATATTTCTTTTCCCTTTGAGCAAGCTTTAAAAGCTAAATGGAAAAATACCAAATTTTGGATGAGTTAACAACCTTGTATTAGTAGTTAATTTCTAGCTATAGTATAACAAATCATAATAAATAAATATAATGACACACTTACCGGAAAGCTCTAGTTTTGGTTTGAACCATTAATATTAACCTTATTACCTTTTTACTCGACTAATCACTCATTCTCTAATTGTTAACAAAATACTTAGACACAACCCGGTAGCTTGAGGCAGCGTTGGTGCGTGAACTCCTAATGTTTCCTCCAGGGCGGATGGTCGAAGATTCGAATCTCATGAGGTGATTAGCGTCATGTTAAAAAGTTTTGGGTCAGACCCTCACCCTCGAGTAAGAGTTGAACTCTGCGAGCACTCCGCATGCCGAGTTCGGATTAGTCTCTCCAAATAAGGTGGGGACAAAGTGATAGTCATTCTAAGCACTATTGAGAGTTAGAGTAGAGTTTTTACCGAGCAAAAGTTAGATTAAGTGTAATATCACGTCCTACGTTGTAAGTATATATGAATGTTAAGTTAGATTAAGTGTAATGTCACGTCCTACGTTGTAAGTATATATGAATGTTATATGAAATATAATCACGAGTCTCGGTACTAATTGTTAGTTTAGAAAAATTCTAATTAGTTAATTGAGTGCAACCAGACTCATAATCACACCACGAGCTTGTGGACGTAGATCCTAATAGTTGATAGTCGAGCATGTAACTAGCCTAGATTAAAGGAAGCTAAGTGCTACATCACATCATTAGAATTACCTCTAAAGTTTAAAACGAACATTAATCTAAATACTTATTATCAATTTAAAATATTCTTTTTTAAATAAGAACGATATTATATAGTTGAATCAGGTGAAAGTCAACATATAAGCTCAACCTTTATCACATATTATATATATGTATATATATAGCTGCACTGCAATTGCCAAAAGCCCCTCGTGTGTGTATGTGTGCGTTTTTCCATAGTGTTAAAAAGCCATCAACGCGGTTTCAGAAACAAAAAGACTCCTCCTTATGTGTGGAAACTCAAGAATTCTAGATCAACTGTCAACTTTTCTTCCTTTTTCTTTCATTTTTCCATTAAAAAAGAAGAATAATAATATTCCTTTCATATATATATATATATATATAATATATAATTAAACTTCCATATCAATAAAGAGCTTTAGGCCCCGATTTAAGAGCATCTTGTTATAAACATAACAATGATGTTAGGGGCTCACTTCAGATGAATTCATGAGTTTAAAACGTGTTATTAAGTAAAAAGGTTTCAGATCCTACTTAATAAAAGCTCAGTAGATCTTCTAAACAAATGATATAAAACTCCAAGTTACGATAATTAGAGATTTTTTAAAATTGTATTCTTTTTAATGGGAAGGACAAACTCTTACCGCAAGGTCACCGATTCTTTGAACATCATGTGTAGTGACAAGAACACAAACATCAAATGAAATGACCTAAAGATCTGTTAAGCTGATCCTGAACCCCGGTAATGAGAACAAAATTTTTGATGGGGTTTTATCATGTTTTCCAAAAAGAAAAGAAAGAACAAATTTTTACATCATATACATATATATATATATATATATATATATACACATATATATTTTTATATATATATAATATTATATATATTATATTTTCGGGTCGGTTCTTGTTGGCCAGTTCATCCATCTTCATGGCATACGAACTTTTTCAACCATGCAACCTAACCACATTTGAATAAGAGCACACCATTTATGGCAGCCTATAGAATAATAATTCATATTACATATATATATATATATATATATATATATATATATATATAGTGCACATACGTTTCTTCTCCAGGATAATTCTTTCTCACTGCTGGGAAAAATATTTTCCATGATTATTATCTATCAAACACCATGCATTTGAATTGTCTCTGTTTTGTTCTTCCATCTGAAGTGGATGATCACCAGCTTCATCCTAATGAATCTTCAAGAAAAATTGTGAAAAACGGAGTGGAAGTTACGCCGGTGCCGGCGTCATCTTCTTCTCACCGCCAGTGCGGGACACATGTTTTCAAGTATGTTATAGGGTCTTTACAGAGATTCTTGGATTCGAAATGGGTCAATTTCTGCCACCAAGAAATTGAAGATAAGAAATTCTCTGGCCTGTTGTTTCAAGATACAGAAGGCGTGAAGCTTTCCAATAAGGAAGAAGAAGTCGGCAGCGAAAACCCGAGAATTTTCAGCTATTCGGAGCTCTATATCGGGTCTAATGGTTTCAGTGAGAAAGAAATTCTCGGTAGTGGAGGTTTTGGGAAGGTTTACAGAGCAATTTTACCTAGCGACGGAACTTTAGTTGCTGTGAAATGCTTGACGGAGAAAGGTGAACGGTTCGAGAAGACATTCGCGGCGGAATTGGTCGCCGTGGCTCACTTACGCCACCGGAATCTTGTGAGATTAAGAGGATGGTGCGTCCACGACGATCAATTGCTTCTCGTCTATGATTACATGCATAATCGTAGCCTAGACAGAGTACTTTTCAGACGGCCGGAGAATTTTGGTTCCGCCCCTCTCGATTGGGAACGCCGGAAGAAAATCGTCACCGGATTAGCAGCAGCTTTGTTCTACCTCCACGAACAGCTCGAAACGCAGATCATTCACCGGGATGTTAAGACTAGTAATGTAATGCTGGATTCCAATTTCAATGCCCGTCTCGGTGATTTCGGCTTGGCAAGATGGGTTGAACACAAAATTGAGTTTCAAACAAGAACGCCGTCAATGAAGAATCAACAATTCCGGCTAGCGGAAACCACCAGAATCGGTGGAACAATTGGATACTTACCACCGGAAAGCTTCCAGAGAAGAAGTGTAGCAACAGCTAAATCTGATGTATTCAGTTTTGGGATTGTGGTATTGGAGATTGTTTCCGGTAGAAGAGCTGTTGATCTAACCTACCCAGATGATCAAATCATCTTGCTTGATTGGACCAGAAAGTTATCTGATGAAGGAATGCTATTACAAGCAGGAGATGATCGTCTTTCTGATGGATCTTTCAAGCTTTCTGAAATGGAAAGGATGATTCAGATAGCATTACTTTGCACACTTCATGATCCAAAATCAAGGCCTAATATGAAATGGGTTCTTGATGTTCTTTCTTGCAACATTTATGGCAAATTACCTGATCTTCCTTCGTTTAAATCTCAACCTCTGTACATTTCCTTATCATCCTCGAGCAACAGCAGTGGCAATGGCAGCAGCAGTTACACAATAATCACGAGATCAATAACCACAAGCATCAGTAGCAGCAGTATCAGCTGCAGCAGAGCTGCTGCTGCTGATTCAAACTTCGTCACAGCTGCAGGGGAAACCATATATATAACAGCAGAATACGAGGGCAGCAGCAACAGCTCGAGACGATGCAGCAATATGTTTCCTGTGGTTGAAACTCCAAGGGTCATAACTTACAAGGAAATCATTTCAGCCACAAACAATTTCTCCGATTCAAGAAGAGTGGCAGAAGTCGACTTTGGAACAGCTTATCATGGCTTTCTTGACAATCACTACCATGTTTTAGTGAAAAGATTAGGAATGAAGACATGTCCAGCACTGAGAGTGAGATTCTCAAATGAACTCCAGAACTTAGGCAGACTTCGACACAGAAACCTGGTACAGCTCCGAGGATGGTGTACTGAGCAAGGAGAGATGCTGGTAGTGTATGACTATTCAGCAAACCGTCTCCTGAGTCACCTCCTTTTCCATCACAGAAACAGTGTACTAAAATGGAGCTATAGATACAACATAATCAAATCTATAGCTTCTGCTATTCGTTATCTCCACGAGGAATGGGAAGAACAGGTTATCCATAGAAGCATAACATCATCTGCTGTCATTCTGGAACCAGACATGAATCCAAGGCTTGGTTCTTTTGCACTAGCTGAGTTCTTGACAAGAAATGAGCATGGACATCATGTAGTTATTGACAAAAAGAGATCAGTTTGTGGCATATTCGGTTACATGTCACCAGAGTACATGGAAGCAGGGGAAGCAACTACAATGGCTGATGTTTATAGCTTTGGTGTAGTAATTCTTGAAATGGTTACTGGTCAGATGGCAGTCGATTTTCGAAAGCCTGAGGTTTTATTAGTGAAAAGAGTGTATGAATTCAATACTAAGAAAAGGCCATTACAACAATTAGCAGATTTGAGATTGGATGGAGATTATAATCATGGGGAATTCTTGAGATTGATCAGTTTAGGAATAGCATGCACAAGTCCATATCCAGAATCAAGACCAAGCATGAGGCAGATTGTAAGCATTCTTGATGGTTATGATCAATGGCTGACAGAAAACCTACATAAACAGGAGAAAATGGAAGGATGGAAACAGAGAAATGTTTCTTCTTTATCACTTATCAGAAGAATTCAATCCTTAGGCATACAATGATCAGACTTTTCACAGTTGTAATATAGTTATATCAGCTTGTCATATATGTACTGAACTTCTTATGTATTTGGAAATCATATATAATATATATATATACATATATTATACATTTTTCTTTTGATGACTAAAAGTAAGAATGCATTATATTGATGTAGAAACATAAGTAAAGCAACAATGAGACTGCAGCAATGCTTTGCCATATTCATTACTTGAATTATATACAATATATACATATATATATAGATATGTATACATATTAACCTCAACCATCTTCTTCATGATTCTCTTCATCAATGTCAACACCAACCCAACTGATGAAAGCGAAAAGGAATTCTCTGAAACCGACCTTTCCTTTCCTGTTAGAGTCCAATTCTTCTGCATTTGTAAACAAGAATGACATTTAACAAGTTGTTCTTGTTTAGTCAGAAAATCGAGGATAAATAAACATAGTAAATAAAGTGTATATATATATGATGGTACTGAATCGAGTCCTTGTGACATGAGCAGGTGATTTCTCCCATGGAGAATCCTCATTTAGTGCCTTGACTACATCTTTCTTGTGCAGTTTTCCATCACCATTTTTGTCAAGAAACAAGAATGCTTCAATGATTGTGTTGAATGTTGCTTGAAGTTCTGATGAGAGTACATCTGATGTCTGAAAAGAATTGACTGATTCATGAGAAGAATTGAATAAAAATTCTGAAAAAATAAGGTAATGTCAGTAAGTATTATACATTATGAGAGGCAGAAGAAGAATCCATTAGGAAATAAATCAGACACAGAAGAACAATAAACTCTTTTAGCTGAATCCCTTCATTCTCATCAATATCACAAGCACAGAAAAGATCATCAATTTCTTCCTCTGTAACATCTAAATGCAATTTCTTCAAGCATTTTTGGAGTTCTTCACGATCAATACTCCCATTGCAATCTTCATCTGAATAGAAAGAGAGATTCTTTCATTCATTCTGTAAGTATAAGTAAGATTCTTGAATGAAAAGACTAACCAAAATGTTGAAATATCCCTCTGATCTCCTTTAATCCTTCTCTGAAGTGAGGAAACTTCATGATTATGCTATTGATTGATCTGAAATTATGTTGTACTGATGCACTTTTCTGAATCTCAATCATTTTTCTTTCAAGCATTGAATCTATTTTCTCATACTTGTTCTGTAAACTATGGAAACAGCACAACCTTCCAACTTTGTCTGATAATGACTTCAGAGCAGGGCAAGGATGGGAAGCACCTTCAAGGTGTGCAAGGACAATCAAATTGAGAAAATCCATTCAGAGCATATTTTCAGAAAATACAAAAAGAGTAACAGAGAAAATGATACCTGGTAAATCTTTCATGGCTATGGAGTCAGAGGAGAAGGATTGAAAGGAAATTGATGCTTAATTCTTGTTGTGGGTGTTTGATGGTAGAAAGCTCAGTTTTCTATAAAGAAAGATGAGAAAGAGAAAGAATGTGAATGGGGTTCTTGGAAAAGTAAAGTAGAAATCCCATTATGGTTTTGCATAGAATCCTCTTCTTCCTTCTTTCTTCTCCAAAGTGGATATTCTCATCATTTTCTTTGACTACAAGCCTTTCTTCAAGAACCCCGCCCCAATAAGTGTTTGATCATGGTTGGGCTTTATACCATTCTTCCTTATCTCATGCATTTTCATGCAACCATGGTCTTGTCCACCTTACTAAATTGAATCTTTTCCTCATCAGTATTTCATAATGGGTTTTAGTTGGTGAAGTAAAAATCAGATCTTGCCACGCCAAGACAATGGAATTCAAGAAACAGAACTTGTTAGCAAAGATGAAAATTTTCTTCTTTCTTTTCTTTTCTTTTTTTTTTTTTTTTTTCCTTGAAAGTTAAAAAGTACACAAGGAGGCATCCTTGAATTCAACAATTACATCGAAATTAATCATCAGTCTACAGGATATACAAAAGGCATGATTTGCTGCTGAGTTGATCATTAAGCTGAAGAAAGAATTAAGAGGAAATTTGCAGGAAATGGAGAATTATCTGCTTTCCTTTTCATGATCCTATATTACTCATCACCCAATCTCCCTGTGGCAGATTGCCATCATCTAAAGGCATTGACTCACCATTGCCTGCGAGCACAGGACGAGGTCTTTTCTTCATTGTAGCTGTCTGTGAAGCTCCTTCACCCAGAGGGGAAATTGGGCTCTCATTTGATGTTAAGCAGCTGTCGATGGAGCAATCGCCAATACGAGCAGGTAAATTCAAAGTATTTGTGTTCTCCACACCAGCAGTAACATCAGTTAATGGAGGAACTGATGCAACTCCTTGACAATCACTTGCAACCTTGATTGCCAGTTCAGAGAGTTCCTCCCTAGCTGCTTCTAGCCCAGCAGAGGCCACAGCCTGGTCATTAAGCACTTTACAAGCTTTCTCAAGAATTGACTGAAGGTATTTTCCTTGTGCTTCAATTCGAAGTTGAAGGCGACGTTGGACCTTATTTTGACAATTTAAGTTGAAAATGCAGTTAGAATCTAGAAGTATACTCGGCTTAGCATTGACATAGATACAGAAGCATATAAAAATGAAGACATGAAAAAACTAACCTCTAGTTGTTCGTGCAATTTTCTCTGCACTTCCATCTGCACTCGTAATGCCTCTGTTACCTGGTAGCCACTGATAAAAAAGAAAAATGAATTGAAAAGTGATAATAGGAAGCAAATAAAGTACAGTGGAAGGAAGCGGAGAGAAAAGAAAACATACTCATTCAAATCTTGTGCAATCATTCTTGATGAAGCAGATGTAGATGAACCTGTGTCCTGGCTTTCCGCAACACAGGATGCTGAAAAATTAGCAGTAAAATAGTGAATCAATTTCCGCGTAATACAGCACTTAGATTTGCTTTTTAGCTATCATGAAGAAGATTTACAGGGTTGTTCATGCTTAATATAGAACCCGTTGGAACTAGACAAATGAGAAGGATTCGACTATTTGAGGTACAATACCTCAGTCTATCTACTCTACATACTTTTTTCGTATTTTGAACTCACAAAATGCCATTATCATGCACTTGATAAGAGTGGGTACTTTGATGTGTCAAAGAATACATACATAATATTTAATGCATTTCATATTCCAAGAGCCTAGCATCATGGTTGCAAGATATTATTGTCCTCCTAAATTTGTTTTGATAAATCAATCCGAGAATACAAGAGCTGGTGAAATTAAAAAAGATTCAGCCAGTACCATCTTTAGAGTTCTCAGTTGTCTCTTTGCACGATTGCTTCCCCAAGCGGTATTTCTGCAGGAAGAAGGCATGGGGTAAGGTTTTCTTACCAAAGAGAGACCATATGGCTCATACCCAAAAGATAAATGATAGAGTGCATCAGACTGAGATAAGGAAACATCTTCGGGATACAATCAACTCGAACAATTTTAGAGAATCAACGAATTAAAATAAAATGGGAAGAAAGAAAGCAGAAACCATTGATAATACCTGAAGATGTGACTTCAAGTGATACAGAGTCAGGCCTTTCACTCCCATTGTTCTCATAATTGTCTTTGGTGTGGCTTCTGCCATGTAATAAAAATTAGTTTGATGTTTATATTCTAGATACTTAGTACAACAAAAATACTTTCAGGAAAGATATTAATTAAAGCATGGGAAACTGGTGGGATTATGAAACTTTTATGCATGGAAAATGGCCAAAAAAGTAATATTCTGCAATTTACACATAATAAACAGACTTCCTGGAAACCAGGAAGCTGGGCAGGATGCTTGAACAGCTTCAAGAATAGATTATCACAACTTCATTCTCTACTTACCTCAGTTAAGAATAACAAATTTTACGATCTTTGGTATCTTAAAAGATCAGATTCAATACCACATTTGGCTTCCAAGATTATAATAATGGTACATTTTTAGAAATATGAACTGTGTATTGAAAAAGAAGACTCCTTTTGCAACAACTATTTAACAAAAAGCTGATTCTAGTTTAAGATAACTCAGTATCAAACACTCTGATAAATCTCAAAAATCCAGCTATTCAATATAAACACAGCTTATCTATAATTTTCTAGAATGAAAAACTGTACTTTTCAACCAAGAATGTTGCAAGTCATAGAATTTCCTCAAGTAAAACTTATTATTTGTGCCCTTTGTCATGGTTAGCCTTCACCACGGAATTCATCATCAGCCATAAATCATAATAGCAAAAGATTTTTCAAAGTGCTGTAATGAAGTTCTGCAGTCATTTTAGTTCATTTATTTGTCAACTAACAGACATAAGGCATTGTTTTATATGTTTTATATCCAATCTTTTCGTACCTATCAAACAATAAATCATAGAAAAAATACTTCAACATTTTGATGATCAAAACAGATTTTTTACAAGGTTGATCTGGGAAGAAATATATTGCCAACAAAGACAAATCAATTCAAAGCAATAAGTTTAATAGATGCCAAAAAAATTCTTCTCAGAAACTATGGAAAAAAATAATAACAACAATCTTGCAATGGGTAGAAAAAAAAAATGCTAACTTTATAAGAAAAATCAAGCAAAAAAAATATGTAAAATTACGAGTTCCACTAAACTAGTCATGTCCTAATCAAATAACAGAAGACTAAGCCACACAAGCACAGAGGGTGAGAGAGAGAGAGAGAGAGAGATTTGTTTGACTTGAGTTAAGAAATATAGACATCAATCAACATCACCCACTAAACTTGTAGGGTACAATCATTGTGAAATTTAGTAGTTTTGAACAAGCTTTGTGCATAAAAAAACAGTAAACAAAACAAGCAATTTTTTATCAGCTTTGACCAAGAATCAAATAAAAAAAGAACTGTTACATAACCCACTATGACTAAGAGGACAATTATACAAAATACAAAAGATAAACTATTTCTAATCTGCAATAGTATTCACACAACACATATAAAAGGATTGCAAACAGAAAAGAGATCAAACATTTCTTTCAATTGAAGGTAAAAGATTAAACACAGAACAGTACAAATACATACAGAAAAAATTCATATTGGAAATCATAGAAGAGTGTTTTGTTCCATTTTTCAACTGCTTTTATAAATATTTACATATTAGAAACAAGGTACAACCACTAGTATCATTGAAGAACAATTTTATTTGTCCAAGAATTTCCTCAAAAACAAAAGCTTTTCAGAAACAAATCTCTTCCGTACAACCCTTAAAAATTGCAACTTTAAAGAAGGGGAATAGCTAAAATAGGACAAATATCAAGAAAAACAAGCAGGTAAATTCTGCAGAACAGGAAATTAATATATGCATTTCAATTTGTAAACAAAGAAAAAAGGGAAAAAAAAAAAGAGAGGAAATATTAAAAAAAAAAAAGGCACAAACTGTCAGGGCCACCGAGTTGAGTGACTGCATCTACAAATCTTTCATGGAGCTCAGCCGTCCAACGGAGGCGAGGTTTTGGGTCAGTGGTTAGCACAAGGCACGCATCCCCAGGTAAATTAGTTCCATCCAAAGGCAAAGTAGTAGTAGGTCCATGTGAATGATGATGGTGGTGGTGGTGATGATGGTGATGGGGATTATGAAAGTCTCCAACTCCACCACCACCGGAAGCCCCTTCCAGCGGCAGAGTCTGCACTAAAGGCAACCTTGCCGAAGAGTACATTCCCTCTCTTTACTCAAAAACCCAAAAAAAAAGAATCAAACCCAGAATTTCTAGCTTCCCCTTTTCTTGTTTCTTGCTAGTTAAAAGATAATTATAAATTTTGGAAGGAAAAAAAAAATAAAGAAAAAAAACAGAGTTTCCTGAAAAGGGTTGGTCCGTAAAGGCCTGAAAATGGTGTCATAAACGAGGAAATATGAGAAAAAGGGCACTGTATGTGTTGTGCGTGTGAAGGAAAGAGGGAAGACTAGTAGTACTGAGAAAGAGAAAGAGAAAGAGAGAGAGCGAGGTGCGGAGAAGAGAGAGAAAGATAAAAGAAAGAAGAAGACAGACAGCGATGTCTTGTTGTGTACTGTGTTTGCCTTTAGTATTTTAAAGCTTTTATACATATAATAAGTTTGTTTGTTGTTTCTTTGTCTTAACTCTTCTTTTTTTTTTTTTACTTTCACTATTGCATATTGTTGATTTTCAAACCGACTAATTTCAAATTCTTTTTAAAACAAAGCTTTCTGTAACACATTTTTCATGTTTCTTGAATTAGAAATGAAGTTACATTTTACTAATCACTCGGTATTTGATAGTTACTTTAAACTCCGATTTATAGTTATATACATGTGTGTATATATATCCATGTAACATTTGTGCGGTCCTAAATAAAAGAGGGAGAGAGATGGGAATGGGGAAGGGTGCTATTGTACTAGTTTGGGTTAGGAAGAAATGTTACAATGTTTTTGGCAAGTGGTGATATGAATAAGACATGGAAAAAAAAAATCAAGAAATCAAGAAATGAGATTCACCTTTTGGGTATGGGAGTTAAGGTGTAGTTTTGGGAAAAGAAATTTTATTGTTTTGATTTTCAATCATTATATAAAATATTTGATGTCATTATGTATGAGTTTGACCTACAAAATTCATTATACATATATATATATATATATATTTGTATAAATTTATTAAGGTGTTATAGATAAACCTCAAACTATGAGAGAACACATTTAAGTCAATTCATATCCAAACTAATTTTTGTTCACGAGAGGAAATCATAATTCCAAAATTTTAAACAGTTACATATATAAGTCGGGATTTAAATCTTAAACTCATTTAAGCTAGGAAAGTGTTCAATCACGTCGATTAAGAAGAGATATCAATGGTGATGATTTAATCTTAAATTGTAGGTGTATGATTAAGTGGATAGTGTTGGGAATAGAATATGATTTCCCTTCACAAGGCAACTAATTAATTAGTTATTAAAAATATATAAAGACAACTTGTTCACTTGTCTCAACTCTTACAACTCACAATGCTTCTTTGCCCTTAATTATATATTTTAATCACATCACATGGTCTATTAATAGTATGGGATTAATTTTCTCTTTTATGTTAATAATTTTTTCTTAGTCAAATTAATTACTAAAAGTAAAAGTAAAGTGGGTGCATATGCATATTATTTTGAGCATAATCTAATTTATGCTTTGATTTTTGTTTTGTTTATTTCAAGAAGAGTATCTAACACATGAACTCAAGGTAAGATTTAGGTGAACTAGTCCTTCTTTAAGTGAAAATACAGGATGAAACTAGTATTTATGTATATAATTATTTAAAATTTACGTTAAAATATATTTTTAAAAAAAGATTTAACTGTCTCGAATGAAAATTAATTTAAATATGAATATAGTTTAAAGACGAAACTCATAGTTGAAACCCGATTAAGACATATCATCCCATAAAAGGAAAGTAGTATGTGAAATCGCAGGTCTGACCACGAGTATGTGAAGAAGCGTGTAGTAGAAAGTGTTCTTGAAAAACCCCTCTAAAACCACTATGAAGTTCCCAACTCAAGAGTCAAGTCCCAACCCTATTTGATTGCGGTAGAAAAGAAAACATTTTTACTTGACAAGATGCAATTTTTCATTCCCTTTCTCAAATTTTCAAGAATGCCAGCAGATATGCAATTTTAGCAATTAAATCAGAAGAAAGGAAGCATTTTGCAACATGGGTTCTCGTTCTGTACTTCCCAAGATTTTTTCTTGTTTACCTCGATCCCACAAAGGTTGTCCACTTTACTACTCTCTATTTCTTGCTTTTCTCGAATTCAGATTTTTTGCTATAGTTTATACTTATATACTGTTTATTTCTTTGTTTAGTTACTTCATACCAACCCCGATGGAATCTCTCAAATTCAGCTTTTTTCTCCACGCACTTTGTTGGTGATAGTCCAATGCTGGTAACTTCAATCTAAGTTATTTGTATTCCTTCTGTTTTATTTAGTTGTTGTTCATATATGGATGTAAAGATTGTACCTTTTTTCTCCTCGTGCAATGGAAGGTTAGAGATTTTATTCGTGCGGCATTGTATGATCCCAACTATGGATACTTTTCACAAAGATCATGCTCAGTTGGGGTGCTTGAGCAGAGCATTAAATTCAACCGATTGGAAGGTTTGAACCAAGCGTTGATTGATTTAGTTTTGGAAGTTGATAAATCTCTCAATTGAGTTACTGAAGTAAAGTTTGGGTTTTTTGTATGAATGTTGGTTGATTTCGTTGTGTGGTATGAGCTATGAAGTTGTAAACAGAAGTGCAGTTCTTTAATCATTATGAACTGAACGAAACTTTTCTGATCATAAAATTTCTCCTATTGCTTCTGTGGGATTAGTCAACTATTCTTTACTGCACAAATATGTAGATGATGGAGTCTTTCAAACATTTCAGGGCAAAAGGCATATTTAAAGCTTTTGGATAAAATTTACAAGCAGAGTGATGCTTCGTGGTTTACGCCTGTAGAGCTTTTTAAGGTATGTCATTGCTTAGTTCTTTGATGGCATTTCTAACAGAAAAGGCTTGGAAATCATTTGTCACATTCTCAAATCTTTATTCAATATAATTAGTGTGGAAGATGGGAATATACTGTCAATATGAAATTTGAGTACATATTATAGATTGAATGTGGAATAAGCAGCAGCATTCTTGCTGCTCACAGATATAAATTCCTAGGAAAATTTAGTTTCTTTCATTGGAGATGTAGGAAGGGGTTTGGTATCTTCTTGGGCATTGACTTATCTAACCCTGGTCTTCATCTGATTGGATCTTCTTTTGTATTGCCTGACCTTTTGAAAGTCCCTTATCAATCTAGCAAGCATAGGGTAAGTCTTCATTAAAGCTAAATGGAGCTTTGAAAGCAGGAAAGGCCAACATCATAATTTTATTTTGGGAGTTCGTCAAAATGTTAGTTTATTGATCTCATAGTGCTGCATTTTGTCAAGTTTGGTAACTGAAATGGAGTTGAGGAGATAAAACCAGAAAAGAAATTTTGAACTCCTATATATATATCATTTTGGTGGTGGTGGACCTGGTGGTATTGGTAGTGGGATCCACTACTTTGAACAATTATCTGAGAGATATTGCTATTGCAACTTACTTGAGGTGTATAAAACTATAAATCTCTCCACCGAATAGTTAGTACGTGTATATTTGTAAATACAGATAAGCATACACGGGATAAAAGGATCAACATCAGCTTATGAACTACCCTATTGTTCTTGCACATGGGAGAAAATCTTAAAACAAGAAGCTAAGGTGTTTGGAGCTAGCATGTTTTTGCTATCAGAGGCTTCTTAATTCTTTTGACTACCAAATCACTATCAGTGCATGGAGCTTGATTAAATATCCCTCTAGATTATGGTTTCCAAATTTGATAGTCTGGTTAGTCTCTGAAGTTGATAATCTGTTCGAAGTTTTTTTTTCTTTTTTCCTCCCATTTATGTGGATATCTTTTGTTCTACATCTGTAACTTTTGGCTTCTTCATATTCTGAAACTTTCTGCTTGCAGCCTTGGTATGCCCATGGCATTGCTGAAGCTATCATGCGCACAGCTAACCTTTCAGTTCCCTTGAAAGTAAGTTTTCTTATTCTTTTACCTTTTACTTGAGGAATGCGACTGTATCATCTGATTAAGTCTTTATAGTGTTATACTCTTGGTTCTTTCATTCGGAATTTTAACTTTTCTTCATTAGTGCTTTATTAATCTATTCTTGACATTTGAAGTTGCATTGATATAGTATAGAGAGAATTGGTCAACAGATACTTGTATACGTTTGGCATGTCATAGTGGAGCTTAAGAATATCTTTTGTGCAATTTATTTCTCTTCAAAGTTCTTTTCAATACTTCTTAAGTTGTTGACTTTCTCCTCACCCTGCCCTTCTTCTTTATCTCTCTCTCTCTCTCTGCAGATATATGAGATAGGAGGTGGATCAGGAACCTGCGCCAAAGGCATAATGGATTACATCAAGTTGAATGCACCTACTAGAGTTTACGATAATATGAGCTACACGTATGATATTACATATGAGCAGAAAAATTTACCTTCTCTGTTAACCATATTGTTTACTAGTTGAATTTGTTTGAATCAATGAGCTTTTGAAACTTCTATGCTAATAATTTGACCACTTGTCTGTTAGAAAACAATATGAAGCTCTCTTTCTCTCCTCTCTGTTTAAAGAAGGGTTTAAACAGAGACATTATAGATTGTTTAATTCCCTGCAGTTCAGTAGAAATCAGTTCTTCACTTGAGAAAAGACAGATGGAAACCGTAGGAGTTGTTCAAAGTCACTTATCAAAATTTAAAGTAGAGTGCCGTGATGCTGCGGACCCTAGTGGATGGGGTATGATATTCTTAACTGGCTCCAATGTATTTATGAACTTGCAGTGTAATAAATTAAAGCTTGAACTTATCTTTATTCATTTTAGGCTCTAAAATTTTCCATTCTACTTCTGTATTATTCCTTAGTCCTTCTCTAATCAGAAAGTGATGATTTTTTTTTTTCCGGCTTGAAACAGGGGAAGCTGATCAAGAACCTTGTTGGCTTATTATGTTAGAGGTTCATTTTTTAATCAAGTCTTTCATTTGTGAAACAATTTTTGTGGTCATTTTTTGTTATATTCTTTTAGTAAGAAATTTGAATGGCAAATTTATATTGTTCTTCTGGAATCCTGGAAAGTTCCTCTTCACAAATAGTTTCCATTTTACCTTTGATTTGAGCTGAGTATGCATGTAACACAGTCCGTCTCCCCTTTCCTTCAGCTTCATTCCTCAAAATTTTACTTTCAATTTTTGCATAGAAATTTTGTTTGGTTGAAATATTTACGAAGTAGTTCGGTGATCTCACAGGTTCTTGATAATCTTCCACATGATCTTATCTATGCTGAAAATCAAGTTTCTCCTTGGATGGAAGTATGGGTTGAAAAGGATGAACAAAGGTGACTATCTGTGGTTAATTACTAAGAAAACGTTGCAGTTAGACATAGGTTCCTTTGCTTCATAAATATATATATATGTTATAGCTCAGTGATTGACCCATCTGTTCTTTTAATAGGTCAGACCTTTCTGAATTGTATAAACCATTGCAAGATTCTTTGATTACCGGTTGCTTAGAGATCCTTAATCTAGGGAGTACAGCTCACGGAAGCAGCAGTACAACTTCAATGGCAAGCAATCTCTGGGCTAAAGTCTTTCCAAAACCTCGGAGATGTTGGCTACCGACTGGTTGCTTGGTAGTTGCTGCCAAACGATCTTGACATACTCTCTTTTCTCTTTCAAAGTTGGAACTTTTTCTTTTTTGCTAATGCAATCGTGTTTTGTTCAATGTCAGAAACTTCTGCAGGTTCTACATGGTGCTTTACCAAAGATGTCATTAATCGCTTCTGATTTCAGTTATTTGCCAGATGTAAAAATTCCTGGTGAAAGAGCTCCATTGGTTTCAACCAAGGTATGATGGTTAGGAATGGATTAAGTTCATTGTTGGATTTCTGTGATAATATTTGCTTCTCTATATCTGTTGATCGATAAATGAAATTTCTTTGACATTTTTCTTGTAGAGAGATGGTAAAAGTTTTGATCACGATAGCTATCTGGATGCGAAGGTAACGAATCATGTCTTCCCTTCTCCCTTCTGCCGCATTTTTATGCCTGACTGTATCTACTCTTTCCAGTGAAAAGTTGGGGGTAGCAAAAATGATATATTGTTCTTGGTATGGTCTGAGAAATCTTTCCATAAAAAGTATAATGCACAAATTTAAGGTTTTGAAACATGGGAAGCTTCAAATCTGGGAGAGATTTAGGGGTCTCCTCCTATTCCATTCTTAAGGTGAATTGAACTCAGTATCTCTCACTCACTTGACGGGATGGGTCAGATAAAGATACATACATAAATAAGGGTCTTGCTACCACCTTGTTCCCGAAACATGGGAAGATTGAGCAACTACCAAGATCAAGAAATAGATCATTTCCATTCCATTTGGATTTATTTCTTGCATAATTCCAAGTAAAAATGCCCTATTTTCACACTACAGGTTTCATGGATGTCTTTTTTTCTGCAGGGTGATGCTGATATATTCTTCCCAACAGATTTTTGGCTTTTGGAACGAATGGACCATTATTGTTCAGGATGGCTTAAGCCACTCCAAGATAAATCATCAAACAAAGGGAAGAAAAGGCGAACACTAACGGTAATTCCTTCCCACTCATCATCTTAACATAACTAGTAAGTAGTAAGCGCCTTGTGAATAAACACATTATTATATATATATATATATATATATGAGGACCTTCTTAGAACAAGGGTTTTAAACTCTATGAAATAATCTAGATTGAATCTAAATTAATCGAAATAGTAACTTCATATAATTTCTGGTTAAATGCAGCTTGATACATCAGCTTTCATGGAAGAATTTGGTCTTCCTTCAAAGACAAGAACAAGAGATGGATACAATCCTCTCTTGGATGACTTCAAGAACACCAAGATATACCTCAGTGTCCCAACATACAACACAAAATAGCCACCAAGAAATTATTGAATGATATTCTCTCTCTTTCTCTTTTAGATCATCAAAATTTCATCATTGTTTTGATTAATTCAGATTTAGCTCAGATTATATTTAAAGAGCCTAAAGATCAATCAATTAATAAAACAAGAATGAAGTCTGTTTTTGTCATGTGGAATGGAAGGGTTGGCTGGTAATCCAACCACTATCATCAACAAAAGAAATGCTGGTAAGATCAGACACCATTTCTGGACTCAACTTTCTTTCCCAACTTACTCTACGTGAAGTGTCTGCTCCTTTTCCATAACAACCATATTCAGCAAACACAATCTCGTCCCTCCTGTTCATCATTTTCATCCACACATTATACATATATATATGATGATTGATATATATATATATATATATATATATTTGTTCATACAACTTACCGGGTTGAATTCCAAGGATCCCAACCTTGAGGAACAACAATGTCAGACATAGAAGTATTGTAGAAGAGAACTCTTGCATAGTTTCTCCATGGTCTTCCCAAGTAAGTCTTTCCATTTCCAATTAGATTACAGTTCTTGAACACAAATCCACTCGTATCCTCACCGTTTGATCTTCCCTGTGCTGTCACGTACCCTATTCTTCCACGCAGTGCTGCTCCTCTTACTGTTATGGTACATTCCTATCATATCATATCATACCATATCACCAATTAATTAATTAATTAATTAATATCCCACATGCAAAATAAATATATAAATACATTTTGGAAAGTATATCTCCCTATTAATTAATTGAAAGAATATAGAGATTACTTATTTTACATTTATTTTATCATTACAATGAGAAACTCGTTGTACTACAAAAGATATTTTGAATACACTGTATAAGCTTCTTATGTACAATGTGGGATATGGGACGGATTACAACTGAGGTCCATGAAACCATGATCAGATATGTTATATAAGATCCTTACGTATTTACTATATGTAAAAGGATATAGCATATATGATTTATCAAAAAGTGAGGTTATTAGTTCGACTGACTCACTTTAAGACAAATTTGTACTTAATTTCAATTATATGCTTTCTCCGATTAATCAATCGATAAGCATAGAAAATTGGAATGTATACGTACATGGTAAATGGATTGGCCAGCTCCGAAGATAAAATCAATTGCTCCATGGATGTTGCATTGCTTGAAGTAATGTCGACCTTGTACATCCCAAAGCGTGTCTTGAAATCCTAGGAATCCACATTTATAGAAAGAAGATTTGTCACCGGAAATCATGGCGGCTACTGCTGGCGCCACCGGGTTCTTGCTCATTTCCGGTGGAAAATTGTATGAGTTCTGTGGATAATTGGATAATTAATCAAAACCAAACCATCCCACTCATAAAGCCCTCAAAAAGAAAAAAAATAAAAAATAAAAAATCTTGTCTTTTAGTATTGTTGGTCAATTTTCTTTAGTTTTTATTTATTTAATAGATGTTTAATGTGCAAGGATAGATGCACTTGGTCCGACTTTTCATATTTGGATAGTGGCAGTAAGGCTGATCTTAAACACTTTCTTTACCTAAAGGGTGGGAGTTCGACACCTCATTTTAATTATAGTGCGAATAATTGTAGCGATAAACGATAGATTGAGAACCGAATTCACCGATTTTCGAAATAAAAAACTTACTATAAAGGTTATGCCTACAACAACAATATTCCCAGCTAAAGATTTAAAAGTTGCACTTGTTGCAATGGAACCATGGTTACCCCAAATGACCTTGGTTTTTTGCATCCCTTCTCCTTCAATGTAAATATAAGGTCTGTCATAAGAAATGAAAACCTGTTCTCTGCAAAACAAATATATATTTAAATAAATAAATTCCTTACATACCACAGATACATATTCATATATTATATATATATATATGTATCACCTATATATGCCAGCCTTGACATAAACATGCACCCAAACATTGTTGTTCACAGGAACAGAATTAATGGCAGATTGGATGGTGGAGAACTGACCATGGCCAGATGGATCAACTGTGACTGTTGATAAACTTCCATCGTTTTCTGCTGAACAACAACAGCAGCAACACATCAAGAAAGCAACAAAAACACAAAGATTATAACAGTTAGAGTACCAATTCATTTTATGAAATGGTAATTCGAAAAAAAAAAAAAAAAAAAAAAAAGGGATTAGTAAAAAGGATTAAATCCCTTTTTTTTTCTTTTTTTTTTTGACAGTGGGATTTATGATATCAGAAGAAGAAGAAGAAGAAGAAGAAGAAAGATGACAGTACTTAAAAAGCAGTATGGAAAGTTCAAAACTCAGAGATTATAGGGAGAAAATTGTGTAATGAATACTGAAAATTAGTGGGGAATTTATTTCTTTGTGTTTTATTATCTTTTCCTTCCTTTTAGTAGGACTTCATTTGAAGAAGCAAACAAATTAATGCAAGAACATTAATTTGTGTTTTTTTTTTTTTTTTTTTTGAAGATTTTAAGGTTTACAAAATATGGGTGGTTCTGGTTTCTTGAAAATGTGATGAAAAAAGGAAGAAGAAAGAAATCTGTTTTAGTTTGGAAATAATTGTGAATTTTTTTTTTTTTTTATTTGTTTTGATATATCAATTATATTATTAATGATCATTGATTTGAATTATTTAAATTTCCTCTTGAAAGCAAAAATTAACCAAAGATTAAGGAATGAAAATTGAGTGGGGGTTTGGAAGAAGAAGAAGAAAAACTGATTAATAAATCTTTCCTCTTTTTTTGTATTCACTTTTTTGGCAAAATTGTGAAATCTTCTTATAATTTATGACATAATTTTCCTCAATATATTTACTTATAAGTATGTTAATTAATTATTTTGTTTAGGTAAGGATATTTTAGTCTTTTTAATTGAAAAAAAAAATGATTTTAGTATTATTTAAAAATATAAACAATTTACACGATTATTATAAATATTAAGAAAATACTAAAGGGAATAAAGCATCTAACCCGAGGGACATTAGTTCAACACATGCTAGAGACGGAAAATCTTCTCCCACGGATTGTCTTACTTAAGTGTCTCATCTATCCTCCCATTTTAAAGACCTTAGTTCGACATATGTTAGAGACGGAAAATCTCTTCCCACCAATTGTCTTACTTAAGTGTCTCATTTGACCTCCTAAGTGAAGGAGCCTTTGTTCGACACATGTCGGGGAACCGATTATCTTACTTAAGTGTCTCATCTGGCGTCCCAAGTAAAGGACATTAGTTTGACACATGTCGGAGACGGAAAATCTACTCCCACTAATTGTCTTATTTAACTGTCTCATCTGGCTTCCCAAGTGAAGGACCTTAGTTTGACACATGCCAGAGACGGAAAATCTCCTTCCACCGATTGTCTTACTTAGGTGTCTAATATGGCCTCCCAAGTGGGGGACCTTAATTTGTCACATGTCATGGACGGAAAATCTCCTCCCACTAATCTTTCCCGAATTAGTCGATGAAAAATAGTTGATCACAAAAAATAAATGGTTATAGGAAGTGAATTTCTTAATGACCCTTATTTTTTTTTATACCCACTTGGGGCTCCCGGTGTCCCCACCTTATTTGGTGAGACTAATCCAGACTAGGCCTGCAGAGCGCTCGCAAAGTTCAACTCTTACTCGAGAGGGTAAGGGTCCGACTCAGAGCTTTTTAACATGACGTTAACCACCCCAGGGGATTCAAAACCTCGATCATCCGCCCTGAATGAAGCATTAGGAGTTTGCACACCAACTCCCCCAAACTACCGGGTTGACCCTAATTAATGTACTATGAATATCAGCAAAGATGATTTTCCATTTTCTATAGAACAATAAGTCATGTTTAAACATTGAATAAAAGTGTAAAACATAATTTTTCAAGGAAAAAAGTAAAAGGAGAGAGTGTTGTAATGAATTCTTTTGTTAGTTTCAACAGTTGAAAGAAGTAAAGAATATAATAGTAAGTTAATAAGTCAAAATATTCACCCAAAAAAAAAAAAAAAAAAAGGTTAATAAGTCAATTTTTTTTTTGAGGAAAGCGTTACAAAGAAGATCATTAATTAGTGATATTGTTTTGTTACATTAAAAGTATAACTAAATTTCAGTTTTCTGTTTGTTTTTTTTTTGTTTTTTTATTATTATTATAATAAATAGAAAAGAAAATTTTATTTTTATTTGTTATATTAATAAATCTTATGTATTAATTTTTTTTTTATTATTATTTTTTTAAAAAAGTGTTTTTTTGTCTAAAGAAAAAAAAAAAAAAAACCAACTTAGAACGAGTACTAAGTATGAATACACATCATCTTACTTTAACAATCAACTAATTATTAATATATATATATATATATATATATCTTCCTTTTTTAGTGGAGGATAAGTCCACGTAATCATTTATAACTCATATTTATTAATTATTTTTAAAAAATAAAATTAAAAAAAAAATTTTAATTAACACATTACTTTCAAAGCTATTATTTAAAGTTAGGATGAGATCTTTTTCCGAGTAAGAATGGGACTTTACAGACACAACTCTAATCAAATCTAAATTAGTTGAAATCGTGATCGTTCCAAATACAAATGATCAAAAATAAAAAAATTACTTGTAACCTTTAGATTTAAGGTAATATTTGAATAAACAATCCATAGAGGGCTAAAAACACACAAACAAAAAAAAAGAAAGAGATAATCTCTGTAAATTTGAATTAGTTAAAAGTTTGCAATAACAAATCACTGTAAATAGAGATAATCTCAATTATTAGTTATATTAAAATAAATATATATATATATATATATTTATTGATAAAATAAATATATATATATATATGCATTGAAATTCCAATAACTTCATATTATTTATTTACATATGTTTGGCAATAACCTATTCATGAAAATAAATTTAAACCATTTTTATTGATAAATATATGTACCATTTGTGCTCAAAACATCAATGTTTTTGGTCAATCATCACTTCACAATGATTCCCATTTGAGAATTAACCAAGATGAATAAGCCTTCCAAAAACCAAGAAAACAAAATAAATAAATAAACTTATTAAGCCAGTCAACCTTGGTACCATATTTTGATGTGCCATTCTCCAATTCCACAAATATTCTATTCTCTAATTTCCGGGGAAACCATTCAAGCGAGATGGGCAGGAAGCACTATAAGAGCAAAAATGAATTAGATATCCACCAGCTTAATACACCAGATGTCAGCCAGGGGAAAAAAAATGCAACCACAAGAGCGATATTACCTTTCAAATAAGTACCACACATTTATAGTAAAATCTTGAGTCAAAGATGAGAGAAAAAAAATAGGGAAGAAAGAAAAATCATTCAAAGAAGAGATAACATTTAACAGCATATCTAAGCAAATATATGGTTTTTCAACAAAATTGTCAACAAATCTGTCATGATTTAGTACTTAATAGGAGCAATGACTTCAAGTTCAGCACCAAGTTTCTCTTCTGCAATCTTCTCGGCTTTAACCCTCAATTTTGTCAACTGCTTCTTCCTCTCATAAGAAATCTGGGCTCTCTCCTTTCTCTTCTTCTCAAGCTCCTGCAGAAAAATAGATTATGAGACATGAATAAAATGTTTTATTTTTATCTTTTCATTGTTCTGATTAGCTGAAATGTTTAAAGATGTACAGCTAAAATGGGTAAAAATTTGCCCAGTTAACTAGCAGGACAGGAATGTAAAGGTCATATTGCATAATGAGAATCATAAAGAAACAGACAGAGCTCTATTACTTAATTCAATTTCAGAAAGGCACATTATTTCGCCTCTCTTCTCTTCATAAGAATTAACCTCTTATAAATTTTAAGAGAGTATTCAGCAGAGCAGAAGATAAGATAATTAAAGGATGTGATTCCAATTCAATTGGAACTCAAGTAAAAACAACTGAAAATCTCAGAATAAAAATATATAGCAAATAACATACCCTGATGGTATCATAGTGATTCCATCCAACCTCAGATGAGAGCTGGCCCAGTAAACAGTACTTGTGTCCTGCTTGCAGCCTCAAAACCCTGGTGCATAACCCAAAAAGCCATTAATGGATGCCTAGATATAATATCACAGAAATAAGCTTATCCAGGAAAGCCATTAAACATACTTGAGAGCATCAGGAATAACCATCCTCTTCACTTTGTCATATGGTGGTGGGATACCCTCAAAGACCTTTAAACCAGCAAGTGCAGCTGCTCCTCGTTTTGTCTTATGGGGAATCATCCTAAAATGTAGAAACAAATAAGTTAGATGGTGAGAAGGGAATTGACAAGAAAAACAACATTATTTAGCAGATGAACATCACTACTACAAATTAATCCGTAGGCAAAAGGAATATTTTCGCAGGACAAGATACAGACAGCATAAAATGAATAATTACCCTATCATACTGCTTCTTAATCAAATCAAACATAACTATTTTCAGTCACCTCGCTCATTATTGCTTACTAAGAGAGAAATATTTTATCAAAATAAACAACAAAATGGACTGGAAATATGCATCCTCAATCTCAATCCTGATTGGAATCCAAAATAATTGTGATATAAGCATGATTTGCTAATCATACATCACACTAAAATTAACACTTCATCAAATGCCAGACCAGATTAAAGAGCATTCCATCTGCACTACCATATGATTACCAGAGGGAGTGAATATAACCTCAGAAACCCAAAAATTTAAGAAATAAAATATTTTAGCCAACATAATCTGCGCAAAAAAAGAACATGTCATTTCTTGCACAAATTTACTAACAAGAATTAGTTAGAATAAAAATGCAATAAGAGCTATCCATATAAGTCAACAGAACCATAACCTTCGAAACACAAAGAAACTAAAATGTACATCCATCAATTAGAGACACAAAACCAACATCAATACTTAAAACATACATACACTAAGTACACTTGAGCTAAAATTAACATTAGTATTGAACCATAATGCACTTAACATAAAACAGAAGAAAAAACAGAGGAATGTAATGATCAATCAATTACCCACGGATTGTGCGCCAGAGGATTTTAGAAGGAGCACGGAAATGGATAGGGCCATGAGAGGGCTTAGTGTTCATGCGCTTACGGAGGAACCTATGAAACTTCATCTTTTGACGAACAAGGCCACCTGAGAGGCATAATTCCTCACACCTGACCACAACAACTTTCCTCCCACTCAACAATTCCTTGGCCAATATGGAGGCGAACCTTCCAAGATTGTGGTGTCTTGCATCGATCACCACTCTCTCAACACAGATACCTGACCCTGAAACCATCTTCTTTTCTTCTTCTTCTCCCTCTCGTCTCTCTAAACCCTAAGCTGCGCTGCTGCACAACAATGGTGGGTGAGTGACAAAGGAGTCTTCTATAATCTGGTTTTAGGGTTTTTGCGATTAGGGCTTTTTTTTTAAAACGGGTTTTACATTTTGGGCTCTCATGGTTTTTATTTTTTGTTTTGATTGGGTTATGAATTTTAGACCTTTTAGAGAATGTAAAATTGAATAAAATTGGGCTTTAAAGAAAAACAGTTGAGCCGTTTTCAATGTAAACTGGATTTGGGCCAGAAAATTTTTTTGTTACTTGCCTTACAATTGTAAGTAGGTTTTTTTTTTTTTTTTTTTCCTAATAGCATCCCGTATCCGAACTTACACGGGTAGATTAATCCGGATTCGGAGCGGATCCAGAGATTACGACTTTACTCTCTTCCCAATCGCGGTTGTGGGGGATCGAACCAATTGTAAGTAGGTTGGTTCATTAAATAAAATCTCGAATTTGGACAAAA
This sequence comes from Cynanchum wilfordii, assembly GCA_025388415.1. Taxonomy (NCBI): domain Eukaryota; kingdom Viridiplantae; phylum Streptophyta; class Magnoliopsida; order Gentianales; family Apocynaceae; genus Cynanchum; species Cynanchum wilfordii. The sequence goes on along the minus strand of JAHSUH010003114.1, from coordinate 1,606,530 downwards.
ATGAGTTTTAGAGAGAGTTTTTTCCTCAAAGAGGTCTAATACTGCTCGATTTCGGATTAATATGGGACTAAAATGATTACCAGACACCGAGAGGTTAAACAAAAATAAAAACAAAAAGCCAAAAATATCATGTTATATTTCGGAGATTTAGCTTTAAGCATTTGTCTAGCACAATGTATAAGCACATTATTAATACTATATACAATCGCGAGTTTAGCACTTGTTATAAATATTAAACCCCTAATAAATAGTGAGTTTGCTTCTCAAACCTAAAATTTCTTCCTTCATTTCAATCTTTCCTCTCTTTTCTATTTTTCATTTTCTCTCCATAAATCTTTTTTGTAGATTCAAGTGAAACAAGTTTGGTTTCCCTTAAATAAGAGTCTCGAGAATTTTACTAGTGTATGAAGAAATAAGTGTTAACCCAGCAGCTTGGGGGAGTTGGTAAGCGGACTCCTAAAGCTTCTCCTCAAGGAGGATGGTTGAGGGTTCGAATCCCCCCGAGGTGGTTAGCGTCACGTTAAAAAGCTCCGAGTTAAGCTCTCACCCTTGAGTAAGAGTTGGACTCTGCGAACGCACCCCATGCCGAATCCGGATTAGTCGGCCCATGTGAGTTCGGATACCGAATATTTAAGCAAAAAAAAAAAAAAAGAAATAAGTGTTAGGGAAACTTTACCCGAGAAAAATATAAAATAGCTTGATTATGAATTTTTCGAGATCCAAAATATGGTTATTGGATATCGAGATATTAAAGAATAATATAAATATTAATTGACCATCTAAAATTTGTATCTTTTTGCCTCAGTTCAACCAAAAAAGTCTTAGTCAAATATCTCAAAACCTTGAAATTACTATATATTAACCGATACCTTTTTGCAGCAAAGAAGTCTATTAGGTCACTTCCATATATGCCTTGCTTGGTAAGGAAGTGAGTTGAAAAATACTCAGACATGACAACCCAAAAAATGGTACAACTTCTATATATATATATATATATATATATATATATATATAATATATATATATATATATATAATAAATCATTACTAATTAATGCAATCACAATAATACACCTAAAATATAAATGTTTTTTGTCATTACTCATACATATATATATATATATATAGAGAGAGAGAGAGAGGCCATTCATTCTCCTAATATATCAAATAATTGCTTGTATTTGTAACATGGTCGGTTGATTAATTATAAAGCCTAATCTTTCCGAAATTATGATATTCTTTTTAATATAATAAAGATAGTTAACAAGTAAATATTGATCGAACTATCAGCTATCAAACTTATAGTGTCACGAGTCCAAAGTTGTGTGACATAAACTTAACCATCTCTCTTTTTATGTATAGTATAGTAACAAAACAAGAATTTTTTTTTCTTAGGCACGGGGTGTCCTAGATCGGTCTCAAACTATGGAATGACATCTTTAAGTCAAATCTACATCTAGACTAATCCTCATTCGAGCCGAGTTGGTCCCTTGCTAGAGAAAGATTTGGCCCCAAATTTTAAACAGTTGCATATATGAGTAAGAGTTTGAACCTCCAACCTCACTTGAGGTAGGAGAGCTCTTTACCAACTCATCTACGCTTTGGAGTTACAAAAATTTTGTTTGTGGAAAAAGATGGATGTGCTAGATAAATTATTGTGCTTCATGTGTGTTATTATATATATATATATATATATATAGAGAGAGAGAGAGAGAGAGAGAGAGGCATGGCATGTACTCTTCATCTAGGAACTTCCAAGGTGAGAGCACACAACAGGTGCAAACTTTTCCATTTTTTGTCTCATTGAGGTCCACATTTTTTGGTAAAGGACACAATAGTTTTGGTAGAGATAGGCAAAACTAGGCATGCAATCATATATAAGACATTGGAAATATGCATGCTCAATAAAAATCCATGTATATATGTATGTATATATATATATATATATATATATATATATATATATGACACATAGAAAAGGATGCCTTGTTTGTATCTTTTGGCATAAAAAAGTTTCTATGTTGAAGATAAGAAATTATTCATTACACATGATGGAAGGAGAGAGGTCAAAGAACTTCAATAATTTTGTAGGATATTTTTCAATATAATTATATTGGGTACACATATAACCTTTTTGCCGTAGGAAATTCTAATAATAGTTATTCAAAATTTCTATATTGAAAAACAAATATTTTAACTTTTGACTTTTGAAAGACGGTGAGGTTTCATATGATAAGTGGGAAATTTTTCATGGTTAAATATCAAAATTTTACAATGTTTTTAATTTAGTATAATTATCAAGATTTCCAAATCTTGAGATGTGCTCTCTAAGTTAAAAGCATGGTTTTTGAACAGTATATATACATACTATACATATTATATGTATATATGTGGTTCCTTAAACCTAATATAATTTGCATGGGGACACAGGAGGACAAGGGGGAACCTGCAGGCATGGCAAACATCAGATGGCACCTAATACAACCAAAGATCTCTTGTTTTCAGTTCTGACAAGTCAACCCATTGAAAATGCCATTAAAGGTACTGATGGTTTGTGTGTGGGTCTCGTTGACCTTCATCACACATTATATATATATATATATATATATATATATATATATAGATAAATAGATACAAAGTATATAATAATTGGAAACTTGACTTTTTTTGTTTCAATAGACTTCTGTCCATCCATCAATGTCGAATATTGGATCGTTTCAATCTAATTTTTGTCACCACCACACACCCCTTAGCTCCATCTTCTCTATATATACTTCCAAATTCACAATGAACACACATATTTAGGTTTTACTGTAATAATAAAATTATAATAAATATCGTAATGTCTGAAAAATTGTTACGTTAAACTTAAAAGTATAGTTTTACTAGTAACTTTGACAAAATATATGAGCTCCAAAACATTGAATGAGCTCGAAATAGACATGAAAGACAAAAAAACCAGTGTCAAAATGCAAGTATAGGGCAAAAGAAACAATGCATTGGGAGCCCTCAAAGAGAAGAAATATATATATATATTTGATATAACAAGAAAAAGTAGAAAAGATAAATTAATAATTGAGATATTTTTCTTTTTCTTTTTCTTTCAAATCCAATATTGGAGTCATATAATGTTGGTAGTGTCTGCATGGATGAAACTGAAAATTTGCTGGACAGAGTTGGCTATGTCTTCTGCTGTAACTCTTGCCTCTCCAGCAACCTACAAAATAATAAAAATGTCAAACCAACCTAAGTCAAGTTACAAGGTACATTTCCTTCTTATAGACATTGAAATCACCTAATAAAAAAAGTTGGACCATTTCAAAACTCTGGTCTAAAGATGTATATATATATATTATATGTCACCACCGGGATCATGAGCTCGTGTCCCAACTGTGGACTTAGATAACATCTAAAGTAAACTATTTAATATTGTCATTATTGTTTTTACTGTACTAAACTGAACTATTTCAAAAGTCTAGTAATATTTATATATATATATATATATATATATTAAATGTCAAGACCTCAGGATGTAAGCCAGTGCCATAGTTATGGCCTGCTGATACTCAAGGTCAACTACTTGATACTATCTTGAATTACACCAAAAAAATACTGAAATTGATTATAAGCATTTAAACTCATTCTTATATATCATCACGCATTCACTTCACTTCAACTTTTGGGACGTGGAATAACTTTGATATTCCATATCAATCATGATGACGTTATGGGGATATATAATTTGGTAACAAGAAAGATTATACAGATAATATATATATATAATATATATATATATATATATATATATATATATATACACCTTACCTTAACATTAAAGGAATAGAGGACAGTTTGCTCAATTGTAGTTATATTGGTGTGAAGAATATTGAGCTGCAAATCTTCAAGTGCAGCTATGGTTTTAATAAGTTGTCCGGGTCGTCTTCTTGATAAAATCTTGATCATTGCATCAAACCCTAAAAGCTTCACTTCAATGTCTGCCAAACAAGATTTGCTTTCAGCTGTTTCTTCACGTAGCTGCTGCCCAGCAGTTTCCAATTCAACAAGTTTCATTTGATGATCATTTGGAAGTACTACTTCTCCTCCAAGGGGTGGAATTAGAAACGACGGTGGTGGCTGTGGCTGTGGCTGTTGATGAATATTTGGAAGTGATGATGAAGAAGAATCTTCAGCTGCCATTGGCGGCCGGGAACCACAACCACCGCCATCTCCGCCGTAAAGTCTTCTTCTTTTCTGTGATTCAAGACACTGCAAAAGCTGCTCTAGTTCTCTCACGAACTCAATTGCTCCACCGATTATAGATGCTTGATCTCCCTGTTTGATTCAACCAAACAAACAAACAAAAAAAAAGAATCATCATTTTCTGCCATAGACACTATGTGTATATATATATATAAAATTTACCTTAGGAAGTAAAAAACCAACAACAAAAACAACAATCCGTTAGTCCAGTAGAATCAAAGTTTTCGAGTCTGATCACTTATAACAAGAAATAATAAGTTTGAATCAGTACAAAGAAATATATGTTGTGAGACCTTCTAAGAAAAAGTGTAAAAGGATATTCTAGACTAAATGCAATAACAACTCATTGGTCTAGTGCAAGCAAAGGTTCAAGTTCTTATTACTTGTGATTAAAAAATCAATGAATTTGAGTCATAATAGAAATAAAAAATATTAAAATTTTCGAGAAAAGTGACTATTGGATACAGAAAAGTTAAAACAACATACCCTTTGGACGTAAGAGCCAGGCATGAGAGATCTAAGAACACGAAGATGTTCATTCATTTGCTTCCTTCGATTTCTTTCAACTGCAATGTGAGTCATCCTTTGGCTCTCTACTTCTTCACTTGTCTTCACACTTCTCGGCCTTTTCCTCTTACTCTTATTATTACCATTATTATTAGTTTCCGCTGCTGATGAGTCACCATTCCTTTCAAGATTCTCACCAAGAATTCTCAACGGAACAGCAGCTGAGCCACCACCACCGCCACGGATTATGACATCATCGTCGTCGTCATCAACAACATCAACATCATCATGTAATAATAAACCTCCTTTTCCCTTACTATTTCCTAACTCACTTTCCCTCATATGATGAGCATCATCATGATCATGATCATGATGTTGTTGATGATGGTTGAGAACGGGAAACTTAAGAAAGTAAACGGGATCATCATCATCAATATTTTCTTCCTCGGAGGAAGTTTTATTGATTAATCCCAACTTAGGTCCAAAATCTGCAAACTGCATCACATCAGCAAAGCTCATCATCATATTCATAGCTTGTGGCGGCTCATGATGATGTTGATGATGGATCCCATGAACCATGTTCATGTTGTTGTTGTTATAATCCACCACCATTTGTTGATCAGTTGACGATGTCGTTTCACCGATCTGTGTCTTCATTAGATGATGAGCATGATGATGAGTAGTGTAATCCAGTGGAGTAAAGTTTCCGGACAAAGAAGCCTGCAACAACATTTCAGCTTCAAGAATTAACAATATATATATATATATATATATATATGTATATGTATGTATATATATAGTTATATATATATATGAAGAGAGAAAGAAGGTTTGGGGTATTTTTCATACTGAGTAGTTCTCTTCCTTCTCCATTATATATATATATATATATTTGGAAGGATTTTCTTTTAGCCTAAAAACCTTGGAAGTTCATCTTTGGCCCACCTCTCCTAAAAAAAATCATCAAAAAAATTTTAAAAAAAAAAAAAATCAGTGTACATAATTGAATGAAGACAAAAGTTATAAAAAGAAAGTTAAATAAATCATGACATAGTAATTTTTTTGTATTGAATTCTTGATACTACTTAATTACGTACGTACCTTTCTATATGTGTGTGTATATATATACATATATAGTTTTAATTAGTTGTGAATTATGGCTAATACGGGGATGAGAGTATAGAAATTGTACAAGAATATGGGGGGGGTGTGGAAGTTAAAAAAGAGGAATGGGGTTTAGTGTACTGCAAAACAGAAACACAAGGTACAAAATGGTGTACAATATATGGTCTATAAACTTTTGGTGAAGATGAAGATTATCTATATATACTTGTGTATGTATATATATGTATATATATATATATATATAGAGAGAGAGAGAGAGAGGGAGAGGAGGGCAATGAGGATGAGAGGTGCGTGCTGGAGCTGCCTTTGACTTTATACGGCTGTATGTATACATGATACATGTGGAGAGAGAGAGAGAGAGAGAGGGAGAGGGGAGAGGAGCCTTTTGGATTAATTTCCACCTTGCAAATACACTTAAAAAACTTTTTTCACCTTTGCCATTAATTACACTCACAAGCTAAAATAACTTTACCACCGCTTTTCATGACTCGTATAAATTTTTTCCAGCGCTGCTGGTTGATCATGATGAATCTTGAATTTTTTTGAACTTTTGAATCTTTGATGCTTATGTTTAATCGATACTATACAATCTAGAAATGATTATGATGATGATGATCCATGTGTTTTCAGTTCATTCATGCATCTGATCATCATTCATAATCTATAAGATAGCTCATTTTTAAGTCATATAACAATTTAAACTGTTGGCTTACCACAACGAAAAGTGTGTATGATAAAATTATACGAGATCGAAGATTCAACATTAACGTTAAAATTATACGAGATCGAAGATTCAACATTAACGCTATGAGGTAGGTTTAACACTCGTTGTAGGTGAACTTTAACTAAATTTGAATTAATTAAACTCGTAGTAGCTCTAAAAATTAGATGATATTAACAAAATATAAAATCATTTAAGGGTTACAATAAATTCTTGTGGTTAAAAATTTTCCCCTTTCTTCTGTCCCCTTTCTTTTTTCTTTTGTTTTTGGTTCCCAATCCCAAAAATCTGGTCAATATTATAAATAAAAATATAATTTTCAGACATCAATCGACAAGGTGAATTCTCTCAATTTTCTTCGTAAAGAGAAAATTGTGCAATGGCAATTGAAATAATAGATTATAGTTCTTATAGAATCTGAAAATAAACACACAAATATACTAAAAAGAAATGAAATTTTTTTTTTTAAAAAAAAAAAAAAGAGAATGAACACATTCCATAAAAATCAGTAAAACACTGAAGTAGATATTCCCATAATAGAACCCCAATTAAACAAAGAGGTAAGGTAGAGGTACTCTTGAGCTAAGATTCTGCCACAAAACAAAATTTATGTCGTGTATTCAAAAGGCTGAGGTGGTTGAGGTTCTTCATCAACGGCCATTGCTGCAGATGGCGTGCCTTGTTGTGCATTTGCTGATCCGCCAGCGGCATTGGATGTTGTCGATGAGGGTGCATCAGTGAGTGACAATACTTCGGGCTCTGTTGGGCGTAGATCTTTCAGAAGTACGAAACCTGAAGGTGCTGATTTCACTGGAACGTATCTACTCTCGTCCATAAACTTGATGAACTTCTCTTGTGCAGGGACTACTCTTGCAGGATTTGTCAAAATCTCGAATGTAGGCTCTGGTTCTGACTTCCTTTCCGCAGGGTTGTCAACCTGCCAATAAGCAAATCAAGATTATTGTAACCAGAGTGATAAAATTACTTCTATCTAGGACTGATTTTTTTGGCACAGGAGAGGAGAGAAAATATAGAAACATTTGAAGTGATAACAACCTTCAAAGACTGATTAGAATTGAAATCCTTCCAAAGAGGAAGAAAACAAAGCTCTAGATGCTCCAACACAGGTAATTAGAAAACAAAGTGAAAAAGTTAAATAAGCCAAACCTGCATAGAATCCCCAGGCTTCGCAGAACTTGTGCTGGTAGATGCGGATTCTCCAGCTGTCTTCTCAGCGATAGCCTTCTGTTCTGCCTCTTTCTTGCTGGCTCTGGCCTTTGCTCTAGCTGAAGTGGACAGAACTGCTGTAGGAAGTTTAACAGCAGAGGCAGTGGTGGGTACAGTAGTTGGTTTGGGGTACTCGAACAGTGACGGTTTTGCATTGGATAGGAACTCAAATTTAGGGACTTTAAGGTCATAGTTCAGACCAATGAAAGCTGTTGGGGAGAATGCCAAGCTAACAAAATATATAAGAGGATACCAATACCAAAACTGACTGAAGACGGCAAGGCCAACTACGGCCGTGATTTTATCATGTTTAGTCTTTGATAGTAATTTTATGGTCACATTTCTTCCACCAGCATCCAGAATCCCTGAGGCTAAAATTGCACCCATCTTACTCATGGTATCTTCATGTTTATCTAGAATAATTTTCTCCAATTGTCGCCTAAGGCAAAAGTGGCAAAAACATATAAATGAAAGTCTGAGGTAGGTCTGAAGCAGAAAAAAAAAAGCAAACCAAGTTCAAGATATATCTGTGTACCTGAATGCACCAACACGAGAATCACTGGCTTCATTCATCTGAACCATCACCATAGCCATTGCGATAAGAGCTCCTTGGCGGACAAAATCAACCACATCTGACGTCAAAGGCTCCAGCAATGATATGGCCTCCCTCAAACCAGTACCTGCACAGGAAATTCCTACTGCAAGCGCCGCACCATAGCGAACATGTGGATTGTAAGATTCAGATAGCAGGGAGACAATCCGAGGGGTCTGTATTCAAGTTCAAGAAGCATAATTATGATCTTGTATAAATAAATAGGGAGGACAAAAAAAACAAAAGCAGTTGTTAAGCTACCAATAACAATTAAAAGAAAAGAAAGTGATCTAATAGCCTAAGGAAACCATACCTGCTCAGGGTCAGAATACATAACAAATCCAAGGGCTAAGACAGCAGTTCGCCTAACATCATCACTCACATCTGATACAGCAAAATGCAACAGCTGACGAATAGCCTTGTTATTTGCAGTTCCCCTATATGCCAATGCTAATGCATACATCCCACCATAGCGTATTATAGGATCTTGATCATGTGTCATTGTCTGAATTAGTTCATCTGCCTCTTCTTCTCTTCCATAGACTGTAAGAGCTATTCCCAATGCCAAGCCCCTGCAAAAGCCAATAAAATTGCCATGACCACACAAAATATCACAAAGACAAGATTAATCAGAAGCCTAGAACAAGCAATTTAATTGCACCTGATAATTTTCTCATGCTGTGTTTCATGTGCATAAGCAAGCATTTCATTTGCTTTGTCGCTTGCAGTCCCAACCATGAGTAAACCCATACTAATACCAGCAGCTTCACCAGCGACAGCACTGTCTGTATAAAGGACATTCTTTACGTCATCAAATATTTCTTCATCTGCAGTTCCTAAAGCTGCCAAACCAAGGCCAAGGCAGGCCCCATGCTGAATAACCTGCAGTAAACAAGGATTTTCCACATGGAGCTTGAAATCTCTTTTATATCATACATATATATGGAAGAGGGAAAACACAATCCAAGGCAATAATTTGCTGTTGAATTTTTAAGGGAAGTACCTCAACATTGGTACTTCTTAGGCTATCACGAAGAAACTGCTTGATACCCTCCCCATGATTTGCATGGATCAGACCCAGAGCATATAAGGCACCTCCTTCTGAGTAGGGACTTCCACCACCAGCTCCACTCTGTGGCAGGTAGGGAGCCATTAGAGACCTTCCTTGCTGTAAATGTCCTCTATGAATAACCCCTAGTCCTGCTGTTGCACTAAATTTAGCCCAGTTTGTGGCCCTACTGAGCCAGTCCTGAGGATCACATCAAAATACAAATGTGAGAAATCACTAGTATACATATACTCAGTAAGCAGTGAAAACAAATAAAAGGAGTACATTACTGACCAAATTCTCCCTCAGAAAAGTGTCCACAGTTGTCCCAGCATGCATAATCGCATTGGCATAGATAGTAGCACTGTGGCAGACACTATTTCTCATCTCAACAGATTGCTTTATAGTCTTGAGAATAAGGAGGTCCGACCTACATGAAAATAGACATTCACAAGATAGATTCCTTTGAAACCACTTCAAAGAATATGGGATGACATTGTATTCATTAAAAATAAAAACAAAAAATTAAAAAATTAAAATTAAAAAAAGAGTTTGTCTCACTTATTATGACTGTATAAGAATTGCAATGTCAGTTGTATGGAAGTTTCCCCAGACAAAATTCCTTTGATTTTGAGGAGCCTCTCTGCATAAAGTGCCTCACTTGGATCTTCAATAGCGATAATTCCTTCAGAAGGTTGAGTACCTTCAGTCATTTGCACATCCTCTGCTGAAGTATTTGCATTTCCTGCGGGATCTGGCTCAACGGATCCAGACTGCACAGTCACTGAAGGATGTGGTTTGGGAACAGAAAGACGATCCCTCACATTCAAAAGAAAAGCTTGATGTTCATTCTCTACAAGATCAAAAGCAATTTGGAATGCCAGTAGAGCATCTTCTTTGTTTTCTGATCGTAAAAGTTTCTCAAATACACCAGCAACATCCTCTGGCTCATCCAAAAACATGAGAAGTTGGCATATACTTAAATAATCAGGGCAAGGCAGCTTCTGAAATACTTTGACAAGAAGTCGTTGCACCTGTAAAAAATGGAGAATCATTTTAGATGACATATTAAAAAGATAGCAGTTGTGATTAACTTGTCATCTTTAATTTTTAGAAGTCTATGACCATCTCCTTATCTAAATGCAGAGAAGAAAATTTTCTAGTGTTGGAAAAATATAGCAGAAATAATACCATACATCAACAAAAGATCAAATAATATTCTAGTATGAACAGCATACAACATAATTACAGGAAACATAATCCTGATAGAACTATATCTTAACCTTCAACATAGAGGTAAAAAAATGGGGTAAAAAAAGAAAGATTATATCTCACGTAACAAAACAAAAGTTAATCACTGTGCCAAAAGAGATTGAAGTTCAGTTTAACTGTGATCACCTAGTTCCCCAGCAGGCATTTTTTCTAGATAAAAATACATGAACATCCCATATATATGCATGAAGAAGCTCCTAAAGGAACTTGAAATATAAATATTTAGAAGGTCTTTCCATGACTCAGACCATACAAAAAGAAAACTTTATATCCAATCCCACAAGCATTTTATTATTCAGAGGATGGGTTAAGAGAAAGAATTGAAGGATAACTTAACTAGTATATTCATCCCAAAGAGAGGTACTTTACAGTGCCATTAGCTATACAAATTTACCTCACGTCTGTATTCTCTAGAATTCACAAAGTTATGAGACACATCAGTGCAGTATGATAGTGTTGCTTGGATATTGTCACTCTTTATAATTGTTTCTTCAAGCTTATCCAATCTTCGGCATTCAATAGCCATTCCTACAGCTTGTTGATATCTTCCATCAGCAATACACCTTTAAGATCAAGAATCAACAATAAAAGAATTAGTAAACATAGGTCCAAAACAATGCTTTTTTATAAATGCAGTAGATTTCACATACTTGTCAAGCATCCTCTCCACTATAGCCTCCAGCCTAGGATCCACGTCTGTTGTTTTATCATTTGTCTCAGCAGCTCTGATCCTGAAACTGGCATATTCATCTATTCCTTTGGCTGAATGAAGAAAGAAGGAAACAGTTAAGTCAATTCTCAAATCAAAGAATATATCCACTTGTTATAAACAACAAACTAAAAGAATCAGAAGATAATATCATTTCTGCCTAACATTTTTAATGTTAAGCACCAATCAACAAAAATCTTTCTCAAACAAAGGAACTAAGAATTAAAGAAAGTAGAAGTATTAGATGTTAAAATCCTACCAAGGATTGTACGAACATAGTCACTATCCTCTGAAACATTGAAAAGAGGCCCTGCTCCTAGAGCATATGATAATGAGTCATTTAGCTCCCCCAAGTAACAGAAAACCTGAGAATGGAAACACACAGAAATCAGCTAAGCTAATCATCGAGATGCATACATCTAGTAGAAATAATATAACAAGTGTTTCTCTAAAGGAGGGTGATTAAAACATATAGAATAAATTTGAGGCAATCAACACAAGACAGAGATTAACCTTTGAGGCAAGCAAGGCAGCCAGTTGTCTCTGTGTCACTTCAAATGTTTCATCTTCATACACACTCTCTCTGCAAACCATAAACAGATTCTTATTTCCGTAATAATAAAGGTGACAATTTTTAAATTGACTTCCCAATAAACAAACAGTAGTTCAGCAACATCAAGCCCAATACAAAGCTAAAATCCACTGGAAACATGAATCTTGTGAACCATTAGACCATAGTACAAAATTTCATACAACAACAAAAAAAAAAAGCACTATGACAGTTCAAAAAACCTATCATAAGAAATTCAAAATTGCAGACATTGACAATAACACCAACGGAAAGGCTTTGAAACAAGCACTAAAGACAAATCTCGAGATGTACTAATGAGTAACTGTAATACTGGTTTGTTTGGGTAAGTGATCAAAAGTATAAAAACTCAATATGTTGGAAACCTGTTAAGACACTTCTCTGATACTACATACCAAAGAATCTTCAATCAAACCTTTGTAACAACTGATATATGCGAGACAACTTTCAATTACATTTTCAGCAGTTATAAAGAAACATTGCATACTTCAAAACAAATGTACATATAACCACATCATCGAATGTAATGCTGCATCAAACATACTTTAGATCAATTTACAGTAAAATGGAGCAATACTAACTGGAAGTTTAATCGAAGAATATAACAGAAATTATAATTCTTTCCGCAAATAAATTTCAAATAACATAAAATATTTATCAGGATAAGATATTTTCAAACATAATATACGTTAATTATTAAAAGAAACAAAGAGAAACATAGGAAATTTGCTTGTATCCTATGACACTGTAGAAAGAGAAAAATATACACTTTTAACATGTCTATCATTATGCTTATCAAAAAAATAAAAAACATGTCTATCATTATGAAATTGACGAATCCATGACTTTGCAGCTGCTCATGCCCAAATGTATTGCCACTCAAAAGGAAAAAATTTCAGCTCTATTGCCACTTAGGAAGCTTTTTCAGCTGAAGTAACTAGTAGAATAATTAGTTAGCGGTTGGTTCTATACTTTTCCAGAGGAGTTCATCCTAACCAGAGAAATTGGAAAAAGTAGAAATTATACAGAGCTAACAAAACCAAAAAGTGTGAATGCGGATGACAGCATTGTGCATCTAATGTTGTTGCAATAGCACATAGCTAAGGGATAATACTGACACACAACATTCTAGCACTCATATGTGATTGAGGAGCACGTATCTATATACTTGTTTTAATTCTACTAAGTTATCTCTCATCTCCTAGCCCAAGAAGCTTAAATGATATCTCAATGCTAAAGTACATAAAAAAATAAAAAGGAAATTAACCTGAACTCTTATTAGTCAGCTCCATTACCTAATTATCAGCCTTTACATGTACAACCAGGGGGTAACCCCATTGCCGCTTAATTCTATGAGCTTTATATTTTGATAAACACAAGCAAAATCCAAACACCAAAATTTTCAGGAAAACAAAATTCCACAACAAAGCTTCCAAAATTTCAATCCAAACTTCCCTAAACGAATCTCGCAGAGCCTGAAACCTCTTTTCCCAGCTCAAAAGAAGAAAAAAAAAACCACAGATCATTTCTGAAATCTCCACTCAACCCAACAACAATTTTAAAATAAATAAATAAATAACAACAAAAATAAAATCCAAATTTTCATTCCACAGCTGAAAACAGAATAGACGAGTATGAAAAAAGAGGAAAAGGGTTGTATTCAGAATTACATAGTGGAGACGGAAGTTGAGATCTCAGGCCAATAGAAGTCAACGAAAGCATTGAGATGTCTAAGGGCATGTTGTTTGAGTTCTGGATGACTCTCGTTAAGCATCGCTAACAACATTCCGGCCGAGCTCACCATTGTAGCTGCATTAGGGTTCACCATGGTCACGGCAGCCGCAGCCATGACAAAGAATGATAATAATTCACACTAAGGTGAAAATAATCTCTGTTCTTGAGGTGAATTAGAGAAGAGATTGGATCTGAATAGAGAAATGGAAAGATAGTGTTAGGGTTTTTGGAGGACGAATCGGAAAAAAGGAAGAAGAGGGAAGAAGAGGAGGAGACCCACTGTTTTTTCTTTTTAGGAAAATAATAAATAAAAAAAATAAATAGTAAAAGGTTTCTTGCGGAATGAGTAAAGTTAGTATTAAAAGAAAAAAATAAATAAATTCTTGTTTTTGTTTGTTTTTTTTTTTTGAAATCACGTCTCGAACTGTGGATGCTGTGATCAGTCGAAGTGAAAGTTTTTACCAACTGATTTTTATAATTTAATTTTTTAAATTTAGTGTCTTAACTATTTATATTTCTTTAAATTGATCATAAATCAATATTATCATTTGTTTTTTGTATATGATCCGTACGTTTATTAAACTTAAAAAACATTTCTTATCATTCTTACTTCGATTATTTTCATATCTTTTTCAAATCAACTAAATATTTCGTTTCATGTCAAAATGAGAAGTAAATGTGATAATAATATATAAGAATTGATTTAGGTCCACAATCAATTCAGGGTATCTTTTGATATAGTGAGAACAATATTAAATAGTTGATCGTGGGTACTGTTAAACTCATAATCACTTATAACCAGCCCGGACTATGGACTATCTCTAGAATCTCCTATATCCATTGAATTACATATACATAATTATGAATCCAATTACTCATAATGTCCTAAAACTAACTACCCAAAAAAAAAAGAAAAAAAAAAGGAATCTTGATAATAAGACATACAAATCCTACATAAAATTTTCATTTTTCAAATATAAGAAAAGAATGATGTGTTCTTTTTTTTTTTTTTTTTTTTTTTTGTAAATAAAGAATGATGTGTTCTTGATTGCCATTGCCAATTAATTTCAATGCCGGCTAAACTCCACAATATATATATATATATATATATATATAGATACATACATATATTTTATTAATCTTCATAATACAATCAATATACCAACTATATAAATATATATATATTGTCAATGAAAGGACAAAAAACCTTAACATTAACAAAACAAGACAGAAAATGGAATTGAGGGATGCATTATTTTCATCGTCATAATCTCCTACAAAGACTTCAAATTATGAAACTTCCTTTACTCTAATTTCTTCACATCAGTATGATTGTTGTTGATTTCTGAAGAAATTCTGCAAATCATCTGTTGTTAAATCTGAGCTGTTTTCAACACAGGTTTGACTGGCAAAGAACTGAATTTTCCAGAGGTATGGAAACTGATACCAACAAGATTTACAGCTACCAAGAAGTCTCCCTTCATAACAGAGACAAAGATTGCTGGATAATCATTAATGCTAAGGTGCTTTTTTTTTTTATTTTTCTTTTATTTTAAATTCGTGTTATATTCTATATTAGGTTCAGACAGATTTTATATATGTAGAATTACTGACAGAATCATATTAAAATTGAGTTAATTTGTAGGTATACAATGTTACGAGTTTCTTGGATGATCATCCAGGTGGTGGAGATGTGTTGCTTGAATCTGGAGGTAAAGTTTCTTTTGAAGTATTCTTAACAATAGGAAAACTCTATCAGGGAAAAAATCACGATCAAACGAGAGAAAAATTCACTTAGATTTTCAAATTCTTTATCAAGGAAAAAATTAAAAAAATAAATCTTGAAATATATTTATATATATATTGAGAGACGTGATCTATACAACAGGCTTCGCTCCGCACCTTCACAAGGTTAGTGGTGGGCTACAGTTTAGGAGCCTCAACTCGATTCTCATTCTTTCTTAAAACATTAATTTTAACAAGTAAATCGTACTACAAACTATTTTTGTCAATCAATAACAAAATTCGGGTTACAATCTTTAACAAATATTGTAAATATATATATATATATATATTCAGGTAATGATGCAAGTGAAGAATTTGAGGCTGTAGGGCATGGAAGTGCAGCAAGACTAATGCTTGATGAATACTATGTTGGGGAAATTGATCAATCAACCAAGCCAACCTCCATGGCTACACCTGCAGAAGCAGTGCATACATTCATTCCTTCTTCTAAAATAGCTGAAAATGTCAACAATGGAGGAACATCATCTGTTTCCATTATCATGAAACTTCTTCCATTTCTGATGCCCCTTTTCATCCTTGGATTTGCAGCCATGGTCGGTTTCTTCTCCACAAGCTCTTCTTCTGCATAATCTTTGGATTGAAAATCCCAGTTGAGTTATCAAAATGGCCACATTCTTACTAAGGAAACTGTATTGTTTGTGAACATGTCTGTTTTTTGAAGTTTCAGATAAATAAATTTCTCTTTGTTGTTAGTTATTCAATATTTTATCATTTTTCTTAAATGACGCTCACAATGAATGTCGAACATTCAACTCTTGTAACATTAATAATAATTTTTTCCATTGTGTCAAACTATGAACTTTCTTTTGAATATTTTTTTGTTTAAGCATCCGGTATCGGAACCCACACTGGCCAACTAATCCGGATTCGTCATGGGGTGCGCTCGCAGAGTCCAACTTTTACTCGAGGGTGAGGGTCTGACCCAAAACTTTTTAACCCGAGGAGAAGCATTAGGAGTCCGTTTACCAACTCCTCCAAGGTAGTGGGTTAGCTTTCTTTTGAATATTGGTTTGATTTTAACTGTGAGATCTAGAACAATTAAATTGGGCTTTGAGTCTCCCCTCATCCAACTAAGCAGAATAGCCCATCAATACTATAAGTTCTAAAAATAATGCAAATTGGGCTATCATTTTCAGGATTGCTCAAAATAGCCCATTAAGAAGACAAATAGCGTCAAGAAATTGTAATTCAGTTGGTAGCGCACTCTCACTTTATGATATGAGAGGTCATGAGTTTAAGACATGATAGAAGTTAGCATTTTTCAAAAAAAAAAAAAAAAAGTTAGGAATTTTTTTTTTCATAAGGATCCGGTATCCGAACTCACACGGGTCGACTAATCCGGATTCGGAGCTCTGGTCCAGATATTACGGCTTTAAACTCCTCTTAAATGTGGTTGTGGGGGATTGAACCGTGATTCCCCTATCAAGCTCGGTCTCATGGACACTGAGTCAAGACAAATAGCTTTTATCCCAAAAATAAAAAATAAAAAATAAATGATAGAGAGAAGAAGGAGACAAATAGCATCGAGATTAACTTTCATTGTGTCCCCTTTTTGTACCCTTCATTTTTGTGTAATATAATTATAACTTTTTAGGGAATTTGTTATCAAACTTTTATGCACCCTTTTTTAACAAAAGATTTCTTACTTTGGATCAATTTTAGTTCAATTTCATAATTAAGAATTAGTAATATTAATCCCAAGATCGTATTAAAGTTGATAAAAATTTTTCTTGATTTGAGTAAGATTTCGGAATTGAAAACGTATTGGATTCAAATTTGAGAAGAAAGAAAAAAGATTGAAAGTATGTATTGAATTTAAGTGAGATTGTGGTTTTTTGAGTCACAAGATATTGATCATAACATCTATTCTTGGATTCTCAGGTGAAGAAAATGATGTTAGTAGATTCAGACCATAAATGTGAAAGCTGTTACTTGTGATTCACAAAATGCCATTGTTGGCTTTACTATGTTTTTAATGTTCAATAGAAGGCAATAACAGTAGACTAGGGTTCTCTCTCTCTTCTCTCTCTCCCCAAGAAAAAAAGAAGAAGAAGAAGATGAAGAAATAAAAAAAAAAAGACAATTTTTTAGTTCCAAATGGCAAGGACAAACATGGGTTCCCACTTTCTTGATGAAAAAATATGACAATTCACTGATACAATAAATATAGATATACATACATATATATATATATATATATATCATCCTTCCCATCACCCCCACCTCCCTCTTTTTACATTTTTCTTTTCTTCTCTTTGAACTTGAGTGGACATATCATTTATCATTCACAATTGAGTAATAGGGTTCTGCTCTCTTCCTCAATATAGAAAGATTTCTTTGGACCTCCCCCTTTACTCTTTCTTTCTTCTTGGCTTTGGACTACTCTTTTACATCACATGTTGTTTGGGCAATATGTTTACTTATAATTCTTTTGTTTTAGTGGCTCGAAATCATAATCTTTTGTAATCATAAGTGAAACTGTTATTATTATCGAAACAATCACTTCTTATCAATTCTTATATATATAACTACAAAATATTGTGTGATGGTCGTTCCTTAACATTTTGTGACTAACTATTTAACGTTTATAAGAAAGTAGGGAAAGAGATTAGTTATTTTTATCGGAAATATATATATATATATATATTTATTTGAGAGAGAGAGAGAGAGAGGGGGGGGAAATCAATGGGACAGTTTCTGAAGTTAGTACTGTTCACTGTTCATCATTCTGCACAAATGTCCACATTATATGACTCATCCTTACCCTTCAGAAACAGTTAAGTTTCAAAACCCATACAATTGAGGGGTCTACATGTCCCCCTTTTTACCCTTTCTCCTCCCCAAAAATCCAAATGCCTCCACCACAAGATTCTGAAATCTTTTCTGCTAAAACATTATATATATATATATATATATATATTTTATAAAGATAATAATAATAGATACACAGAAGCCATTATTTTTGACTTTCACTACACATATATATATTAAAAAAGACAAAATTTGCAGACCAACACAGTTCAATGAACAGGTAAATTCTGTCAAGTGCCTTCTTTAGATATGGTTTTTGCATCTTATGGCAACAAACACCCTCTTTTTTTTTCATTTCTTTCTTTTGGGTACTTAATGAGTTGTTTGCTTGAATGTTTTTAAGGCTAATGAGCCATTTTCCATTACAAAAATATATGTATATATATATATATATATATATAAAAATTTGGATAGTTTTTTCCTTTGGACAACTGTTAGTGGGGATTGCAGAAAAATGCAGTCTCTGATATCAGAAGAATCTAATTATTCACCTCAAAGAAACAAGTGTTTTCTTGCCAAAAAAAAAAAAAAAAAAAGCTGACCCCAAAAGCCCCCATTTGATTTG
Source organism: Cynanchum wilfordii (assembly GCA_025388415.1). NCBI lineage: Eukaryota > Viridiplantae > Streptophyta > Magnoliopsida > Gentianales > Apocynaceae > Cynanchum > Cynanchum wilfordii. The sequence continues at coordinate 1,587,565 of JAHSUH010003114.1, read as the reverse complement.
ATCCTCATTATAGTTTGCATGTAGTAAATAGCAATTTATCTCGAAATTCTGAACTCGAATCTCTATTATTAAAAAAATTTGTGATTAATTCAAACGTAAAGAAATTTATTAAAATAATAAATGTAATCATTTTCTGTCAAATGTTTAGTCTCTTCCACAATAAACTTTCCTACTATTTAGACCAATCAATGAATGATTTGATGATCTTTAGGGATGTACTTTTTCACCTATGTAGTAGAAATTTCTGCATCAGAAAGTACAGAATAGAGAGTGAATGGAATAGACAATCTTGGTTCATGGTTCTGAAGCAGTCCATGCCTCTGTCTACCATTTCAGCAATTGGGGTAATGTATTACCTCCTCCTAGTTGTTTGTGAAGGATCATTTCTTCTTTTGTTCATTTTTTGTGAACTTTCAAAAAAGTTTTAAAATATATACATAGATATTGTGATTGAAAAAGTATCCCACATTGATTGTCTAGAAGATTTCCGAGATACAGTATCCCACTTTATTCAATAACAAGTTTTAAACCCGTGAAATGCGGTTAAAGTATATAACAATATTTGCTAAACCAAGAAGTTAATGAAAACCATACTAACTATCTATTAGTTAATCTATCAATCAATGTTCACCTTTGTCAAGAGTTTAAAGTTTAAACTTCACCCGGAATTCCACAGTTCGAGATATATTCGGATACCACCTCAAAAAAAAAAAATCAATGTTCACCTATACATATGTACCTTCTTTATCATTACAGAAGAGAAGTTAGAATTAGAAGTGTTCACCATTGTCGGAGAGAAGTTAGAACTAAAGGTGTTCGCTATCTGATTTAAACAAGAATACATTATGCACAGACCTAAGCAGGGGGGACCAGGTAGTGGTGGTTACTATGTCATCCATCCCTATCCATAACCCTAATGGAAATGCCCTCAAATCAGAACTATATTTTTAGGGCAGGGATGAAATTTTGTGGGCAGCAACAACTTAAAAGTTTAGAATATGGGGGTGGTGGTGGTTTGTGTATGTAGTAAGAATATAATGAATAAAGAAAGGGAAGATTCTCCTAAAATATTCCAATCACCCAATGACAACAGCACCCCCCTCTACCCCCCCACCCCACACACACAGACACACATAAGCACCATAGTATAGTAAACAGCACCAATTCTTCTCACAATCACATGTGAATGAACACCAATGTGACTCATAGAAAGAGTGGAGAATGACAAAACCCTTGTCTTGATTTGAAAGAAAAGAGCAAATAGAGATGCCAATTGGAAAAAAAAAAATGCAATTTTTCTTCTTCTTTAGCAAGAGAGAGATAGAAACAAATAAAGGAAGAGCCAAAAAGATGAAAAAAAAGGGGGGAGAAATGGGTCAGTTTATTATTAATAAGAGTTTCCTAAGGAGTTTCCATCAGTACATATACATATACATACATATATATATATATATATGTATAGACAGCTAAAGAAAAGGGAGAAAAATTACATCATATGATAATAAAAACAAAGTTCATATTGAACTTTCTGTACCATCAAGGACTAGACCTAGTTCATATATCCTGCTAAAGACTAAATCTTTATATATATAAGTTTTACCCCTCCAAACCACCCCACAACCCACCTTCTTCTTCTTCTATGCTTCTCCCCCACAACTTCTGATGATGATCTGTTAGTCCATTTCTTGTATTCTGTCTGTAAGTCATAAGCTCTGGCTATGTTACAGATCACATTAGTCTAAAATTTCTAAAATTTCTTCACTGCCCTAATTTCTTTACAGTAAAAAGAAGACTGATGGAAATATAAACAAATATTTACCATCACCCCTCCTAAAACTAAAAACTTTTTTTTTTTTTTTTTATCAGCAATTTTTTTTTCTCCTTTCCTAAATACCTATATAGATGAGAAGAAACACTGCAGGAATAGTCCTGATGGAACGCGATTTAGTTGTGTCTCTTAAGGCTTCATTTTCTCCCAAACATATCGACCTGGGAGAGGCTTTTCATTCACAGGGTCAAAGTTATACCTACAAAACAAATAAATTGTTCGACGATTAGTAGCCCTAATCTCCATTGTAGTTAAAAAGAGAAAGGAGGGTTATACATACTTCTCCATGAACTGTTTTTGCTGCTGCTCTTCTAGTCGGGCAAAGAACTCGTTCATTTCAGCTGCTGTTGGGATGTGCCTTCGCATTGAATTCTCTCCATTGTTGGATTCAGTGGTGACAGTAGGCCTAGTACTGGATCCCGGAGTTCTAATGCTGTCTGGATCTCTAATCAAACTGCAAGGAGTACTCTCCCTAGTGGTCCTGCAGTTCACATATCAAATGTAAGGATTAAAAAAAAGATGAGGAATTTCAGAAAAGAAGATTAAAGAAACACCTGCAAGAACTGATTTTTATATTCCTTTGCTCCCCCACCCACAACCTTCTTGGCTGGGGATGGATGGCAAAGGGATCGAGATGAGCACCATGAAAAGAAAGAGAGAAAACATAATGGCAGCTTTTGTTGCTGTCAAAAGACTTTCATCTTAGCAGTTTTCCATGATCAATCTATTTCCACCAAAATATGCAGATACCCCACTTTCATTTTTATAAAATATGTTCAGTGAATGTCCCAGCAATCATTTGAGGTAAGAGTAGAATATATATATATATATATATATATTTCATTTAGATGACAAGAATCCAAAATGTGCACATTGTATTTTTTTTTTTGATATTTCATGGACAAAAGGAGTGGTAGTAACATCTATCAAACTTTCATTTCCTGAGGATAACCTTAGCCGTTTCACGAATTTCAAGAAATTAATTCACCCACCTAATTTCTGTTTAAAGAAGGGGAGAGAGAGTTCATCTCAAATGCTACCAAGAAAAGATTCAGGCAAAAAGGTATAATCAAATGAATCAGATGAGCAAAAACCCAGATCACACAACTAATTTGAACCTGTATTTTCTGCAAAGCTCTAAATGCCCTTAGTTGAAGGTGTAAAAAACAGGGAGTTAAAGCATCAGGAACAAGTACATATACCCATTGGCAAAAAACTGGCAAAAAGGTGACCATGAAATTCTAGAATATTGATTCCAATGAATGAGAGAGACAAAAGTTAACAAACTTGTTTCTGAAATAGCCCTGAACCAGTAAAAATCAATTCTTGGACACAAAAAAACCAAGTGGCTCAAGGAAATTAACACTCAATACAAAAATCAAGAACATTAGAACAAGAAATTGACTTCCATCCCAACACTAAACTACCCTGAAAAGATGCTAAAAAGGTAATGATTTCTGCAACAAGCAAAAAAACTACTCAACTGCTTGAGTTTTTTTCTCAACAAATTTGAAACCCCACAAAACCTCCAAAATTCTTCCAATTATTTTTTTTGTTTCTTCTTTAAGCATAAACAGGGGATGATCCTTTATGATAAACATGCAAAAGGCAAACCCACTGAAAGAAAAGAATGAAAAGTTTAATTTCGCAAGAACAACAACAAAAGCACAACCAAACCCAACTTTTTTTTCTGCAACAAAAATTGAAACCTTTGAACATGCTGGAAAGAACCCTAGAAAAAGATTGAAAAAGAAAAATTGAAATCTTTGAACCACCAATTTCATAAAGTTCAGCAAAATTCAAGGCCAACATCAAAAACCCCAAAGCCATAAAAGAATTTTTTTTTTTTGAAACATGCAAAAACAAGAGAAGCCCACAAACTTTGAGGAAAAAGAGAAAACAAAAATAGCCACCTTCCTCTGCCTTCAAATTCCAGAACATTTTCTCCAATACAAGCTTCCTCTGCCCCCGTATCAGTATCAGCAGCAGCAGCAGCAGCAGCAGCAGCAGCAGTAGAACTCTGATTACCTTGCTTGTTCTCCTCATCCTCATTTCCCGGTAAATTCCCCTCTTCAGTTAATTTCTCACCATCCCCGGAAACTTTTTCTTTTTCTTCCTCCTCCTCCTCCTCATCCTCCTTTTTCTTCACCTCAGCCCCCTTCATTTTCAACCGTGAACTCCCCCCTCTTCCACTGTGCCCGTGACCCCTGTTGCTAGCCAGTGAATTCGAATCTTTCTGAATGTTCCTTTGTCTTCTTCCTTCACCAATTGGCGATATCTTTTCCAGCCTCCTACTCCTAAGTTGCAAATAGGACCGTCCTCCTCCTCCTCAGCATCCGCTTCCGTTGGCGCCGTCGCAGAAGCAGAAGCAGAAGCAGATTTCTGCAAACGCTCCAAAGCAACTTTAGCCCTTGTACGGACACCAAGTGAAGCCTGTGTATGACTAACCTCCATCAAAGCAACACCACCTCCTGTTCCCTTTGACTTCCTCATATACTTTCCCATGTCCAAAACAAACAAAAACCCTCAAAAACCCTTTTCAATTCTCACCTCCTTGTTCCTTTTTCTTCAACTTTTCCCGATATTTCATGGAGGGTATTTCTTCACAAAAAAAAAATTCTTTTCTTTTCTTTATTTCTCCTTCCCTTCCAATACACCCAAAATAAAGGGTGGTGGTTTTGCAGTTGGTTGTTAAAGAAAGAGAAAAGGGAAAGGTTCAAGAATTTAGATGGGGTGTTTATATATATATATATCTCTCTATATATATATGTATATGTATACACAATGACAGTGCGTGACTGTGTGTATATATGTATGTATATGTGTATGTGTGGTGGGACTTTATGGCAGAGAAGAAAGGGAAAGCTTAGAGAGAAAAATCTGGGGGAGAAGGAGAAATCAAGAAGGGGAAGGGGATTTTTAGGTGTGTTTCTCACTTCTCAGAAGAAAAAAGGAGCAATCTTTGAGAGAGAAAGAGAAAGAAAGAGAAAGAAACAGAGCTGCCTTTGAGAAAAGATGTTTTCTCAGAGTACTGTGATTATGCCTTTTGGGAACAACATCTCATGAGTCTTTGATATATATATTCGCTTTCTCAATTTTCATTTTCTCATAAAGAATAATATATTTTTTGTTTTTTAAAAAAAACTTTTTTCTTTTTTTATAATATAAAATCTTTGACTTATATATATATATATATATAGAAAAAAAGTTTATATGGATAAAAATTATTTGATTGTGAAAATTACTAAAAATACCTCAATCAAATTTGTTTAATTATAGATAAAATCATTTTAAGAAGTAAAATATTGTGATTATCAATTTTGTGGTCCATCACATTTTTCACGTTTGTAATATTTATTTTTATCAGTATTTAATTTATTAATTTATTACAGATAAAAAATATAAAAATTAATGTATTTTTTTTTATTTAAAACATAATCAATAAGAATAATTAAAAACAATTTCCTCTAATTTTTATTTATTTGTCTTTATTAGCTAAATAATGTGTATTTATTAATAATATTTTCTTCATATTTATATAATTAATATTTATATATTTTAGTTTTTTTAAATAAAAGTAGCAATTTTTTTGTATTTTTTAAATGGGACAACTAAAAAAAATATATTAATTTAAAAAAAAAAAAAAAAAAAAAAGGAGAGAGAAAGAGTGTTACTTGTAAGATTATCCAATCTACGTGTCTCATTGTTCTATCCAAAATTAATTTGATGGTGCCATAAAATTTGAAATTTATTTTGTATTTTAATTGTCTTGTTTATATTTTTTAAATTAATATTAAAATTAATTTATATTTACACGTTTTAGTGTCAAAACTCCAAAGTCAATCATGTCTTAAGATCTTCTTTAGCTTTGACTTTCTTGTCTTAACGTTTGTTTCTTTGAAAGAAAGTAAAAGATAAGAAATTTGATAAGAAAGTAATATTATCATATAAATATAAGTATACTAGCAAAAAATAATAATAAAAACACCACAAAAAGTGGAAATAATCAATATATTTTTATATATACATACTATCATTATATATATACTATGATGAGAAATATATATACTTTGAAATATCTTTAATAATTTTATTGTTCTTTGTATATTTCGATTAAATTAATAAATATAAAAATTATGAATGAAACAACTTATTGAATTTTAAAAATATTTTTCTTTGAGAGAAAAAGGTGAATATATATATATATATATATATATATATATATATATATATATATTATCTTGATGACGTTTATATTATAAATGAGACTATTTACAATTAAATTTTATACATATTTATTTTATATATGATTTAATTTTCTTATTCAAGATAAGTAGAATCATTTGATATATGCATTATCAATTATTTGTGTAATTTTTTTTATTTAGATTAAAAATATAAAATTTGTTTATATTTCTAGAAATTAGCAAAAATGCAATGTGTATATAATGTATCATGTTGTTCCTTACAATTAGGTCATGTTTCTTTCAAAGAATCTTAAGCAATATCTAAAGTTGTTAAGGAAAAAATCACTTGTTTGCAAAATTTGTTCTAATTATATTATCAATATAACGCATTATCTTGACATAATAAAAAAGTGTATTGTGAATGTTATACGAAATTATGAATATTGAACTCACTGTGGCTGCATATAAGAGTCATTTCCTAAGCGCAACTCAAACCAATCTCTCTAACGCCTTATCTTGACACAATAAGAAATCGTATATATGGTGAATGTTATACGAAGTTATGAGTGTTGAACCATCATATAAGAGCTATTTTCCGAGCGCAACTCGAGTCAATCTCTCTAACGCCTCATCTTGACACAATAAGAAAGTGTATTGTGAATGTTATACAAAGTTATGAGTGTTGAACTCACTGTGACTATCATATAAAAGTCACTTCCCAATCGCAACTCGGGCCAATCTCTCTAATACCTTATCTTGACACAATAAGAGAACGTATTATGAATGTTATAAAAAGTTATGAGTGTTGAACTCACTATTGTATGACTGTCATATGAGAGTCACTTCTCCACTGCAACTCATGCCAATCTCTCTCTCTCTCTCTCTCTCTATATATATATATATATATATATTGTATAATAGGGCAAAATAAACTATGCAGAAATCCTTTAATGTTTAAGCAAATCATTTATTTTATTTGAGTACTAAAGTACCTTGTAATAGTTATGGGGAGGGTGGGGGTGTGGGTATAGATAATATAATTAATTTATTTAAATAGAAAGATATCCACTTTTCCATACTTCCCATAATAGGAATTTCATCTCAAGTTTTTTTTTTTTTTTTTTTTTTTTTTTTAGGACAAAATCCAGTTCTGATTGTACAATGATGCATATGTAATTGTTCCCTTTGGCCCCTTTTCTGATTTTTTTGCTTACCTAACCCAAACAAGAAGACTGGTAGGAATAATTATAATACTATATATGTCACAACTAAGTAATTGGTGTTCAATTCAATTTCATATATATATATATATGCGCACACATACATACATATGTATAATATTTTTAATGGTTAAATATTTAATACTAATAACCCATTAATTTAAGTTATAAGAAGTTTTTTTAGTGACCCGATATTCTTATCGACTAATTGGATAGAGATTCGTGAGAGGAGACTCCCAAAACCATAACATGTAACTGAAATTGTGGTATAAAACCATCTCTAGCTTTTGTCAAACTCGGATCTCTCACTTGGTTGGCCGGATGAGACACTTAAGTAAGTAAAGTCAAACTAACTAGGTTATCACTTTAAGTTTAATTTCGATAAATGGATACAATTAATTGGCATGTGATTTCATATCACTAAAAAAAAATGGTTATTAGGAGATTTTTAAATATTTCAATTATATATATATATATATATATATATATATATATATATATATATATATGAGTGTTTCTTGTTCTAAGACATTTGATATAAATGCTTCAAATTCAGCGACTTATTTTACGTATGAATAAAATTTTAAAATTTTAAAATTTTAATTGTGTGAATATTTATTTTTAAACATATTAATATAAGACTTACGTTTTAATAAATATTTCTTAATAACCTATTTTTATTTGTAATGTATATAAACTTAAACATCATTGGTTGAATTATTTCTAAAATAAAGTCTCCCAAATCAATATATTTATATACATATATATACATAACTTTTAAATAAGATTTCGAGTTTTAAAAAATAGAAGGTTCAATTTTACTATTATATTAGGGGCTAAAACAAAAAAAAAAAAAGGATTAATTTAGAATTAACTTTCATAATTTTTTTTTAAAAAAAAAGAATATAAAAAACAAAAAAGAAAAAGAGAAGGAAAATATATTAGTAAAATTGGTTAATTAGTTGACTCGTGAGAAATAAAGAAATTCTCGTGATATCATATCACGAGAGGAGCTGTATCGGCGGCGGACTACGAAAAAAACCCATTATACAAACAGTGAAGCATTGGATACCCTTTTGGTGGCCACGTGGACTATTTTTTTATTTTTTTTATTTTTTTCTGCATGTATCCATTTGTAATATTTTCTACTTTTTTTTTTCTTCCCCTTCCATTGAGAGATATTTGTACACGCGACATTTGGAAGTAGTTAATGCCACGCGCCGTACATGTATGAAAAGCATGGATCAATAGTAAAAAGGAATTTTGTAAGTAAGAAAAAACATAACATAATTCCCTTTCGAGTTTCAATAAAGATAAACAAACTACCAATCACAATTTTTTCCATAATTCCTTTATCCAATAAATATTATTATTATTTTTAAAAATTTTATCTGGAACTTATAATATTTAAATTTATGAGTAAAATTGTTATTAACCAACACCTATTAGTCTAAGTAGAAGGAGTTTAGTTTTCTATACGCAATGTCTCGAGTTTGAATTTTACTTATGGAGAGATAGATATGTGGCGTGTTTAATCCGACTAGAAAAGATTATACATATACTAGTTAATCTTCATGTTCAGTAGTCATTTTGGGCACAACTAATTTGAAAGCGAGTCGTGTCCATTAATTCCTACCAAGGGCAACTCTCCCTATATATATTTTTCATATTTCATAGTCATTTTGGGCACAACTAATTCAGAATCAAGTTGTGTCGAATCTTATTGAGGGCAACTTTTCTATATTTATTTTTTATTAGACAAGATTCAAACTCTGAGACTTTGTTTAAGGAAACCAAACAAATATATATTTGTGTGTGTGAGAGAGAGATTCTTGTTTGTTGTAAACATTATAAATGCAAAATCTTTACACTTTGAATATTTTTTCATTCCCATATTACATTATTACAAGTCTTAGATAAAAAAGAAACATGTAGTTAATAAATTTACTACATTAATTGTTTCTCTAACAATTGACATCAAATGAGAGTTAAACAATTGTAACAAAAAATTAGTACTTGCATCATTGGATACTTCATACACATATATGTATGTATATATATATATATCCATACTCAAATACCAAGGAAAAAATTGGCATGCCCAAAAGGAAAGAGGGAGGCAAATAAACAAGGGAGACACTGAAATAAAACCTTTTTTTTTTTTTTTGGTTTTTAAAACACACTTTAAGAAGAAACTGAAAATGAAACATGATCAATGCTTTTCTTTTGCTTTTTATTCTTAGTGTTTATAAACTAAATAGCGACCTTAGCAACTTGTCCTTTTCACTTTGCTTAACAACATTCACTCTCTATTCATTTTATTTTAACATTTAATATATATAACCAGATGCATGTGGTGGAGCGGTAGGGGCTCCTCATCCCTTAACCAATGATCCAAGTTTCAAATCATGGCTTGGTATGAAAAAATGTTAAATCCTCTGGTCAGCTGGTCCTACCCAATGAGGTGCCTACAAATCGGCGAGCGAGATTAGTCCGGGCGTGAAATGACTTGAAGTTGCCGCCTCTCAATGACGGGACCCATCAAAGACTCTTGTGCGATAAGGAAAAAAAAATATATATATATATAGTCTACAAAATGTTGTAATCAATAAAACATCAAAATATGATAAATTCTTATAGGGACTTTTCTATGTATTGCAAGAGGTATTTTGGAGCGGTGTTTTTGAGTTAGATAGTTTTCTTACGAGAAGTAGGTTCTGACGCTAAATTTTAACTAGTTGTATATGTAAGCACAAATTCTACCTCATAATCTTACTTAACCAAAAATGTCACTTTCTAACTTATCCTTAAACTTAAATGGACTTTTCACTTAATATTCTTTATCTCCGAAAATAGCAATAGATGAGAACAAGAAACAACGTAATTATAGCTTGATCGAAATAACTCTATAATTTTATTTATATACTTTTATATGACTTGTTAAGTGATAAATTTTGAATTTAACTTACTTCAAAGACAACCTTACGTTGCATTTGAGTCATATATTGTATATCATGTATAGATTTTAGAATATCCTCCATAAATCTCTTTTGAATTAGTTGATGTAAATATTGTCTTGCAAAAAAAAAAAAAAAAAAAGATGTAGGTTATAAAATATGTAATATTCACACTTTCTATTCTAGAAAGAGACTTAATGTTTTAAGCAATGCTTGGCATATATATAAAGATTTGTTAAGGCTTTGTTTGGTTTTTTTTTTAGGTAAGATCATTTGGTTTTTAGAGTTATAACAATTTTGACTAATTCGGATTTGATTGGGTTGTGCTCGTAGAGTTCAACTTTTACTCGGGGAAGATCTCATCCTAGCTCTTATATAACGCTCACAACGAGTGTCAACGATCGACCTCGTGTTGCTTCTCAATGTACTTTCCCATTATACAAAGCTAAGTTGATGGCTTAAGGCTTTGTTTGGTTTGCGTAGTATAAATATATACAAATATATATATATATATATATATATATATATATATATAACTACTTAACGTTTAGGTAAAATGATTCATTAAAAAATTAAATAGAATAATAATTAGAAATATACAGAGAAAAGAAAAAAATAATGAATAATAATTTTCCGATAATTCAATGGTAGAAGGAAGGAGAAATGCATCCATACAGAAACTGGGATTATCCAACCATTGAACAAAAGATTATGGTTGTTTAGCATCGACAAAGGAATCTTTCTCAATTTCAAAACACCACCGCTAATTTCAAGAACTGTACTACGTCACCCACGCGCCACTGCCTGACGCCGTTGCACCACTTCCATTGCATGCCTGACACGTGTTCCTTCACTCAACCTCCAAAATTCTAACAAAGTAGTAGGTTTTTTTTTTTTTTTTTTTTTTTTTTTTTTTTCTCATCACGCTTCGAACTCGCGACCACCCAAGTGCCATAAGTGATGGTGCTTACTAACTGAGCTACGCGTCTTGACTAACAAAGTAATAGTTAACAATTTCCTTTTTTTTTTTTTTTTTTAAAAATTAAAAAAATCACATTTCGTCGTTTAAGAGATTTTTATCGATTATTAAGTAAGAGTTTGAAACACTTTATTCAATAACGTATTTTAAATCCGTGAGACACACATCAGATGAGTCAAAGTAGACAATATCATTAGACTGTTTGTATTTTTTTTTTAATTAAAAAGTATTTATTAGCTAAACGATAACATTTATTATATTTATATTAATATAATAGAGAGGATGACAAAAAAATATTACAAAACCTTAAGATGTAAATGAGTTAGTAAATAGTTCATCAATTTAAGTGATGTTGTGAAAATGTGATAACTTAATTGGTTTGACTTCATTTACTTATGTGTCTCACCTAGCTTACCAAATGAGGAACCTGAGTTGTCTTGGGAGTATCTTCCACGGATCCCTCCCGGATTAGTCAATGAAAATATCATATCACAAAAAAAAAAAAAAGGGTAAGTGATGTTGTGTTCTCGAACTGTACTCACGATTTGAAGTCGGAGTTTATCTCTAATAAGGGATCTACTAGACTTGAACGAGAGTTAATCTATACATGAATATAACTTCATAAATGTTGTCAATATTTAGAACTCATTCAAGTCATTTCGTGTCATAAAAAAAAAACAAAAAACCATGGTCTAATCTTGATAGACAATGCCAAAGTAAAAAATATTATAAACATATAAAAATGTTAACGTTTGTAATGACATCATTATTACTACTAATCATACCTAATTCATTAAAATAAACAAAAAGTTAATTGGAATGGAGTTTTACTAGGAAACACTACTTATGATATCTTCTGGAAAAGGAAAATTGCAAATTACTATAAATAAAAAAATAATAATTTTAGAAGAAAATTTCAGAATTGGGCACCTCGATTTCATGAAAAGTAAACCATTCGTGTGAATAAGAAAATAACAATTGCAAACTTAAAAAGGAAAAAAATTTAAAAATAAAAATGGTAGAAAAAGTAGTCAATCCATTAATACTACCAATCACACGTTTCCCAAAACCCCACGTACTTGTCTACCTTGTTTTCTTCTTTTCAATATATATATATATATATATATATATATATATATATATATATATATATTTATGTACATCTATTAGTCTAAGTGAAAATAGTTTGGTTTCCATTAGTAAGGATTCGAGTTTAAACCTTAATTATAAATAGATAAGTGTAAAAAAAGCTTCCCCCTAATAAGGTCCGACATTGCTCAACTCTGGATTAATTAAAATCAAAAGTAGTTACCAAATATGATAATTTACGAAAATGTTATATAATTTATGTTTTAACTTAAAAATACATCAATTGTTATATTTTTTCATTTTGTTCTTATTTGTGACGAGTAAAATAAGAAAAGGTGAAGTATGTTTTATTTAAATTTTTAGCTAATTTATTTATCTTTATATACATAACCATTTGATATGAAGAATCTTATGTTGTAATTTTATTTATTTATTTTTTTTTTAGGTGGTATCCCAAGGCCCTTCCGGCCCAAACTAATCCACCCACGAAGACTCAACAGACTGTGGAACCCAGAGTGATGTTTAAACCCTTCAACTCTTGACATGTTAGGAGGTAAGGGAGAAACTCATAAACCAATGACCATGAGAGATTCGAACCCTCAACCTTTTTGGTTGAGGAAGAGACTCCTAGATCATTAGACCATTATTATTTATTGTGTAAATTGGTCATTTATTTTAAGAATTTAACATCATCTCAAACAATATATATATATAATTGTAAGATAATATTTTGTATCTTAATTATATGAAATATATATAAAAGGTATAGCTTTTCATTTAATACTTTCGAATTGGTCCCTAAAGTTATTTTACTTTTCTTTCAAAATGGTCCCCCTAAAATTATTTATTACATTATATCTCTCCATCTACTTTTCTCCATTCAAATCAATTGAAATTAATTATATGAACCTTTTTCTTCACCCCACACAATTATTACATTGTGTATTTATTATTATTATTATTATTTTCTCTTTGGCCCTTGAAGAAAAGGTTAAATATTAACCTCAACAATTCCTTTAGCAAACCAACTTAGAGCAAGTCACATTTTTTTTTTTTTTAAAGTTAAATATCAGTCTTGAAAGTTACTTTGGGCCAACTAATTCGGAGTCGCCAAACTTGAGAGATTAATAATATTATGGACTTTGACACACTTCAAGGCATCTTGCCCTTTATAGACCTTACTTAATAATCGTCCAATAATCTTCTAAATAAACGATTTGAGATACTTCATTCACAACAAATAAGACGTTTTATAAAAAGGGAATAACTTTTTTCTTATGGTTCATATCCAAACTAATGATTAAGTCATTTACTACAAATAAGTTCTAACATGAAATTTTAAAACGATTACATATATACGTATAAATTCAAATATGTAACTTCACTTAACCCGAATGCTATTTACCAACTCATTTACGCCTACAAATTTATTATATATTTTATTTTCCTTAGACCCAAAGTACTAGGATTATATAAGAAACTCTCTCAACATCAAAAGTGGCACTTACTTACATCTTTTTCAATTGATGTGAGAGCACTATACTATGTCTTTAGTTGTTCAAATATCAACTCATTATTATTATCTTTGCTACTCTTGTTTTTATGTATAAATTAGCATTCCTCTAGGGTAGACTAAATCACAATATTGAATCTATACCCTTGCACAAAAATAGACCATAATTCAAATCTAGGGTCCAATACACACACACGTGTATATATATATATATATATATATATATAGGTTAAATTAAGTATTTTGTTTAGTACAATATGAGATCACGAATTCTGAGTAACATATAAGTTTGTTCCAAAAAAACATCAAGAAAAAAGGTTGTGTTTTTTTTTTCAAAAAAAAAAAAAAAAAGTGTAGGCATTTTCACATTTACTGTGTCTTGAACTGATGATCTCTATAAAATTATTAGTGAAACTGCTAACAACTAAGATACACTACTTATGCAACAGGAGAAAAAAAAAAATTGTAGAGCGTGGAGAACACGTAGAGGTCAGTGAAACTAGAGTGAGACAATATAAGTAGAAAAAGCTAATAATTGGGGGCCTAAAGAGAATCCAATGCTGCTTCCTCATTATTTTAATACCCAAATATATTTATATATATATATATAAATTAATTTAATACTTATAATGAATAATTGGTGAGTTTGATCCTAAACAAATTTACTTTTGGTAACCTTAGTCCCAAAATATTTTTTTTTAACTTTTAAAGTCCCAAACTTTTTTATTAGAGAAAAATAAAGTCCCTTTTAACGGAATCCGTTAAAAACCCTAAAAAGTTAACCGGTTTATATGGTTTAACTAATTTAAAAAGGGTAAAAATGTCATATTACATAAGAAGAAATTAAAAAAAAAAGAGAAAAAAACTAATTAAAAAAAAGAAGACTCGTTCAATTCTCTACGAAGAAGACTCTTCATTTTGTTCTTCCAACGCTTTACCTAAATCTTTTCGACTTTAATCTTCTTCCTCCTCCTGTAAGAGAGAGAAACAAAACATGTGTCCATACGCGAGAAAGCTCGAGGAAAGTAGAGGTTGAAAATCTTCATCAAAATTGCCACGTTCTTCCTTTTTTTTTTTTTTTTTTTTTTAGTTATTGCCATCTGCGATCTCCTCCTTGCTCCTCGTCTACATCTCCGACACAACACCTAATTTTGATTTCTTTGATCAATTTAATTTGATTAGGTTTTCAACTATATCAGCATCAATTGATGTCTGCCTGCATGCCTGCAAAAAGAATTACTGGCAGTGATTTTAGGTTGGTAATTTTATCAAACAGGTGGTGTGCAAGAGAGACAATGAACAGGGATTGACAAATTTTGTTATGGAATAAAAATAATTTTATTTTGTTTTTGGGGGAGCAATTGTGAATCGTATCGGATTATTTTCACGGAGTCAAAAAGTCCAGTATAATAATATATATACACATAAATCACCATTAAAGATTATATATTTCATCCAAATCGCAGAGAGGAAGGAAGGAGAAAAACAGGAGAAAACTAATAATCATGCTTGGAAATTAGCGTTGAAAATAATAGTTCTCTTTTTTGTTTTTTTCTTTCTTATTAAGTGTAATGACATTTTTACCCTTTTTTAAAATTAGTTAAACAATATAAATTGTTAACTTTTTTAGGTTTTTTGACTGATTCTGTCAAAAGGACCTTATTTTTCTCTAATAAAAAAGTTTGGGACTTTAAAAGTTAAAAAAAATATTTTAAGATTAAAGTTGCCAAAAGTAAATTTATTTGGGACTAAAGTCACCAATTATTCTACTTATAATTGATAATAATAATAAAATAACAGAACATGGCGCGACGCCGCAAAAAACCCTACCAAATTTACTACTGTTGCTGATTGGCTATTTAAACATCTTTTCCCCTTTTTTGACAAAAAAAATTATAAAGCACCTGCAAAATTTTTAATTTAATTACCTCAAAAATATTTATTAATATCACTAATTAATTAATTTTTTAAAAAAATTCCTAACATGTGTCTTGAACTCATGATTTTCATATAAGTAAGACTGTTATCAACTGTGTTACCAACTGAACTAGACATTCTTGACAATTAATTAATTAATTACACATTTTATGATTTAAAATGTTATAACATTTATTTTTTTTGAGGTGGTATCTCAGACCCAACAGTGCGGGTATACCCGCACTTGCGAATATATCTCGAATTGTAAAACCCGGATGAAGCCGGGAGGTAAAGGAGAAACTCCTAGACCAATGGTCGGGAGAGATTCGGACCCTCAACTTTTTGGTTGAAGGAGAGACTCCTAGACCATTAGGCCAGAAGAGGAACTTCAAAATGTTATAACATTTAAGAAGTTATGAATTTGGGTTGTATTAAAAACGAAAATCAAATTAAATATACATACAACAACCAAAAAATAGAGAATGAAATGAAAGTGTTCTCTCAGTAACTCCATGTATGTATCTCTAGTGTCTCAAAGATTTGAGAAAGAAGTTCAAGAACTTGCCTCATGATGCTAAATGATATTTCAGGTTCTTGAATCATCTTCATCATCATCAGGAAATTCATGATTTTCTGAAGTATTGTTTGAAGTGTTCCTGATAGAATCCTCTAATGAGGGATTGTGGGCAGGGAGAGTTGTTTCTGTTTCTTGTTCTGGTTCTGGTTCTGCTGGTGCTGTATCATCGTGGTCAATGGAATGATCATCATCATCGTTGTCAACATCAGGCTCATGAGTATGAGTATGAGTATAAGTTCTCCATCTTAGGTTGCTAAGCTGGACATCTACTTTTTCAAACTTATGATCTTCTCTGTGCTGCTGATTAAATCGGGCAGGTAGCTTTGATGAACTCCGGTAGCAATTCTGACAGAGATCAAATCCTATTTTCTCTACGCAGTCTTTGCATCTGTATCGTTCACCAATAATGGGATGCATCTGCAGAAAGGAGTATTGGCTAATCATGTAACTATTGAAGTAATGACAATGAGAATGATAATAGAAACCGAACATACTTTATTATCCGAAATCAAAGAAACAAAAAACAGGGAAGAGATTTGGTGAAGGCACCGGAAGATATAGCAAAACTAATTTGTATAAACTTACTTACCCCACAATAATCACAACCAACTCCAACGTGAACATTTGGACCCTGGCCTGTGAACCTGAAGCCATTAGAAGCTTCCGTCTGCTTTTCTTTTGAACCTGAAAAATTGTTTGCATTACAAAACAGGAAAAAAGGTATAAACAAGTTAAAAGTGATGCATTCCCCCGAAAAAAGAAGAAAGGAATCACAACTCACAAGTAAATCAAATTGAGGAAGTAATAAATCTGATATGAACAACCTTCATTGGCTAGGCTAACTAGTTGCTCAAACTTTTGAAACAAAATTATATTACAGGCTTAATGCAAATGATTGTTTGACAAGATTGATTCTTTAAAATCATAAATTAAAAGGCAAAAAGTATTGCATGGATGAACTCATTCTGCTTTCATAAGTATTAACTTTCTACCTATATGTGTCTAAGTTTCAATAACAGTCACTCTACCTAATGAAAATTTTGCAGCTTTTGCTTTAAACTTGCTGCTAAAACACTGGCTCAATATCTCCTATTAGTCCCCAAAACCCAAAATATCTCTTTCAATCATTCCAGCTGCAGTTTTGGATGTCATAACGACAAAATATGTTCATACCAACATAATATCTGTAGGTTAGTTTAGATATGTGTTTATGTTAGGACAGCTATCTGACAGAAAGTAGGACAAAAATAGCATATTTGAAAGAAGATAAAGGAGATAAAAGCATATGACTGGGTTCAGTGGCTGATCACCTATACTTTTGATTGACTGCTTTCTCACTTTATATTCTTCTTGAAATTGATCTTCCAAGAAGTGCTCAAGAACCAAGCAAACATTTGAGAAACCAGCCGGGTGAGCACTATGACATTCTGGGCATTTGGGTATCTTATCTTCAGGACCGACTATACAAGTTTCACAAAATACTGCATGTAGAAAACCATTAAAAGAAAATGAGAAATCTTGGCTCTTTTATAACAGAGGTCGGACTTGTATAGAAAGTGGAATATTTACCATCACCGCAATTAAGGACCACTGGCCGGCACAATAGCTGTTGGCACAAGGAACACAATAGAACAGTAGAAAGTGCATGCTTGTGATCTACATCTGTTGTTCCATTGTACTTGGTAATATTATCTTGGATTGGCACTTTGGCTGTAGCCTCGAAATTTGTTTTGGAGTTGATACTAATTTTGGGATCTTCAGTCACAGCCGCTTGAGATGAAATTACACTACTTGAAGGCTCACCACCCTCTCCTGGAGAACTCAAATTGGGTACATCAACTGTATAATTTGGCAAATTGGTCTTCGTGCCATCCATTTCTTTAATTACGCGCGTTTCAGATAGATAATCATCAAATTGTGTAGAAACAGTACCAGATTTTTTTTCCTCCTCTGCAACAGCCAAGAAACAGAACATGATATAACTACATAATCTGTAGCTGGAGTGTCTTATCTTAAAGATAAACATCAACTAGAATGTATTACAACTAAAGTTCTATTCTCAATGCCAAATCCATCACAGAAAAACGAGACGATGTTGGAGAAAAGACACAGACCTACCATCAAGCTGATATTGATATCTGCTAAAGGATCTCTGATCATGGGATGTACAAATGTGTAGACAGGGCATGCTACTCTCAACCAATACAGAGAAACTAGATTGATCAAGTTTGTTTTACTATTCTATAACTTTGATTGGGCCTAAACCAAGAATCAGCATAGCTAACCAAGAGATGATATTAATTCTAGCATCCTCTGGCACGAGCTAATGAAAGCTTCGTGCAGTAAACTTGTTGTACCCCTACCAACATCAATATTTCTTGATGGCATATAGTTAAATTGAAATAGGAAAAAGGGAAAAAAAAAGCATAGATAGTATAAAAAGTGGGAAGTGTCATAGTTGCACCTGATACTTGTCTTTCCCTTCTGTTGTATGATAGTGGATAGAGCTTCAGCAACAAGCGGTGCAGCATTTTACAGACTCCGGGAAAATAGCTATAAGGGTAGCGGCAGACCATACAGTACGACTGTTGAAAATTATCCATACTTTTGAATACGCACCAAAAACATGCAATGTGACCACAAGCTACAAATATGATGGAATGAAAAATTAGGACCAGAGAATAGATGTAACAGGTAAATAAGAGGTTCTGTGGTGCATTATTACCAAGTACAACTGGTTTGTAGAAGAGATCCCTGTGGAACCAAAAGAGATTTTCAAACATATTATCATAACATTGAAATAGGAAACACATTCAAGCATCTAAGATATTAGTAAACATCCACAGATATGGTTTGTAGACAATAAAAAACTAAGATACCTATAATATACCAAGATCTTCCATTAGAGTCAAGTTCAGCTTGGAAATGTTAAAGCACACAGTAAATTTCAAAATGATGAGACTAAGTAGATTTTCAGTACTCTATCATTGATGGGATAAAAAGGATTAGTTCCAATAAGTTGGGAGAAAAAAAACGTACAGAAGGTTCACATTGTTATATGGTTCAAATATCAAACCAACAAAACTAGGCACAATGATAAACATTTTTGTGCTCCACCAAATCCATCCAGAATTCATGTAAAACAACTACTTACTTCATCAACATGATTGATATTATCTAAAAAAACAACAGATTCTATTGCAGGAAGACCAACATATGATACCCTACTTAATCCAACACCGTTGAAAAACATCATCCACTATAGTGTGTGGTAGTTTTGTAAACACATTCTTGTAATCACCATATTGGATGGAAAATTATAAATTCTTGAGCTCCGTCATTATCTTTCTAGGTGCTCATCTTAACTCCACGAAGTAGGGAAAGACAAAGGTTTCCAACACAACTGTAATCCCAAATCAATCTCAATCACAAAGTTATATACTTTAGAAGGGAAAGATGTAATTTTTTCAGCAAAGAGAATAAACTGTGTTGTCAATTCTGGATAGATGACTAACAACTATTGCCAAAACAAATCAAGAAATCATACAATCTATGAAACAAAAATTCCGCTAACAAATCTTTGAACAAGTGAAAATCAAAATAAATAATTTATACTTACAGGCAAACACAACACTGAAAATCTTCAGGGAAGTTCTCCTCCTCAATTTCATCTTCACAGCTCTTCAGCTGGTGATATTCCATCGCTGCTTTAAAGAAACACACGAATCCCAAATATTGAAATCGGAGATCAGTTAGTGATTTGGGAACATAATTAGGGTTTTAAAGGGGACTATATCCTGATAATTCCTTGATTATGCCATTTTCCTTATCCAGATTGAGAATTCTGGAAACGCATTAAGCTAGCGTCCTGGATGACTATAGGAATCCTTCAATCTTTCCCACAAATATTAAATAAATAATAATAATACATTATTGCTATACTTCATACCTAAATATTTGTTAAGAAGTAATTTTATTTTTTAAACAATCTTATTTATTTGGACTCATTTATTTAATTTGTTGTGCCGCTACCACACGTTAACTTCACATTATAAAGTTTTTTTTTAATCCGATGGATTGATAGGAAAAACACTACATACTGGTATTCTTTCCCACATACCTTTTCTCCCAAAGACCACCACCCGTTAACCATTGGGGGTTCTCCCACATCACACACATGCAACCAACTAGATAACTCCAAAACCTTGGGCTCTGGTACCACTTGTTGGGCCGCCACCACACCTTAACTTCACATTATAGTAGGACTTGAAATGAGCATTATCAACAACTTATAACTTTTGAAAGTCATAAATTCGAAACAGAGTGAAGACATTTTCGAGGCATAACCAATATTTCTATCAAAAAGTGCACCTTCACAATGTATTTCGTGTCAAACTAAAGAATTAAAATATATATAGGGTAAAATATCCCGGTGATATCTCTTATAGTTTAAAATCCAAGTTTAACACCTCAAAAAATTTTCGTTCACAAGGTACCATTTAGGTTTTAAAAAGTCTCACTACATACCCTTCCGTCAATTTTGTTCGTTAGGATTTTTAGGTTTAAATTTTATTAAAAATTACAAAATTACCCTTTATAAAAAAAGTTTATTTTTAAATTTTTGGACAAAATTAGGTTTATTTTTAAATTTTTTGAAAAAAACCCCCTGTCCAAAACAGTAAAATGGGTTGACTAATGGTTAAATATCTACCCTAACAGACAAAATTGACGAAGGGCATGTATATATTCATGGTCTAACAAAAAAAATAGTCTTAATATATATATACATATATGTTTATAAAATTAAAGATTTTAGTTTTACTACATACATGGAGAAGTCAAGTTATATATATAACTTGATTTAATTTGTTGAATCTAATTTTTGATTCAAAAATTTTACATTTAATTTTATACAACATTGATAATTAGTAAAATATATATATTGTTTTATTTAAAAAAAAAAGCAGCATTAATGCCATTAATGCAATAATGCTTTCATAAAAACAGGATAATAACTCACTGACATAATGGAAAAAAGAAATTATGAACAAAACATCTGAAATTATACGCAATTAGTCAATGATTATTTATTTATTTATTATCAAATTTTTAACATTTTAACAACATTTTGAATTTTTTATTTAAAAGAAAAAAATATTATCTTTATTTTTTAAAAATTTTAAAATCTCTTTATTATAGCAAATATATATTTTTTTAATTGGTATAAATTTAAAATTAAATTGAATTTGGATTAAGTAGTATTAAATTTATATATATATATATATATATATAAAGTATTGAATACGAGTATGCCAATAAAGTCAATATATTTTCTTCATTGATAAAATAAAAAGTTACACAGGAATAAAAAGCCAAGAAAGTCAAACTGTATATAATATATATACATATATATATATATATATATATATATATATGTGTGTGTGTGTCAGTATTTATATCGGATTGCCCAAACTACAGCAAGAAAGACTAGCATTTCATTGGAAAAACTATGAACCGTTTAATATGATTTTTATTTTTTAGTTATACTATCTAATATTTAAAGTTATCACGATTTTAATTTTGATTGATTTAAATTCGGCTTGAGTTATGTTTATATAGTCCAATTTTTACTTAAGAGAAAGGCTTCACCCCGACTTTTACATGGTGCTCATATCGAACCTTCAATATCTTATATCATTTACAATGTGTTTTCCCATTATATCAAATCAATGACTTCTTTTATATGAATTTGATTACCTTCTTTAATTTTTTTTTTTTTTTTTTTTTTAATCCTTCACAAAGTTCAAGTTTTTCCATTATAGTGTAATAAAGTAAGAGATTATAAATCCGAATCATGACAATTATATTATATAAATAATCCGAATAATGAAAAAGGAAAAAGAAATAGTAGACGTATTAATTGACAGTCCAAGTTTTGATTTCCAACATTCTATTAATTATACTTGTCAAGCTCACACCCACTTAGGATATATATGGACCAACACTTTAGTGATTGCTAAAACATATATATATATACATATTTGTTATTGTATGAACCAAAAAAAAAAAATTAATAAATGTATCTTGATTTTCTAACGTGATAAATTAAAAAATAATTATCATTTTCTCTCCATATAAAAAAATGAAAGAAATGAAAATGTGACAACTTAGTTGGTTGACTTCTTTTACTTAGGTGTTTCACCTGACCTATCAAGTAAGAGACTTGAGTTTGACACATGTCATGGACGACTTTATGCTACAATTTTGGAAGTTTCTTTTCATAGATATTTCCCAGATTAGTCGATGATGAAAGAGTAAGTATATATATATATATATATATATATATATATATATATATATATATATATAATGTATATAACCTTAATATTGCCAAAAACAAAACCAAAAAAGATCAATAACAAACAATGTTAATTTAGGTAAGATTGTAATAAATATTGTTTTTGAGAGCCACAAAAACTGCGGAAATTAAAGAAAAAGGCAGTGCTTTATTTGTGAGGACATCAAGAATTGAATGTTGTACAAACAAAGCTATTCATCTTTAATGTCTCACCTTCTACTTTGTCATAGTGGTACATCAATATTATCTTAAATCATGATTTTTTCCCATCTATATATATATATATATAATTACTATAAGATTTACATTTTTTTCCATTTTTATTTTTTGGATCATTAAATTTTTTTTTTTTTTTAATATTTTAGTCATTTTAATTAAAAGACATGATTTGAAGTCTCATATCGCTCCCATAAGACATGAAACCCTTTATTGGATGACATGTTTTAAACCCGTGAGACCCATCCGAAGTGAGTCAAAGTAGGCAATGTCATTAGGCTATGTTAAATCACGATGCTCGCAATGAAAGAGTGTGATATAACTTGAAACTTACATTGCTCGCCTAAGAGATCATTGAAAGGTTATTAAGTAGAAGACGTTTTAAACCCGAGAGACCCATTTGAAGTAGGTCATTTCTTCCGATCGAAAAGACTAAAATATTCTTTAACTTTACTTTTTTCAATAATAATAATTAAATGAATATGAGTTGTAAAATATCAATTATAAGAACAAAAGTAAAAAATAATACCTTAATGTCTAAGTCTTCAATTTTTTATTTTGTTTTTTACTTGTCATAGTGGGAAAAAAAATTGAGTTTTTTTTTTTTTTTTTTTTCACTCTACTTGTTACATTAGAAAATTGAATTGACCTCTACTTGGGGAAAGTTGTCCCTACACGTGTATCTACATAAATAAAGTTCAAACTCGAGATTTTGCGTAATGGAAACTAAGATGTTCATCCAACCGGTGTTGGTGTATATATATATATTTGGTGTGTGATGTGGCCGCCTTTCTCCTATCGCTCTTGCTCCAATTCCGAAAATTTGAGTTCCTATAAAAAACAAAGCTCAATGGAGATTGCTTTCCAAAAAGCTCCTCCGATACTTAAGTTAAAAAACAATCGATAAAAAGGTAGAAAGAGAAAGTTATAGTTTCGAGAAAGAGTTCCACTTACCAGCGTTGAAGACATCTTTTCTTACTTGTAGATGTTTTGGTGTAAGAATATGGTATATTATATATTCCTAAAATATCTAAAAATCTTAATTTATACCGAAAGCTTAAAAGATCTCCAAGAAATCTTAATTGTTAAAAAAATGGAAAATGACATATTTACCATAATTCCCTTTCAAAAATTGTGTGTATGTGTTTGTATAGCAGAATGCAGACTGCTATCCAAGGAATTTTTCTATAGTAAACTCTTTGTGTGTGTGTGGGGATTACACCTGTGATGAAGAGAGAGGTGTTGAACACTGTTGGAAGACATGGCTTGGTTTTTGGTTGTTCAAATTTATATATATTATAGACTAACAACGCCATTAATGCGATGCCATTGGAAAACTGAAGCTTTTTTCTTTTCTTTGAAAATCTGTCCAAAACTCGATCTTTGTTATATGGTAAGGTTGACTACACGCAAACCTTAATTAATTACTACTTCAGTAGTAAAAGCTAGTTTACACCTCTCCAAGTCAAAATAACAATACCCCCTTTTCCCTATTTTTTTTTAAAATTTTTTTTAATATATAGATATCTTTTAAAAGATTATTTAAAAATAATATTATTAATTTTATTTATTTAGAATGAAATTATAATATTTATTTCGATAAAAAGTTATATATATATAACTATCATGATTTCTCATATCATAAATGAAGGTACTACCAATTGAGCTAGCCTTCTTGACTATTATTATTTATTTTTGAATAATATTTTAATATTTTTATTGAAAAGAAGTCTAATTTTTGTAATTTTATTTTTATTAAAAAAAAAAATCATCTTTCACCCAAAAGAAAAGAGGAAAAATATGATAATAATAATAACAATAAGAAGAAAAGAAAAAAAGAACTCCAAAAATTTTGAGAATAATAAAAAGTAACGGTTGAAAAACAATTAATTTTACTCGTCGAGCTCGAAGAAAATCATTCATGTCATTAACTCAGTTTGGAAGGAGACAGTTGGAGTTCTTCCCTTACCCGCCTCTGCTCTGGACCTACCATGTTCTACATCAGATTTTTCTACCACCACCCCTACTGCTATATATGTATTGCATTTTTCTACGATCATTCGCCGAGAGAAAAAAATAACTCTATAGCACTTTTGCATGCTTAGAGTTTTTTTAATTCTTCTTCTTCTTTAATTATTATTATAATTTTAAGAAACAGAAGGAAAAATGGGAGGGGGAATTGTGGGTGGTTCTGGGCAGTTCGTTTTCTTGTTGGTTTTGCTATTTGCTAACGTGTTTGCTTTTGGTGATGATAAGAGTCACGTGAGTGATGAGAAGTTTTTTGGGCATGGGGGTATAATTGGTGGTGGGTTGGGACATGGGATTTATGGTAAGGGTTTTAGGCACGCTAGGAAGTTTGGTGCACCCGGTCTTGGTTTTGGACCCGGTGGTGGCTTCGGTAGTGGTGTTGGTCCTGGTGCTACGGCTGGTGGTGGCATTGGTGGTGGTGCTGGAGGTGGTTTTGGTGGCGGTGCTGGTTTAGGTGGTGGTGTTGGTGGTGGGTTTGGTGGAGGTGGTGGTGCTGGTGGAGGTTTAGGTGGTGGGGAGCTGGTGGCGGTTTAGGTGGTGGGGCGGGTGGTGGTTTAGGGGGTGGTGCAGGCGCAGGTGGCGGTTTAGGGGGTGGTGCAGGCGCAGGTGGCGGTTTAGGAGGTGGTGCAGGAGCAGGTGGTGGTTTAGGAGCAGGGGGGGGGTTAGGGGGTGGTGCAGGAGCAGGTGGTGGTTTAGGAGGTGGTGCTGGTGGAGGTTTAGGACATGGGGGAGGTTTAGGGGGCGGAGCAGGGGGTGGTGCTGGTGGAGGTTTAGGACATGGGGGAGGTTTAGGTGGCGGAGCAGGTGGTGGTGCTGGAGGAGGTTTAGGACATGGGGGAGGTATAGGTGGCCGGAGCAGGAGGTGGTGGCGGAGCAGGCGGTGGTGCTGGTGGAGGTTTAGGACATGGCGGAGGTCTAGGGGGCGGAGCAGGTGGTGGTTTGGGACATGGTGGAGGCTTAGGAGGAGGCGCTGGTGCAGGTGGCGGCATTGGAGGAGGTGCTGGTGGTGGTGCTGGAGGCGGCCTTGGTGGAGGAGCAGGCGCAGGTGGCGGCATTGGTGGAGGTGCTGGTGGTGGTGCTGGAGGCGGCCTTGGTGGAGGAGCAGGCTCAGGTGGCGGCATTGGTGGAGGTGCTGGTGGTGGTGCTGGAGGCGGCCTTGGTGGAGGAGCAGGCGCAGGTGGCGCTTGGGGAGGTGCCGGTGGTGGTGCAGGTGGTGGCCTTGGTGGAGGGGCAGGTGGAGGTGGCGGCATTGGTGGAGGTGCTGGTGCTGGAGGCGGCATTGGTGGAGGGGCAGGCGCAGGTGGTGGTGGAGGAATCGGGGGAGGTGCAGGTGGTGGTATTGGAGGAGGAGCCGGTGGCGGAATTGGAGGAGGAGCAGGTGGTGGTATAGGCGGTGGATTCGGAGGAGGTGGTGGATTTGGAGGAGGTGGAGGATTTGGTGCTGGCGGTGGATCTGGCGCTGGTATCGGTGGAGGTTTAGGCAGTGGTCTAGGTGGAGGAGGTGGCGGAGGAGGAGGTGGTGGTGGAGGAGGTTTCGGCGGTGGCGGAGGTGTAGGAGTAGGTGGTGGCTTTGGTGCCGGTGGTGGTGGTGGATTCGGTATTGGCGGTAGTCATTAAAACAACATTCCCTGATTAATTAATAATTAATCTCTTCATTTCACCGTTGTTCTTCTTTTTTCATTATTATTATCATCCCATCCCATCCCATTCCATGCATGCAAAATATAATATATATATATATATATCTATATATATCTATATTGTTATATATAATATAATCTGCATAAACCAGCAGCGCTAGCTCAATCCATCTGTAGTTACTATATATTTTGTTTATATAAATTTCTGCAAATTTTGTTTCATGCAAATTTATTTATATCCCTTAATAAAAAAAAATTTTGTAACTCATATATATATATATAAATTTATATATATATATATATATATATATATATTAATTCGTGAGTACTATATTTCTGATGATGAATGAATGAATGGTGTTTTTTTGGTATGAAAATTCCGAGTTGAATGTAAGTACGTACAAAAAAAAAAAAAAGTCGTTGAAAAAAGTAATTACAAAATCTAAATTTCTCAACAACCTTTTAAATATTACCGACAATTTGTAACTTACCTTATTCCAACCCCATATTTAATATGAATCTATCGAATGGTATTATTTTATAGTTTGTTTAAAGAAACGTTACCATGAAAATATTTTTCGAAGAAAGATAATGAGTATCACGTTAATGATTAAGATTAAAAGTTAGGTAAAAATTTTCTACGTGCAATACAAAATAATAATCACAATTCAAAAGATTTGTATATATATATATATATATATATATATATATATACATATATTTCTAAAAAAGAAAAGAAAAAGACAAAACTCGAACCCATAACATGATTGAAACAAAATACTTATTATTATTATTATTAATTTTATATTTTGTTTGAGTAAAGTACTTATTATTCAATTGACTGGTATAAGTTATATTATTATAAGAATAACTTAAGGGTCCAATAATTTACCAAAAAAAAAAAAAAAAGAATAACTTAAGGGTCCAATAATTTGCAATAATGGCAAAAAAAAGGCTTAGCTCAATAATTTTGGATAGGAGAAGAAACCTTCCAATTCCTATATTCAGTACCTTTATTTTTTTTTTTTCCTGTCACGAAATATTCTAGATGGTCTCAAACTATGATTTGAACCCGTAACTTCATTTAAAGGCAAGAAAACTCCTTACTAAGTCATTTGTCCTTGCCATTGCAACTTTTATTTTTATTTTCCCTTGAATTGATAAGACAAAATGCAAACATCCCATTAATGGTGCTCATATATATGTGTATATATATATATATATATATGTATATGTATAATTCTCATGCAAAATTCTGAAAGCGAGTTCTAATCTACATACCTATGTATACTAGAATATAGATTAGTTTGGATATAAAAATAGTCATCTATAATGGAAATTTATCCAAAATATAGAAGAAAAAAAAGTTAATTACATATCTGTAAATGGATCTGACATTATACAATGGAAGAAGAAAGAGAGAGAGGTAGAGAGTTCACTGAACATCTTTTGTTTTTTTGTGTGTTTCTGTCTTCTGTGATTCTTGACAAACAACAAGATTACAAAACAGATTGATCATACTGGTAAATTTCCATGGATCTTTCTGGTTCAAGAAACCAGATATGTCTAATTTGCTTAAAGATAAAAGAAATTTGGCAGTTTTTTTACATGATTGCAACAGAAAAAAAATGACTATCAATACTGTGTACTTATACAGTACATACATATATGCATGATTGAAATCAAGTAGTAAAATAGCCATTCAAATACAGACATACAGATATATATATATATATATATATATATACACATACACAAACACAGTAATTAAACAAGAAAAAATTGGGGAAAGAACCCTTTTTAGCTATCAAGAAAACAAGAAAATCCTGTTACTTATCATCTATTAGAGACGGGATTTGGTCCACTGGGAACTTCATGAGCAGCCATCTCAAACTCTCTCTGTTTTCTTGTAGCAGCAGAATGAGTACTGGTAAATGTTTTATCTTGATGATGAATCAGATTCATGGTGGAATGATGTTGTTGTTTTGCCTCATGAGTTTGGAGAAGGGTTCTTGATGTTTTTGGAGATGAGAAATCAAGAGACAGAACATAAGTAAATGAAGCAATTAAGATTAAGGCAAGAAAGAGCAACAATGGAGTTTGTGGGATTCTGCAAGTTTTTGCCATGGAACTGGAAACAAGAAAAGCCACCCCCCAATTGTTATCAGGAGATCAATATCCATGAACCAAATGGACCGCCAAGATTTGAAATGATTTATAGGATTAAAGAAAAAAGAAAAGAAAGAAGGACAGCAGCAGGAGCAGCAGGAGCAGCAGAAGAAGAAGAAAATCAAAGAAGAGAACTTTTTGGTTGTTGATTTTGAGAAGAAAGCTCTGAAATATATCTTATATATATTGTTGCATAGCTTCTTTACCAAGAATATACATACATATATATATATATATATATATGAACATCATGTGACTTACTTTTTGAGCCTATATGTATATGTTGTAGATTGACATAAATACCCTCCCAAAGACTTTGAATCAACTATAAATTACTCCAATATCAATTCACATTTTTACACACAAAGTCTTCATATATATATATATATATAGGTGTATGTTTCTATTACAGTCATTTTGGGAAAAAGGATGATAAAGAGGGGCTAAAGGGGGCCAATGAGACAGAACAAATGGTGTGGCTTTTTCTTGCTTGGACTCTTTCTTGCATAAGAAATCTTTCACAAATATATATGTATATTATTTTTGACTTGGAGGTGTCATGGAAAATTACAGTTGATTTTGCCACTTTATCAAAACCATATATATAAATATATAAAGATTATATATAGAAGGAAAAGCATACCAAATCACTGGTTGATTCGTATGAAAAATTCCAGGACCTGTCTCCTTGATTAGATGCAATAGGTCCCCACTGTGTTCTGAGAAGAAATAGAAACAAAGAAATCCCATACACTATATAATATATATATATATATATATATATATATATATATATATGTATGTGTATATGTATTATAGTTAAGATAAATATATCTTTAAGGGTTCTTGTTTTGGGGCTCAAGATTTGAATTTTGTTCATGAAGAAACATGTGTAAAAAAGGAAAAGCTAATCAGAAAAGAAAGCAGAATAATTCAAATTTATAACCCTTTTCACATATATAATTAAACTTGAAACTCTGAAAAAGAGTCAATGACTAATTAAAGTACCATTTCATTGAAACTTCTTTACTCCAAATGATGACATTTTTAATCTGTTTAACTCAATCAACCCAACAAACAAGAAAAACCAAAAAGAAACCTAGCAATAATATATATATATATATATATATATATATAGTATTGTAATTAGTGATCTTCAAAAATCCCTTGTTAATTTTTGGGTTAAAGATCAAAATAAAAGAAAAATAAAAGGGAAAATGCAAAAAGAAGTCATTCTCTTTTTCTTTTGTTCCTTTTGTGAGCTTAATCTTCTTCTTTACTACACTACTAAAAGTTGCTAAAGTGTAAAAGAAAGGATTACTTTTTCAGCCAATATATATATATATATATATCATATATGTATGTATGTATATAGTTCTGCAGAATTCTATTACAAAAAGCTTATTTCTGACCAATAATATCAATCTCACCATTCACCCATGAGGCAAGGTGTAGTACACATACGACTTAAACAGAGAGTTTACAACCAAGAACAAAAACACAAGAAGGAGAGCCTGAGCTGCTGCTTCATAATAACACAACACAACATGATTTGAAATTTCAGTTCAATTTTGGTTAACAAATTACTTAAGAAGATGTTTAACAAACCAATCCAACATATCTTGAAAGGCCTCAGTTGCAGATTTCACTGCACTTTCATCATCGTCGTTGTATCTCACAGACCATCCGTGTGCAACCCCGGGAAAAATCTTCACAGAACAAGTAATCTGCAAGGGAAAGAAAAAAAATAAGGAAAGAAAACTAAAAAGTTGGTAAGATCAGTGGAGCTGCATTAAGGATGACTCTAGACAGATTTTATACAGAATGCATCTAAGTAAGTATGTAAAGCTATAGATTGGAGTTAAGATTTCCGAATTTCATACCTCGGCCTTTTCATTTAAAATCCCTTCAAATTTTTTCACGAGCTCTGGTGGAGACCTCTGGTCAATCTCAGCTCCCAACACTGAAATTGGAACCTTCACAGCTGCAAAAGCAATCCAAAAGTAATAAGTAAAAAGAAATGAAATTGAATACTAAAACTTGACAAACCCAAATTCTCCATTATATGCATTGTTTTTGTTATAAAAAAGAAGAAAAGAGGCAGACATATTAGAGGAATGTACAAAGGCATACCCTCCATATCCTCCAATGTGACAAATGAAGGATGTAACAGCACTGCAGCTTGGATGTATGGATATTTAGATAGTTCCACAACCACCTTTGCTGGTCAAGTATTAAGACACCCCAGAGATTAGTAAACAAGAATGGAGACAATATTACTTCTCACATGAACTAATGACGATCATGCCAAAAACTTGAAACCTTTAGTCCAATAGAAAGATGGAGATCTTACCTCCCCAACAATAGCCTGCAGCTCCAACTTTCGCTATACCTTTGCTTTTCAAAGCTTCAATGACTCCCTTTGCATGTTCAAATCCTTGATCCTTATAAATCATAAGTTTAAAAGATAAATATCTCCATGCAGAATTACAAGTAGGATATCTTTTATAGTAAGCCTAAAAGCTGAATTTTTATGTATCTAACAGTGACGCAATTAGGACCAGGGTTCATCACAATAGTAGGATAGTTTTCGGAGTTCATCTGAGTGATTCAAGATTTGTGCTTAACTTGCCAGAATAAACTATAGTTTAAATTGGAATTCAAGAAGAAACAGATAGTTTCCAGAGTAACGTGAGAAACTGAATATACATCTACTTAAGTGTAACTTACAGGGCCATGAAGTTTCAACCAATCTTCAATAGGTCTCCCAGGAACATAAGGATCCCCATTGAAAAAATCTGGGACTACAACAAAGAATCCTGCAGCAGCAACCTTCTGTGCAATCATCCTATAATGCAGAAGATCACAGTTTCAGAAATGATATACCATCTACTAGATGATTTTGATCAGTGGCATTTGTTCATGTTTTATTTATAAAGACAGAACACCAATTGGTGGTTTGTAGCAGATATCAGAAATAGAAACAATTCATGCACATATCAGGTGCAAAAGCAATTTTAATGAAACTGTAGAGATGTTTATCATGAAAACTGCCACCCTTTAGCAAAAACAAACTAAGCCCCATAGAGTAAAATCAATCTTCCCATAAACTTTTTCAACCCACTGGAGGAATACCTACACCTTATTGTTTACTGGAAGAGGAGAAAAACTGTAGAAGAAGTACAAGAAAACACGATTGACAGTTCATACCTCAAGCGTGGAGCTTCATATCCTGCACGAATTAAACCATAACAGAACTTTAGTTGCAGAAAGATTACAACAACACTGAGTTCAGAGAAGGTAAAATTATTTTCTCAATCCATCTATATATGATTTTAAAAATATCTACCTTAACTTCTCTAATCTCAAGTACCCTTTTAAGATACAGTTATGCTATAAATCCTTCTTTAGAGGAAAGAATAAAAGCCAACTTCTCACATCAACAGTTTCATTTAAATTTCTGAAAGTCCAATATAACTTTGACATTCTTTATATTATTAATTTATATTTCTCATTTCTCAATACCGGACAGAATCAGGAAGCAGTTTAAATCTAACAGTACCATTACAAGATAGATAAAAAAGAAACAGAATCAAAACTTTCAATTAACTGGGAAAAAAAAAACTCTAGAAACATCTTAGAAGACGAAATAGAAAAGATGAATTAAAAAAGGCAAAAAAAAAAAAAAAAAAAAAGTCAGCAACTTTGAAGAACCCACATCACGGAATATAAGAAAAGCCATACCAAAAACATCAGAAACAAGCAAAACAGCAATCTTGAAATCAACGGAGCCAGAAATGTAACATTTCAGGCCTCCAAGTTCTTCCACATGCCCTCCTCCGGGAGATGAGGTCATGTCTGGTGGATTCTCACAGCACTGCGGACCTGACATCTTGAAAAAGTAGTAGTACTATCAATCTTTTCCTCAAGTTTCTTCAAACTATTTGTTCTGAAATGGATCAAAATAGTGCACTGAGATAGGTTTGCACTAGAATTATCCACTATTAAAATATAACACAGCTGTATCTTATTATTTAAAATTTTTGATACCTTTTCAGTTAAAATTATGATCAAATTATAAATAATACGGTTACTAATTAAATTTTTTTTAAATTAATAGAAAATTTTAATAAAAAAATAAAAAAACAATGGGATGCAATGTGTTTACAATAATAGTTTAGGGTGAAATGGTAATTTTGCAAAACAATAGGAGAAAAGAAACAATTATTTTTAACGGGTTTTGTAGTACCTTAAAAACGACGCTGTTTTATTTGTTTATTTATTTATTTGTCTGCTATAAATTGTCTACCTCTAGGGTTTTGGAAGTCCCAACTACTGAACACATCTTTCTCCCGCTGCTTGTCCGGCCGTCTCTCAGCTTCAGCATCAGGTTTTCTTCTCCATTCCTCTTCTTACTGCGATGCGTGTTCTTTTCATAGGTTAATTTATGCACCATTCTCGATTTCAGTAAATTTTCGATGCTTATCTGTTTTTTTTCCTTGATTATTTATGTAATTTTCATCTATTTTTCTGGAATCTGACTGGTCGGTTTCGAATTCGGTTGTAGAACTTTAAATTTCTTCTCTTTTTCATGGAAGTTATTTACATAGTTAGTATGTGTTTATGCTTATAATTTAAGAAAAATCTGAGTTTTCTAATGAGTTTTATTTCTTTTCTTTTGTTTAGCTCTGTTTTCTTCTTGTTAAAATTCCGTTTGTTTGTCAATGGGACTTTGGAGTGATTAATTTTTTTTTTTTCGTCTTTCTTGGGCTAAATCTGTTCTTGACTAGCATGCTATTTTTTGCAGGATAAAACAGTATTATCTGCAGATTCGTGTTTTCATTTAATTATGCAAGTTAAATTATGATAAATCTTGGATTGTCTTTTATAAATGTGATTAACTTGTAACTATTGTAACTTGTAATAATGAGATTCATATTATTTTAATATCATTAAAACTGTTATATCACTTACAATAACTTTTGATCAACTAAGAAACTTAAATATTTATATTGAAATAATATTACATTAACCTTAAAATGATCTAAAATTTAAAATGATCTTTATGTTCCACTCTTGTTATAGGTCTGTGAGTTATACTGGATGTCATTGGATTAAATTGTGAAATTATTTATATTCTTCAAACTTTTTATCTTTTGGGAATATCTTCAAGTTTTTTAAATGAAAATTGAGTTGTTCATGCAGAATGGATTCCCAAATCAAGCATGCTATAGTGGTGAAAGTTATGGGTCGTACTGGATCCAGAGGACAGGTGACTCAGGTGAGAGTCAAGTTCATAGATGACCAAAACCGGTTTATCATGAGAAACGTCAAGGGACCAGTCAGGGAAGGGGATGTTCTCACCCTGCTTGAGTCTGAGAGAGAAGCCAGGAGGTTGCGTTGAGTGTTGTTTCGTTATGCTCTTTTTATTAATGTCTTGAATACAGCATATAATGAAAAACCATATCCAATTTTGGGGCTTTATGGAATGTGCAAGACTTGATTGATAATTTCTTGATTAGTATCAAATTTTATCAGTCTTAATCCCAAATGACAGTTTAAATTCCTACGTGTTTGATGACAGTTTGGTAGTTTCACTCTCTTAATCTTTAGCTGCTTATAGCTTAATGTGTTTATTAGTGGTAATGAAATTGCAAGAACTTTGAATTATCCCTTTTTCAATCTGTTTATAGTCAATTTTATTGGAAGTTTCTTATTTTGGACAACCATACACATATATATATTGCATGAAAAAACTCATTTAACATGTTTGTTTAGCCACTTCATCATGTCTGAGTGAGCTTCCTCTGCAAACCTAACCTCAGATTCATCATCAGGATTATACCTCAATGTCCAACCATGACTAACACCTGGAAAAACCTTCACCAAGCTATCAACCTGCCAAATTCAACAAATTCTGAGCAGATAGAAAAGATTGAATTCATGAACTTAACCTACCCTTTACTGTTTTGAAAAATTAACAGGAGGAATTTAGTACCAAACAGGTATTTCTATACAAGCTACTTACCTCAGGCATTGCTGATAAAATGCTGCCTATATGTTTAAACTCCTCAACTGGAAAATATTTATCAATCTCAGCTCCTAGTAATGCAACAGGGATTGTCACTTCTGCAACAGATATTGATTCATTTAGTTTCAGCAAAATTATTTTTATTTGTTCTTTTTTCCTACCATAAAGAGTTTGATACTACCATTGATTTCATCGGCTGTAATTGGACCAGGATGCAATATAACTCCAGCTTGAATACAATCAAATTTTCCCAGTTTGACAAGAACCATTCCTGAAAAGATTCTGAAAACCAAGTAAGAAAGAAAACAAAGAAATTCTTGTGGGTTTTTTTTATCTCCAATGGAAATAAATTCCAAGTGATCACTTTCTATTTGGATTATTCTTTTCTTTAAGTCTAACCTCCCCAGCAAAAACCTGCTGCTCCAATAGCGGAGACTCCTAACTTTTTCAGACCAGAAACAACTGTCTTAGCATCTTCACAGCCCTTCTCCTAAAAGACAACATAAAAAATTCCAAAAATTGTAATAATGTAAAGTTTTTTTTACACTATTATTATCAAAATCTTGTGTTACATATGAGTACATACCGGATTATGAACATTTTTCCATCTCTCTACATCAAAGTTAGGATCTTTATCGAAATTAGGATTAATTGGATCACCATAAAAGAAATCTGGAACTGCTACTAAGTATCCAGCATCTGCAACTTTATCTGCAAGTTTTCTTCATGATCAAAAGTGTCAATTAGCAAGATTGTGCACTATCACTCTATCCCATTACTTATCTACATTTATTACCATTACAAAGTTTCAAATTAAATTTCCAAGGAAAAAAAATAAAGAAAGATCAGAGAAATTCAACTTACCTCAAATTTGGGGCTTCATATCCTGCAAAACAATCCAAAGAAAAGTTCAAGATAACAAAAAAGAAAACCCTTCAAAATTTCATACTATTCTTCAGGGAATCTCTCAGAACAATCCTCAATCCTATTTTATCTGTTAAAATTTCTGGGTTTTTGATGATTACCAAAAGCATCAGAAATAAGAAGAATGGCACGGTTGGAATCATGCTTCCCGGTAATATACGTTTTTAGGCCTGCAAATTCTTCCACCTTTCCTTCACCAGAAGTTGAGCTTATCTCTGGTGGATTCTCCAGACACTGAGGACCTAGCATTGCTGCTGTAAAAATACTTACTTTTTAGATTTCTTGAAAACTTTTTGGAGAATGTATATATATATATATAAGATCATCAGAGAATATATATATATATATATAGTGCTGATTGGAATTTAGATAGAGATTCAACGTCAGCACTTACGTAGTGATTTAAAATATTTAAAAAATAGAGTGGAATTAGAGAAGCCTCTCTTCTAATATCAGAGCCAGGTTTCGATCCTGGGACCTGTGGGTTATGGGCCCACCACGCTTCCGCTGCGCCACTCTGATTTGTTATCATAACTATACAAAAATTAGATTTATAACTAAAACAATTGTTTGATGTTTCCTGATAAGGTAGATAGAGAAAGAAAATTCAGATAACTGGAACTATTTTTTGGAGCTGAACAATGGCTTCCATAATCCCATGTTCTCTCCAACTGACATTATGTTCAAGAACCATCATCAATTCATCTTCTTCTAGTCCCAAATTAGCTTCCCGATTTCAGGGTTCGTTCACAAGAACTAAGAGACTAGGATGGTGCAGACCCACCTCCCAATTTGGACCGTCTTCTGGTTCAAGAACTACATGCTGGTTCAGGTTCGGTAAAAATGGCGTTGATGCTGAAGGCGCTGGCATTTATGGTAGTCAATCTCGTGATGATTTCGATCGCGACGATGTTGAACAGGTGAATTTTATTAATTTTTTTTTTTATTTTCCCCCATTTTAGTCTAGTTTCTTGAAAATTATTGTTGTTTTGATGCACAGTACTTCAATTATATGGGGATGCTTGCTGTGGAGGGTTCATATGATAAAATGGAAGCACTTTTGAGTCAAAATATTCATCCAGTAGACATTTTACTTTTGATGGCTGCTTCTGAAGGTGATAAGCCTAAAATTGAAGAATTAATGAGGGCTGGAGCTGATTACTCTGTTAAAGATGCTGATGGAAATACTGCACTTGACAGAGCTGTTTCTGATGAAATCAGGGATTTCATTCTTGGATTTTCTGTGCAGAAGGCTTGATTTATTATTAATACCTTTTCATTGGACTTGAAACATTTTTGTTTTCTTTTGTCAGTTTGATTATGATGATGAATGTAAGCCTTGGTAGTGAAATCTTCTGTATTTGAATCACTATTTCAATTACTTCATACTCAAATCAATTGATTTATACTTGCATAATCTAATTCCAACCCATGATAAATCTTACGTAATGTTACGAGATCACTCCTTTTGTTATGGGGTGATGGAGGGATTATACCATTTGAATCGTTTTTTTGACATGCTTTCCCGGAGGTGTGGAAAAAACTACAATCAATAGGATTTCCCTAATCTTTCTTTCTCAAAAGAAGAGTGTGAAATTCTTGGGATCAAGAGATTGGATCTAGTCACAAGAAGAATGTTTGGTATCAATAACTTCACATTGATCCAGAGTAACATTCACAAAAAGTATTCAACACCAACCAAGATCAATACTAGAATGATATGATGATACAAAAAGAACAAGAAGATCACACTAACACTACTTGAAATAAAGCTCAAGAAGCTTTTTTAAGGTGTCAAATATACTTGTAAATGGATTTAGGGCAATAGGGGCATTTAGTCCTAAATCAGGGAACTGATTTGTGAGAGCTTGCTGCATTCCTGGCATAGACATCATAGCCTCAAGCTTACTATTTGACATCACTTCACAATCTTGTGGTGTATCCTTGATTTTGCTTGGATCATAACCAAAATCTGCTAAATATGTTTTGTACTTCTCGATAAATTCTGGTCCTGGATTAGGAGTTCTTGAGTAAATCTGGAAAGGTAGTAGACAAACCAAAGTTACCATCATTTTCTAAGAAATTTCACCCGTAGATGATGTGTTTTTTCGTTACTTACCTGAACAAAGCTTGTGTCTTTAGCACCAGAAACAAGAGCAAAATTGTCATAATCAGTTGCAATAACATCATAGGGTTCTTTTGGGATGAATGGCAGTGTAGGAAATCGAAGAAAACATTTCTCCTTAATCATCTCCTGCCTTTCTAGTTCTGTTTCGTTTTTCCCTTTATCATCCTCAGAAAGGCACTGAACTTTTCCCCTTATCCCTGTAATGTAGCCATTAGGTCCTCCATGGACACAGAAAGTGTCAACTTGAATAGCAGGTGTATTCATATCGAATGTATATATGCCCTGCAATGTCATGAATATAAAGTTAGATTTAGAACACAGAAACTCGAGACATTCTCTCGATTACAGCCATCCAGAAACATGATTTACCTGGGTGCAATGGCAATCTTCTTGACCTTGTCCTGCAAATCCACGCTTTAAAGAAGCAACTTCAAACCATCTTCCAGCATATCTGACAGGATCAAAGTTCTTTGCTGTCATACCACGCATCATTAGCAGCATTTGACTGGGTTGATCATTTCCGTTGTCTAGAGGAAGAGTTGGCATGTTTTCATTTGCACTAGAAATCAAGCATAAGTTGTTTTTCTGTGGGAAATCTACAGCAACAGCCTGTCCATGAGTTATGCAGTTACAAACAAAAATTCTTAGAATATTGGTTTATGTCCTTGAATTCTGAGTTTTTTTTATATATATATATATATATATATATTTGCATCTTTCCCCATCAAAGAATGGACAACCACTAAAGGTAGTACTATTACAAATTGGGACAAATGATGCTGGGACTAGCATCTCCTTAGTAAGAATAGTATATCTCTGCAGCAAGAAATACTAATCAGATTCTGCAGTGAACACACTAACCAGGTTGGTTTGAGAGAGAAAGAGAATCGATGCTGCAACACCTGATAAGACTTGTCGAAGTCCGGCCTGCCTTGATGTTGGGTTATCGAAATAGCAGTTTGTTGCTACTTTATCTGGAAATCCTCTGCACAAACAAGAATATCCACTATGTAATATAAACAAACAAAAGTATGGTAAATCAAGTCTTCAAAATTGTTAATCCCTGCAAACTAAGGTTCTTGGCAGATTGAAAGATGATCTTTTCTTGAACACGAATCCTTTCTCACAGGTAAAACTTAAAGATCATATTTTGGAAAATTCATTTGATCCAAAATTCATAGTGTGAAGCATGTTAAATTACACCTCCGAAAAGGGAATCAAGGATCTAAATCAACTACAAGTATTACAATCCCACCTTGCAATATAATCAACAGATCTGAAATTGTAAATTTAAGAATGTTTCAACTAAATCTTGTCCTCCATTTCCCATCCTAAATTACATCCCCGTTTCAATAACTAGAGAAATCAGTCAGTAGTTAATTATGCAATACCATAAACAGACTGCTCCAAATTCCTGATGTAAGTTATATATGACTCGCAGATCAAATGCAATCACAAGAAACAGTAGCAAGATGGTGCCAGAAACTCCATTATTATTCCAGAGCTGATAATGGTGGCATAGTAATATGAAAGAAGAGAATTCCTCATCTCCAATCCAAAAGTTTCAATATTTAAAATTTTTTTATGCCCTATTCTTTTTTAAATTCCTTTATGTACTAAATTCAGCAACCAAATTTAGGCAAACAGAATTCAAATTCACACAAAATAAGAGCTTAAAAAAAAAAAAAAAAAAACAGAGAGTAAAGCTATATATATACATGTAAATACTTCCCCATATTCTATAAAGATCATAAAAGACAAAAATACACACACACACACACCTGGATATGGGTTTTGGCAAAGATTGAGAATAATGGGATTGAAGCATTACTGAAGATGACGATGAGGATTGTCCCAGTCCAGCAACCAGTAGACTGTGATGTACCATTTTTTCTCTTCCACCACCACTTCACCACATTCAGGCCTTCTTTTTCAAATATCCTCAAACATACACACACACAAAGAAAAGATTTATCTACAAATTCTTTCAAGATTGCAAAGCTCCAATTCTTTTCTTCTTTCTTTCTTTTTGGTGTATAAAGGTGAGATTTTTCTTGAGATTGTGCCCCATCCCATGTTCCAGAATTCCTCTGTAGACATGTGGTTAACGACGTCGTCGTAGCTCGAGATTTAGCTTAGCAGATAACCAAACTGTGGTTTCAAGGAATTGTAGTGACCATTCATCTTACATGGCATACTAAAAGACATAAATTTCTCCTTGTCTAAGTTTTCACTACAATTTCATAGCGTTTGCGTAGTTCAACTCTTACTTATGGATGAGGGTCCGATTCAAAGCTTTTTAATATAGAGCTAACTATCCAGGGATTCGAAACCTCGATCATCCGCTCTGGGGGAGCATTAGGAGTCTGCGCACTAACTCCTCAAGCTACCAGGTTAAGTTTTTTCATTTTTCAAAATTTTGAAAATTCCTTTTTTTTAGATCTTTCTTATTTTCTGTTAGAATATAACTGGTTTATTTCATTTTTTTAATAATAAAATCTACTTCTAATTTATATATACAAAATAAAGTTTATGATCATAATTATTAATAATAATAAAAGTTTAGGAGAGAAAGAAAATAGAAGAAAATAAATGTATTTGTAAGTTTATAGAAATATATATATGCTTGTAGTTCTGGGCTTTGATTTTCTGAAGGCCCAATCTTTTTTCAATTGGAATCAACAACTTCTTTTGTATAAATGAAACATGGGCTCTAAAGTTAACTATTTTAACCCGATAATTTGAGGGAATTAGTGCGTGGACTCCAAATGTTTTCTCCAGGGCGGATGATCGAGGTTTTGAAACTCCCTGAGGTGGTTAGCGTCATGTTAAAAAAACTTTAGGCCAGACCTTCACCCTCGAGTAAGAGTTGAATTCTGCGAGCGCTTCACAGGCTGAGTCCGGAATTAGTCTCACCAAATAAGGTGGGGACACCGAGCGCCCAAATGGGTATAAAAAAAAAAGTTAACTATTTCGACTCAAGCCTACCGAGATATTTTGAATTTACTATAAATATCTAGCAATATTCTTATATATTCTTATATATTTATTTCAACTTTTGATGTGAGATGAAATATCACAATATATATATATATATATATATATATATATATCTTCTTGAATTAGGTGGAGTGGCTCAATCATGCATCATTTTGTTTGCAGTTCACGTTCATCTTTTTTGGCTACTTTGTTTATCCAATTTCATCAAGAATGTTAGTTGAAGGGACATCAAGAAATCAAGAACCCTTTTCCTAAAACATGAATTAGTCGTGCATTAGTCTTTGCTTGTTGCATATATACACATATACACACACATATACACATACATATATATATATATATATATATTATATATATATAGATATGTGTGTGTGTGTGTGTGATAAGGCTATCATTGCAATGTTCTGTTGGTAAAGAACCATTGGATAATGATGAGAGAAAGGGTGTGCACAAAGTTGTATACTTATAGTGCTTCTGAAGTAGATGACTAAACTATCCACTAACTTTGTGCTAGTGGGAGAAAGCATGGAAGTTTCTCTTTTCCCCCACTCTCATTCAGTTCTTGTCTCATCTTTTCTTGGCTTAATACACACACATATATATTTCTTTTGGTTCTTTAGGAGTAAACTTAAAAATTAATTGTTGCTTAAATTGCATGTTGACAAAAGTAATAAAGCATATTTCGATTATTGTTATAAGCCTCATATACTCAAATTCTTTTGAATAAGAATCTTATTGGACGAAGGATTTTTATATATATATATATATATATATATATTTTTTGAGGTCAGATTATTTATTTATTTATTTATTTTTGTTTTTATGTTTGTTAATTTCTTCAGAATTAGCAAACTGCAAATGTCATATCAGTAAAGCATGCATTGACATAATTTCCAAACCGTGAGGAAAACTGTAGGAAATATATATATATACATTTTCTACAGTTTTCCTCACGGTTTGGAAATTATA
Organism: Cynanchum wilfordii; assembly: GCA_025388415.1. Taxonomy (NCBI): domain Eukaryota; kingdom Viridiplantae; phylum Streptophyta; class Magnoliopsida; order Gentianales; family Apocynaceae; genus Cynanchum; species Cynanchum wilfordii. Next base: position 1,545,835 of record JAHSUH010003114.1, on the reverse strand, counting down.
TATATATATATATATATATATCACAATCAAACAATGATATATTAAACCTTCCTTTAAAGTAGTTATTAACAATTTAACTAACTCTATGGACATGAGAATATCATGATCAACTATTTGGTATTATTCTCATTGCATTAAAAAGATATTTCGAGTTGACTATAAGTACACGGATTCATTCTTATATATCATTACATATTCACTTATTATTTTAATGTGAGATGAGATATCACATTTTTCCAGCAGATCCAACCGGCCAGAAAAAAAACAAGAAAAGAGTTCTCCGAATATATGTTTGCTTAATTAAATTGGCTGGGTGGTGGTGATGCTAGCCGCCGGGGTGGGTGGCGGTGGCTCCGTGGCTGTCTGAAATAGTTGAACTGAAATTGTCAAATTAATTGGGGCCTCCTTGTAAGACTACTAGTATTCCTAAAGCCACTAAAACTACTTATTAGCTTTGGGAGTGTCAGCACTTAATTTGACATAATAGAAAATCTTATTACATATGATTAATTATAAAAGTTTAACATTTATTATGAGTATCATATAAGAGTTATAATGAAATTTTTTCTTTTCTCGAGTAAGTGTTAACTCTTCAATAAATGTAATTCGAATAATATAAAATTGTCTTATCAAATAAATAAACTTTACAAAAAGATCATATCACTAGATACGTAAATACAAGTTTAATCTCATAAACTCATTTAAGCGAAAGGCTCTTTAGTAACTGGCTTGTCAATATTTGACTTCCTCTTCACTCCAATATTTTACCATCTGAGTCTCACCTAGCTTAGATAAAGTTCATGGGGGCAGTTATATAATAATAATATATATATAT
>JAHSUH010003114.1:1320000-1540000 GCA_025388415.1 Cynanchum wilfordii | reverse complement strand
TGTCCATGCATTGCAGTAGCTTATGGGATGGAATCTTGGAATTAACCAAGTGGGCTCAAGAAAATGGAAGTAACCCTTTATCGTGGGCTATTCAAGTTTCTTCCAACTTGAATTCTGCAGGGGTGTCTCTGCCTTCTTTTGAACTTGGTAACCTGTTGATTTCATACATATGCTGGGAAAATAATGTGCCCATAGCATGGAAGTTCCTAGAGAAAGCCTTGGTTTTGAAGATTGTGCCTGCTCTTCCTGTTCTTGCACTTCTCTCTTCAAGGTCTGTGCTTTATACTTTGTTGGTTTTTGTTTTGAAGGTATTCATTCTTATTGGGAAACATTTTGCCTCTTTTGTTTTGAAAAGAACAATCTTTTTATCAATCTTTTCTTATTTGATTTTCTTTACCAGTGTATAATTCGCAATAATCGATTAACATTTTTCTGAACTCTTATTCATATTCCCACCCTAGTATTTTAGGGCCCTACTCGGGTCGAAGAAGATTGTACCAAACCACATTATAGTAACAACTGACCAAAAATTAGATGAAGAATGAATTTCAACGTGCTAGTATTTTCTCCCCTGTTTTGGTCCTTGAACTGGGACGTTTGTGTTTGACTGGACCGAGTCTTGTGAGAAAATGATGTATAATAAATGTTTGCATCTGTTGCCATGAACTGTGCTTTAGCACTTGTTTGATCTCCTAAATGTGATTCTTATACAAATTGTTAGGCACATTGATTATGTCCTTTTATTTTCATCCATGTTTTTTAATCTTAAGGAGGGGCCACTGGCAGAAGTTGCCAGTGTTGATTTCTTCATCTGATTAATGAATATTATTGTTATTATTATTTTTGTCTTCTCCCTTGTCTTCTAGGTATTTCATTCTTTTGTTTTAGGTTTGCTTTTACAAAACTTGTTCTCTGTTTCAATATTTGTGCCTGATACTACCTTATAATGGACAAATCAACAGGGTAATCCCAAGTCGGCATTCTTGGCCTGCAGCGTTTAGGATTTATTTGGAACTCTTAAAGCAACACATTTTCAAGACTAGAAGTCATCTGGACATGCCAAATGACCAGAAGTGAGTGCTTATTTTCTTTCAGAGTCAATTATTTTGCCGAAACTAAATTTCAAATTTGGAAATTTTTGTTGAATCATGCATTAATGTGCATTTATCTAATTAAATTATAAATCAGGGAAATTTACATCTGCTTATTTTCTGGGAATTCATTTCTAATCTTTAAATGTAAAACTCATTAAGGTTTTCATATAGATAAGCCTGTGGTACAGGAAAACTTTAGATAATAATTTTGGCTTCCAAGAAAATCTTATAGGAATTGACACCAAAAGTTTTAGTTCTAGAAGTATTAGTAGAATGTGTTAAGTGGTTAAATTAAACCCTCTCTATAAGTTTAAACTTTTAGCACGGTATTAGAGCGAAAGCTCATGAGTTTAATTCTTTGTCTTTGATTATTGAAATTTGTGATTGGCACGTGAGAGGTGAGTTAAATGATTAAATTGATAACTCTAGAATTCCCATGCTTTGTTGTCCAAAATCTCAATTCCATTTTAATATCTGGAACATGCTCTCTTCATGCAGGATTATAAATTCGCTAGACACTATTCTCCATTTCTCTCAGATATTTGGTCTGCAAGGGAATGAACGAGGGGTGGTTATTGTTGAGATTATCTTTTCAATTGTTTGGCAGTTACTTGATTCATCCTTGGATGATGAAGGGTTATTGCAACTTACTCCAGAGAAGAAATCTAGATGGCTAAGCAGACCTCATGATATGGAAGTAGACCAGCACGAAAGTTATGACGGAAAGAGGCTTGAGCACAATGAGAGATTGAAGAATGGAAATAGTACCATGGCTATAGATTTGATTGGTCAATTTCTTCAAAATAAAGTAACTTCCAGGATTCTTTACTTGGCTCGCCTAAACATGTTAGAACTTCATCCCTTCTGAATTTTCTTCTCTATTTCTCAATCTTTTATTAGCATTTGTCAGATCAATTTACACTAATCATGTTTTGTCACAGAATTCTGTGTAAATAGACACAAAGTTGTTCCTTTCAAGTTAAATTAGTATCCTTTTAGGTTGAGTAATAGCCTTAATGCGATTTCCTAATTTCATGGGATCTCTTTATTGGATCTTTAGGCCTACACACTGGGGAGATTTTCTGCAGCATATGCAGCTGCTTATAACAAACTCAAAAGCATTAAGAAATTTGAAGACATTGACACCAGAAGCTCTTATGAGCTTAATATCAAGTAGTCATTATGCAATACTCCCGGGTTACAAAAGAAGTTCTTCACAGGCACTCCCTCCAATTGGGCCATCTAGATCTCTGACTCAAAGATTTGATCCTTGTCATGGATTTAGTCCTTCGGCTCTTTGGCTTCCACTTGATCTAGCACTAGAAGATGCAATGGATGGTTCACAAGTCAATGCAACAAGTGCTGTTGAAATTGTTACTGGTGATGTTACTTTGCACTGAAATAATGAAACTAATACCTCAGTTAAAAATTTTCGTGTCTTTTTAGATCATCAAACTGAGAAATATTTTTATTATTCTTGCAGGTTTAGTAAGGACCCTTCAAGCAGTCAATGGTAGCACTTGGCATGAGACTTTCTTAGGACTTTGGAAGGCAGCTTTGTATGTTGTTCAAAGGGTTAGAACTTCTCTCAATATATTTTTTTCTTGATTAAATTTTAATTTTTGGAAAGAGAGCCAATTGATGTTTCTAAATATTTTTCTTGAAAGTTGAAAATATTGTTTGATTATTTATTTATTTATTTATTTTTTCCCAGGAAAGAGAGCCAATTGAAGGCCCCGTACCTCGCCTAGATACTCGCTTATCTATGTTGTTATCCATTACAACTCTTGTTGTTGCTGATCTTATCGAGGAAGAAGAAGGCGCTGTAATTGATGAAAATGAAAGCAAGAAACATGTTCCAGGGAATCGCCGGAAGGATTTGGTGTCTTGTTTACAGAACTTGGGGGATTATCAGATATTATTGGAACCCCCTTGTTATGTTATTCCAGCAGCCAATCAGGCTGCTGCAAAAGCAATGATGTTTATCTCAGGCATCAATGTTGGCAGCACATACTTTGAGTGCATCACCATGACAGACATGCCAATCAACTGTTGTAAGTCCATTTAGAATGTTTAGCATATGAACTCTCACTGGATAATCAATTAAAACTGTGTAATCTCCTCTTATGTAGCTGGAAACCTGCGCCATTTAATAGTTGAATCCTGCATTGCGAGGAATCTATTGGATACGTCTGCTTATTTCTGGCCAGGCTATGTGAGCGGAAGTATCAATCAATTGCCTCACACTGTTCCAACTCAAATACCTACTTGGTCATCATTTATGAAGGGTGCTCCACTTACTCCAGCATTGACAAATGCTTTAGTTTCTTCTCCTGCTTCAAGGTATGCATGCATTGCATTCTTGATAAAGAGCTTTAATTCCGTCAATTTTCATTAAACCAAGTCTTTCCTAGTTCACTATTTGGAAAAAAGGATTCCTCTTGGGTGAACATGATGAGAGAAAACAGAAGCATAACTTTCAAGAGAAATAAATAATGGTTTTAGGAGACTTCATATATTTTTCATGATAACCAAGTCTTCCATATAAGTAAGTGATCACATGTACAACTCTTAGAATAAGTTGTGTTTTGTCTCATGTGTTATCTGGCTACCCTTCCAATTTGGTGAAGCCAGGTATAACCAGATGCTGCTTTTTATTCACTTTAGCAAGAGCATAATGACTAAACTTGAGCTCATGAATTTGATGGAAGCTTAGCAGAACTAGAGAAGATCTTTGAGATAGCAGTTAAAGGATCTGATGATGAGAAGATAGCTGCTGCTAGTATTCTTTGCGGGGCATCCTTAATTTGTGGTTGGAGTATACAGGTAACTGTGAAGATTCAATTTAAACTATACAGTTAAATATGGCATACTCTATACTTTCTTATAGTACTAGATATTCTGTGAACTTCAGTATGCACGCAGGTGGTGAAACCATCTAAGTTTTCTGACATCCTCTTGTTATTGCCTGTGCAGGAACATACTGTTTACTTCATTACCAGATTGTTGTCTCCACCCACTCCTTCTGACTACTCTGGTAGTGACAGCCATTTGATAAGTTATGCTCCAATGCTAAATGTCTTGCTTGTTGGAATTGCACCTGTTGATTGTGTCCAGATTTTCTCCTTGCATGGCTTGGTATGTCCTTATTTTTGCTAACTTTTTTCTCGTTCTGTGCACAAATGCAATATCTTCAGACAGTGTCTTTTACTCTTAAACATTGTCCTTCAACTTGCAGCATTCATACATTTGCATACTTTTAACTTACAAAATTTGTAGATGGTACAATCTTGGTCAACTGTAATCAAGTAGTATTTGAAAATTTATACTAACAATAACAATGAGATGGCTAATGATGTTGCATTTTCCAGGTTCCTTTACTGGCTTGTTCATTGATGACCATCTGCGAAGTATTTGGGTCTTGTTTTCCTAATATCTCATGGACTCTTACAACAGGAGAGGAAATATCAGCTCATGTTGTATTTTCAAATGCATTTGCTCTCCTTCTAAAGCTGTGGAGGTTCAATCATCCCCCTATTGAATATCGAATGGGGGATGTACCGCCAGTGGGATCCCAACTAACCCCTGAATTCCTCTTGTTAGTGCGTAATTCCCTCCTAGTATCTTCTGGAAACTCACTTAAAGATCCAAATAGGAGGCGACTTGCAGCTGTTGCAAGTGCTTCTAATCCGAACCCCATTTTTGTTGACTCTTTCCCAAAACTAAAAGTATGGTATAGGCAACATTTGGCATGTATAGCTTCAACACTCTCTGGCCTTGTTCATGGAACCCCTGTCCATCAAACAGTTGATACACTTCTTAACATGATGTTCAGAAAAGTTAATAGAGGAAGCCAGTCTGTGATTTCTGTTCCATCTGGAAGTAGTAGTTCATCAGGACCTAGCAATGAAGATACTTTTCCACGGCCTAAATTACCTGCTTGGGATGTCCTTGAAGCTGTTCCTTTTGTAGTTGATGCTGCTCTAACAGCTTGTGCCCATGGAAGACTTTCCCCTCGTGAGCTTTGTACTGGTTAGTTGATGTCACTGTTTTGAGTTTATACTGTCTTATGATATCTCGTATCGTAAGTACATAAGTAAGAATGTGTAATGGTATATAAGAATATGCTTATGTACTCATTGTTAACTCAAGATATCCCTTTTGATAAACACCTCAGAAAATTTCTTGGTTGTTTTCTATTAAATATTTTTTTTCCCTTTCCGGGGGTGGGGGATGGTTGGTGGTGGTGGTAATGTAATTGAAGAACTTACTTTAGATGATTCTTTTAATGTGTTGCCTTCCACTCTAAACTCCTTTTCTCTTTTCTAAAAATTGTATGACAGGGCTTAAAGACTTGGCTGATTATCTTCCTGCATCCTTAGCAACCATTGTAAGTTACTTCTCAGCTGAAGTGACTCGTGGCATCTGGAAACCAGTTTTTATGAATGGAACTGATTGGCCTAGTCCTGCTGCTAATCTCCTTTATGTTGAGGAGCAGATAAAGAAAATTTTGGCTGCCACTGGTGTTGATATCCCAAGTCTTGCTTCAGGTTTGTCTTCTTATACAAAATTTCAAGTGCTCGAGTATCTTTTCTCTACATATATTCATAAATTAAAGATGTCGATTTGCTTCAATCCTGGTGATGTTGAATTCAGTTTTTTCTAACTGACTGATATGTATGTACTCTTGTAGGGGGTAGCTCTCCATCTACGCTCCCACTGCCCCTGGCTGCATTTGTAAGCCTCACTATAACCTATAAACTTGACAAGGCCTCGCAAAGATTTCTAAATCTGGCAGGTCCAGCATTGGAGTCCCTTGCAGCTGGTTGTCCTTGGCCATGTATGGCAATTGTGGCTTCTTTGTGGACACAAAAGGCCAAACGTTGGAGTGATTTCCTTGTTTTTTCTGCTTCACGTACTGTCTTCCTACACAAAAATGATGCAGTTCTTCAGCTACTAAAGAGCTGCTTCGCTGCAACTCTTGGTTTGAATTCAAACTCAATCACAAGCAATGGGGGTGTAGGATCACTTTTTGGCCATGGATTTGGATCTCATTTTAATGGCGGAATTTCTCCAGTTGCACCAGGGATTCTGTATCTTCGTGTTTATCGCTCAATCAGAGACATCATGTTTCTGAGAGAACAGATTCTTTCTGTACTGATGCAATCTATGAGAGACATAGCTTGTTGTGGCCCTCCTAAAGCACATTTGGAGAAGCTGAAGAATACTAAAAATGGCAAATATGGACATGTTTCACTTGCTACAACTATGACTAGAGTGAAACTAGCAGCTTCTTTGGCAGCTTCATTAGTATGGCTAACAGGAGGTTGGGGAATGGTGAGATCATTAATAAAGGAAACTTTGCCTGCTTGGTTTCTGTCAGTTCACCAATCAGAGCAAACGGGCAACATCTCGATGGCCGTTCCTACCCTCAGGGGATATGCATTAGCATACTTTGTGATGTTTTGTGGAGCATATGCTTGGGGCGTCGACTCATCCTCATCATTATCAAAGCGGCGTCCTAAAGTAATGTCCTGTCACATGGAGTTTGTTGCTAGTGTTCTTGATGGTAAAATATCAGTCGGCTGTGAACTTGTAACTTGGCGCGCATATGTGCTCGGGCTCTTGAGCTTAATGGTGGATTGCTCACCTACTTGGGTGATGGAAATGGATGTAAAATTGTTGCAAAAGCTAAGTAAAGGCCTGAGAAAATGGAATGAGGAAGATCTTGCTCTTGCTTTGCTAGCTGCAGGTGGGCTTGGGACAATGGGAACAGCAGCCGAACTGATCATAGGTACTGACTGACTCATAGTTCTGTTTATATTAGAATGTAGATGTATTCTTAGTGTGTACCTTTGTGCAGAATGAAATTTTGCTTTAATTTTAGCATCATTAAGAAAACAATTATATATAGATGAGTTAGAACTGGTCAGATCTCAATTTCTTGTGTATATTGTTTTGACCATTTAACCATAAGATTGAGCTAAGGCTTATATTTAAGTTGATTCTAACCTCATTTCTGATTTCTCCTTGCAAAAATTTGAGTCTTGCTTATAAAGAGCATCAATTACATAAACGGTATTGCATCCGGTCAACTTCTTGACATGGTTCTCACAATACAAAAAAAGATATTTGAGTTGACAATGAGCATTTGAATTCATCCTTATATTCCATGACATATCCTTACAGATTTCAGATGTGAGACGAAATATCACAATATAATTATCTATTGCATCATATGATTCCGCTATATGCAGGAGACCTCGATAATCCTTCAGTATGCATTACTTGCCTAACATGAAATGCATCAACCCACCTCTCAGCTTCAGCATATATGTTAGACAAAAGAACTCTACTTGGACCATGAGAAGGCTCCAATCTAGCCAAATTGTGTGCAACTCTTTCTCCTATTTCAGTATCACCATATGTTCTAGATGCTGCCAACAATGTGCCCCATATCACAACATCTGCCTCCATGGGCATCGCCCTTATAAGCTCTTCTGCTTCTTTCAATTTTCCAGCTCTACTTAGAAGATCAACCATACAACCATAGTGCTTGATATTAGGTTCTACATTGTATAAGCTTTTCATGCTCTTAAAATGTTGTTGTCCTACTTCTACCAATCCTGCATGGCAACATGCACTCAAGACTCCAATGAATGTGATGGAATTAAGCTTGATATTCCTTCCTTGCAAATTGGAGAAGATTCTTAGAGCCAATTCTGCATGACCATGCATGGCTGATCCACATATCATAGCATTCCATGGTGAGACATCTGATGCTTTATCTTGAACTTGATTGAAAATCTCAAGGGCAGTGCTGATGCTCCCACATTTGGCATACATGTCTATAAGTGCTGCACTTAAGTTGTCGTTTAAACGAATGGAGTTATTGCAGATGTAGTCATGAACTTGTCTTGCTTTATTCAAGCAGCCTAAAGTAGCAATTGCAGAGAGGACACTAACCATTGTAATTTCATTTGGTCTGAAACCAATTGTCACCATTTCATGGAACAGCTCTAAAGCTAACTCAGGCTGTGGTTGTTCCTTCTGTGAATAGCCAGCAATCATGGAACTCCATGAGAAAATGTCTTTCTCCGGCATTCCATTGAATAAAGTTCTAGCTTCATCGATCATTCCATTTCTGATTAGTCCTGCAATGAGGGCATTCCAATTTGCTGGATGTTCCTTGCTACTCAGTTTAAACTGCAAGTGAGCAAGATTGATTTCCCTGCATGCAGCATAGAAGTGAATCATGGTGGACTGTACAAAGACATAACGATCAAGACCTTTCTTGGATGCAACAGCATGAAACTGCAGACCTTCTTTAAAAGCCTTAGCCTGTGCACAAGATGACATTATGTCCACAAACATAACATCATTCGGGCTGGATCCTGTATGAAGCATTTGGCAATACAATTTCAGAGCTTCATTTAACCTTCCATCTCGTAGATAACCATCAATTACTGTACCCCAAGAAACCACATCTTTATCATCAATCCTCTCAAATAACTCCATAGCTAAATCAACCAGCCCTGCTTTTGCATATCCATTCAACATCACATTCCACGTAACTGTGTTTTTCTGAGGAATCTCATTGAACAACAGCTCTGCATCACTCAAACATGAACTCAAGCAATACATGTGAATAAGATTAGTCGAAACGATAACAAATTCAAGAAGTCCAACTTTCAACACAAACCCATGAAGCATTCTCCACACCTCAATGCTTGTTGAACGAGAAATTTGCATATAAGCAGACATCAAACTCGCCATAGTCACCTCGGTAGGGGGCACACCAGAATTGTTCATGTGAGAAAAAACCCGAATGGCTTCACTCCAAAGCTCATTCCTAACCAACCCCAAAATCATAGTTGTGTAAGAAACGCAATTCTTTTCAGGCATTTTGTCAAACAACTCGCGAGCATCATTCAAATAGCCAGATCTCAAATACCCAGAAATCATGATATTACAAGAAACACAGTCGAGCTTATCTGCTCCATCAAATATCCCTTTTGCACTAGTAATCAAACCACATTTTACGTAAAAGCTAATCAAACTATTCTGAATAAAAATATTGGCGTGGAGGCCCGATTTCACCGCAACACAATGGAATTGCTGTCCTTGAGAAATGGACAAACTGGATGAACAATATTTCAAGGCCGAGATGATTGTGTATTCGTAATCGGGTATTGATTTCTTGACAGGGCTTAAGAGGGGTTCTAGAGAAACGTTTTGAAGGGCTGCGGAGGATAGACATCTGGGATTTTTCTGGGCAAGTGAAGAACCAATGGCCTGCAAATGAAGGGGCAATTTGATTCTGAAAGCAGCGTTCATCAGAAGATATCATTAGAGGTGACGGTTGATCCCAGGTAGAAATTCTTGTTCCCCTTGCAAATAACATTTGGAGCTTACAGATATAGAAATGGGAGAACCCGCGCCCATTATTATGTCTTTTTGACAAGCACATCAATTAAATATAAAAAATAGTATAGAAATTAGGAAATTATTGAAATTTATAAAATTATATTACTAAAAGAATGTCTCATGATTAGTATTACAATAGCCAAAATTTGAATGAGATTTGTAGTTTTGTCATGATCTGCTTCAAGAACCTGTATATCCAATGCTTGATTCTTCTTTTAAGGTAAGTTAAAGCCTTAAAGCAAGATAATATATATATATATATATATATATTATAGACTGCAATCATTGCGCAAGATAAAGAGAGCTGAAATCACAATGTCATTCAATGATTTGTATTCTTTATTGACATTATATTTTGGTATAAGAGTTCAATGTCGTCATTGACAAGTTCTAGCTGTGTCATTGAGTCATAGAACTAAAGAATAGTTCTAAACAACATAATTGTCTTCTATAATGGGTTTGCCTGAAACAGGAAATGACATGGTGAAATCCGAAATATATACAACCATCTCAAGCAGTCAATGATTATCACTGGTACCATTGCGAGCCACTCCTGCAAAACAGGATTTTAGAAGAGAAAAATAATGAGACTCAGGTATTATATACAGTGGATGGTGGGCGTTAAAAGCATAATAATAAGGTAAAGCTAAGCAAATTACTAGAATGGAAAGGCCAAAAACAAATATCACATGTGAAAAGAGAAAACTGTAGAATGAATTGCTGAGATACATCAAAATTGAGAGATCAAAACAAAATTTGTAAACTTCGCGGCAGTGCCTAAACTCTTCAGCCATAGAATAACTTCTGATGCATCTTTACAATATCAAGCATATTTTTTGCTCACAAGAAAAAGCACATTGACCCTGAAACCCTTTATCTATCAGCTTTTCTTAGTTTTGGGGGGATACATATAGCTTTGTCGTTTGACATGCTCATCTGTTATTTCCAGGACATTTCTCAACCACTTCCAAGCCCTATAACATCTTGACATTGCCACTATCTTTTTCTAAGTGATATAAGGAGAAAAAAGAAAAGGAGGAAAAAAAAAAATGATAAAAAAGAATGATTTACCTGGCATGCACCAAATGGATTAAACTAGGAATTGCAATGACTTATGGAACTAAAAAGAGAAGCCTACAGGTTTCATCTACTGATTTTTGTTACAGATTTCGGAGAAACTCAGCAGCCAGTCAAAGGGGGAAAAAGGTTTGATAGTTGAAACTCAGAAAAATGCACTGTGTTAATCTCTAATTAAATATCCTCAAAAAGGATGTCTACAAGCTTGGAATCAAAAGTATAACTTCAAAAATATTCAGTAATGAAACAATAGAACCATCACTAACAAAGAAAATTTAAATTGAGATCCTGAGAGAGAGGACTCATTGTGAAAACATTATAGGAGTGACTTCTTTTAGAGTAATGAACCTCTGCAAAGCTTAGAACTTAGTGCACACTACACATCCTTTGATTTGTTTTGTTTTGATTTTTTCTTTTTGTGAAAGCATACTACACATCTAAGGTCAACATTGAAAGTGAAGTATTATAAGAACTATATGCTACAAAATATGTACAAAAACAAGGATTCTTTGTAAGTACATATATGCTAGTAAAACTATCCATTAGCAACCAAGCAGTTGATGTGGATCTGTAAATTACATTAATCTATGTCCCAAGGCCTGGCTGGAATTTGAATTCTCGCTAAGGAGCTTATAGATCATAATACATATAAGAAATAGGAGTTAAATATCATAACTGTTAGTGAACATCAAATCCCATTTTCGTTGACCATATATAGTAGGGTTGGCGATCCAATCACGGATATAATTCTTTGTCTCTTATTAACTGTAGCAATGTTTAAAACTACAATGTTATGGAGTCTGGACAGTCCACCTAGTTGGCAAAGGCAAGGAAATATCCCATAGACATTCACAACCAACATGGACTGCAAAATATATTACTGTTGAAATTGAATAAAATCCTGCTTATTTATTAGTATGGATATTAACAGGGGAACATAAATCTACATTTCTGATTGGGAGTGCCAAAACCAAGATCAGTTACTTAGATTTGGGGGTGTTTCACAGTTACATGCTTCAGTATTTAACTATTTATCATTGCCAATCCATGAGACTATATGCATATCTCATATTATCCTCAAGACTTATCCTCTGTTGTCCACAAATGGAGATTCATAAGGTAATGCGGTTGCTTAATGAAGGTGGTAGCAGAAACGAAAATGTCATTTCAAATGGTTTGGACTTGATGGTTATACTATATCCTTGATCTTAGTGATCAATCAGTGGTTTGGGTTGGCAGATAAACCATGGTTGTCAATCAGATCGTTGATATATTCGCAAGATGCATAAGGATAATAAGAATTATCGAATAAACACCAAAAATCATCAAAACGGTAATCAAGTTACTTCAGATTTCAACACAAATGAACCTGACAGCATTTCCGGAACTTATCAAACACACACAAAAAAAAAAAAAAAAAAAAAAAAAAGAGATAATAAGAAGAAGAACTCACTATCTTTGACGAGGGCCGTGTCTAGGTCCCCAACTTTCGATTTTAGAAATAGGGCATCCACATTTTGAGCGAAAAATTAACACAGCTCGGCCACTAGGAGGCGCCATTTTCTTCAACTCACTAAGTAAACGGTTATAGTAAGGGTGATTCTCAATATCACTTTTCCAAGGCAACTCATTAACCGCCCTTACAACATTATTATACTCCCACGATTTGAAACATTCATTACTTTGAACCAGCACATCATATTCCTTAGTTATCTTCAATCCTTTACATCCAACTTTACCGCATTTCCGATAGCTGCGTCCACAGTAGATCTCGAAACAAATCAACACAAGAAGCAAAGCGAGCGCGAACGATATATAAACAAAAGGCTTATTTTGCAAGTCAGTATAGAGCAGAGAGACAGCGGAGGCGAAGGAGAAGGAAGGAAAGGAAATAGGCAAGTTGTGGAAGAGGAAGGACAAATAAGAGTAATAGGAGTATATCAGGAAGCTTGCGGAGATGAGAGCGAGTATGACGATAAGCAGGTCAATGGCGAGGCATGGAGAATGCTTGAGGAGAGAATTGGCTCCGGGGCAATCATCGTCGTCGTCGGTGGTGGCGCCGGTGACTTTTTTTTTACGGCGTTTGGAAGCAGTTTTGGAAGAGGAAGTGCCCATGGTTGGGTTATCGAAGAGGAAGAGATAGAGCATTGTTGGTTTATTAGTTAAAAAAAATAAATAAAAAATAATAATAAAAAAAAAATGCCGGCGGAGGAAATGGAGAACGGAGGGCTGCGCTGCCCTTTGATTTACTTTTCCGTTCAGTTATATTTGCGGGGTGAAGCCGCTGAGCTCGGAGCTGCTTACGTGTTGAAAGGGGAAAAAGTGAAAAAATCGGAGGGTAATTTTGTAATTTTATTAGTTTTAGCTCGTATTTAAGATATTTTCGCTTGCATTAATTAGGGGTCAAAATAGAAAAAATATCTTTTAATTAAAAGCGAGGAATTGCTTGAAAATTGATTTTAAAATTTACCTTATTATTATTGTTGTCACATTTTTATTTTTATTTTCATTTTTAATAAATTTACCTTATCTACTCAAAAAAAAAAAAAAAAAAAAAAAATATTTTAGTTAGATTAAAATATTTGTTTTAATAGTATAGTAAAAAAAGCATTATAAATATCAAACAAAGTCAATTTAACACTAGTTTTGATCAAGAAAGTGTAACTCAGTTAATAGTATAAATTAGAGGTCATGAATCATCATATAAGAATTAAATAGGAGTCTTTCATTTGAATAAGAGGTAAATGTGAAGCTTTAGATTAGCCAGGATGGTAAAAGTTAGATTTTTGCAAAGTTCGATACTCATATAAAGAATCAATGTAAAACTTTTTCTCGAGGAAAATTATAATTAGATCTTTTAGACTGGATCCAATTTCAAATATCATATAATCTAAACAAGAAAATATCTCTTTCATTTCAACTTAAGTTGTCAAATAATTTATCATAAATATTCTTAGCTTAAATTTGAAAAAAGTGATAATAGATACATCAAATAATTTGATTAGCCCCATGTATATATATATATATATATATATATATATATATATTAAGAATATAGGAAGAATCTTCTCAAGATATTTGTCTATTCAAAGATAAATATATATATACCCACAGCAAGTTTTCATAGAACTATGACTACAACACAATCACATCACACATTCATTATTCAGCATCTACACTGAAAACCTTTCTCAAAGTTGCTATTTGATTTTTCCTTTTTGAGTAGAGAGAGAAGCAGAATCATGTCTAACAGAGGTCAAAAACTCCAATATACAAAAAGATATAAACAATATATAAGCACAAACAACATGGTTCATTTGCAATTTATACACACATGAACAAACCTGGAATCCAGTATATGATGAATAAAACAAGATTCAGAAGAATTCACGATCAGGGAAGATGAGAGGGGCGATGAGGGACCAGATGTAAAGGCCGGCAGTGGCCCACTCGGTGGCGATACGAACCCAAACTGATGTCCAGCCAACATCTATAAGATCAGAGTTCCCAGAACTGCTGGTCCATCCAGAGAGGAGCATGGCTGAGTACATGCTTGCCAGAGCAAATATTAGATGGAAGAAGGAATATGAATAGCTAACTGGCTGTGCTTCAGTGTCTTTTTTCTTATCTTTCCCTGTCTCGACGTCTTCTGAATCAAGAAGTGGTCTCTTATCACCTGGAAAAATGATTAGTTTTTACGAATTCTCAGAATGTTTCTGCCATCTTCAACTGTACAAGACAAACAAACCAGTTGCATACAAAGTCTTTGGTTTTGGATGTTTTACAAAACTTTGGCACATTGATGAGCTTTAGAAACACGAAGATCTACCAATACAAGGCATATAGTATGGAAATAACATTTTGTGCAATTAAAGATCCTCAGAATTCAGACATTTCATCTAGGGACATTTTAGGTATATAATGAAGAAAGCACCAAACTGCAGGATTCAAACTCATACTATGAATCCAATGGTTGCTTGAGTCTGATAATTGGCTACATAATAAATAGTTTTTTTTTTAAAGATAAATTGTAAACAAGGATATACTTGATACTATCCTTTCGAACATAGATTGAAACTTCAAGAAAATAAATAAAGCAGCCAGAGTTTTGACAAACATTAACAGATGTAACTAAATCTTGATACCTGCTCTGGGTGAAGAAGGTGGGGATAGAAAGGTAGTGGCTGATCCAGCCCGAAGTGCAGAATATAAGATGGACAAAACTGTTGTAAGTAATCCAAGAACCAAGGTGCTGATAGTTACTGCTTTTGATCGTTTATGGAGACCATTGCAGGCGTAGTCACGAGGTTCACTAGAGAGACCAGTGAAACATACATAAGCACAATACACTGATATCACTGAAGCAGGCAAGAGGCTTCCATTTACCTGCCCACAAGCATAACAACTAAGTGATATACATCCCAGACATTTGAGGAGGGTAAAGAGGCCAAGAAAGTCTTTTCTATGAATCGCATAATACCAGTAAGTAAATAGTGAAATAAAAAGGTGAAAATGTAAAATAGGAGCAGGAATTCAGTTTGAAACAATCTAAGCTGATGAAGTACCCAGAGTGAGAAGTTCATTACCTTTGGGTGTAAGGCGATAACAGCAAATGCAAAAGCAAGAATCATAGTCATGACAAGGAAGAAGACATTAAGACCACAGTCATGACCAGAAGGATTGAACCAGATAAACAGAATCCCAGACAGTGTGTAAGCTCCAAGATAGCATACTATTGATATAACAAGTAGAGCAATATACCTACCACCAACAGGGCTAAATATCAGAATCAACTGAGATACTGTTGAAATGAAAAGAACATGAGGGATAAAAGCTTAAACCAACCACTTCCGCTCATCTTTAGCTACCAATGCATCATTCCATGTATGCGTAGCATCTAATAATATTATAACTTGAACCAACAAGAACAACCCAGCACCAAATTTTGAAAGAACTCCTGCAAATATATTTAGTTTCAAACAGTCATTTGATGTGCTCCTTTCTCAAAATAACAATCCAACTTCAGTCAAACTGAATGCATGATAAATTTCTTAACATAACTTGTATATGTCCTATGCATGACAGAAACCATACTCAATTTTGAAAACAACATAGGAGAAGAAACAAATCACACAGCACTTGCAGTAAGAAGAGTTTTTGAATTATAACTTTAATGAAGAATGTTGGGACCTAATTGGCCATTATGCCTGAAATTTATCGTCACTAAATGTGTTCTCATAGATTTTTTTTTTTTTTTATTTATTATTCCTTGTCAATGTATCACTAAATGGACTAAACTGAAAAAGATTGGACCCTGAAATATAAATCCCATAAACAGACAATGGTTAACCGAACATGGAAAGACCAAAACTTAAAGATACCCCAGAGAACTATGCTATACCATACTTTTATTCAAAAATATATGACCATAAACACAAGCATTTAGGAATTAGGAGAGTAGAGGCCATTTGACTATCTAACATTTTTCAACTCACCTTTAATGAGATATTATGGGGATCATCTATAAGTAGAGTTCTATATTTCCTTTCATTTTTAAGTGAGTGTTTACTCTTAAGAAGTGGCATGAGGACTTTCATCCTGAAACAAAGGAGTAAAAATGTAGAATTCCATTCTCAAGTGTAAAACTTACCAAAAATTGAGATGATGACATTTGGGAGGAAAAACATCAAAACAATGAGTAAAGCCCAAATCACCATCTTGGCAACCCATCCGCCATGATGCAATGAATCACGTTTGTCATTTTGATCCTTAACTCCAATCATTATAAGGGAAAGAATCCCAAAAAACAAAAAATTTCCCAAGCTGACACGAAGAACCGCTTGTACTTGATACCATTCCTTTGGTTCATCATGTGAAGTATTTATCCCTACACATTAGTTATAACAAGAACATATTTTTAGATATCAAACAAGAAAAGGAATCCAAAGTAAATGCATTATGGAGCAAACAACACAGTTTTTTTTAAGGCAAGTCCAATTGTTATTCCTTTAGAAATTCTTTGTTGATTTCCACAATAATTAATTAGAATGACAAAAATTCTAAACTCAACCAGATGATACTAAAAGAACTCCAATAGAATGGCAAAGCAAATGCATCTGGACATATATTCTGTAGAAACAGGGGAGTTTGCAAGCATTTCTTAATTCCCAAACACCAAGGGCATCAAGATTTGTACGTAATTTAAAGTCTGGATTTAGAAACAAGTGTAAAGCAAAAAAAATGTGCATTCTTTAAGCTCTATTGCCAAGGCTACATCAGATCATAATTAACTAGTACAATAAATTGCCAAAATGAGAATCAAATATAAAATTACTCAATTTCACTTCCGATACCGCAAGAAAAGGGAGAAACTTGGAAACCGCATAAACCCGTTTGGGGAAAGGGCGGAGAGGATCAAAATAACCTCATGAATATACCTGAAATTAACCTTAAATACAATAGCACTACAGCAGGGAAACTACTAGAGACAGCTCAATAGAAACAGGGGAAGAAAAAAAAAAAAAAAAAAAAAATTGAAATTCACAATACAATTAAAAGCTACAAGAAACCCAGAACAGGAATTAGCAAAAAATACATGAATTGAAACAAAGGCGGGCAAAATAAATAAATTTTATAAGAATTTTACAAGAAAATTTCTCAAGAAGAGGAGCAGCAACTTCGCGGAGGATCCAAGAAACGATCAAGGATAAACCAAAAAGGCCAGAATAACCAAGCCTAGCTGATTTTTTACTGATCCCTGATGCTACTGATGTGCAGAGACCGCATGTCAGAGACGCACAGCAAGAAGCTAAACAGGACATCTCTCCTTCTTAGAGCTGATTGTTTAGATTCGAAAGGACGCTCCTTCCCGGATAGTTTCAGATTTTTCTTTTTTCTTTTTTTTTTTTTTAGATAAATAAATAATCATGATTAGTACTTTAGTCAGTTACTCAACTCAAGTAATCTTTGATAAAACAAATTAGAAATTTTTTTCAATTTAATCCCTAACTATTTGCATTTTTTAGCATTAAATATAAATTTATTTCAAATAAATCAATTTTTTTTTTTTTAAAAAAAAATTGGTTCTTCCAACCGAAATTTGATTAATATCTAGGTTATTAAACTTTAATTTTTTTTTATAATTATTTTATGTTTTTCTCATGTTTAACATAGTTATTTATATAAGAATACTTAGTTGAT
Organism: Cynanchum wilfordii; assembly: GCA_025388415.1. Taxonomy (NCBI): domain Eukaryota; kingdom Viridiplantae; phylum Streptophyta; class Magnoliopsida; order Gentianales; family Apocynaceae; genus Cynanchum; species Cynanchum wilfordii. Next base: position 1,522,202 of record JAHSUH010003114.1, on the reverse strand, counting down.
AGCAGTTTCACTTTAATCTCTAGAAGTTATGAGTCATAATGAAACTGTTACGGACTCAACTACATCTTCTTAACCATTATTTATATATCTTGAGTTTAGCTATTTATTTATATATATATATATATATATATCATTGATTGATCTTTGAAAGAGTATTTTCACAAGAATGTCAAGCAAATCAACAAAACTTCAATAGTAATTAGGGTTAAGTTTAAAGTCAAAAATAGTTCCCATATCATATTTCTATCAAAAATATTCTTTATGGGTGCTAAGTATTTGCCCACTTCCAATAAAATGGGGGGAGAACTGAAAAAAGATAGCAATCTTCCTTCAATGTGACTTTTAATGTCAATCACCATAAGATTCCATTTTTTTTTTTTAAAAAATTTTTTGGAAGAGACAATGAATGAACCTATACCAACTCAAAAATCAATTCTTTATATTTTGTTTGCCCTAAAATATTTATAGAGTTAATAGATATTTATTTGTGTCTATTTTAAATAATCTATCAAGTCATTTCTTAATATCGAGAAATCGAGTTGTGCTTGCTTGTCTATCTAAGTATATATATATATATATACATGTTTGATGATGATCAACATATTAAAGTGAAATAAGTTTTTGGCTTGACACAATGGAAAAAATGTATTATAAATGTTACAAGAGGTCAAAAGTTCGACTATCATTGTGAGCGACATTTAAAAGTCGGGGTAATACCTTTCTCCAAGTAATAGTTGAACTCTGCGGGTGCAACTCTAGCCGAATCTGGATTAGTCGAAATTGTGATGGTCCGGATACCATATGGTGTAACATATTAAAGTGAAATGAGAGAGGATATATATAATCAACCAAGACTTTGTTATTCTAATGATTCCAATACTACTTGTTACCCTACATTAATAGGGTTTTCCCCTACCCCTCTCCCTTGTTTCCTTATGGTAAGAAATGCTCCCCTCTTTTCCTCCTATATATATATATGTATATATGTGTGTGTATACACATGGTAAAAGTTGTCAAAAGAAGAACATATTAATTAAAGGGCAGGTCCCATTTTTCTTTTTCTCCAAATCTTTAAAGTATATACATATACATACATATCTATATATATATATATAATATCCTCTAATTATCTCAATAAAACTCAACTAGTTAGATCTATCATCATCCCAACATCAAAGTCATTGTTGTTTTCCTTTGCACAGGAACAAGATAAGAGATTCTTTTTTCAAACTTGACATTAGAAGTTAGAACTTATTTTCTGCCATTTTCTTCTCCTTGTCCCTTTGAAAGGGAATGTTTGTGATTGTAGTGTTTCAGTTAGTCTTGTCAAATGCACTACACAAACCAACTATACATACATATAATACATATATATATATCCATGCATTATTGTACTTCCAATATATATATATATACATACATATATATGAATCCTTCTAAATTTGCTTTTCAGTTTAAATAGGGCAGAAACATATTCAAGTTGTCTCCAAGTTGGCAAACTTTTGCCAATAACACTGTAACACGTGTACGTCTAGTCAGCTGCAGGACAACAAAGGAGAGAATCACTACTTCATGTCCTTAATTGGTATTGATAATGGGGGCCAAAATTTGTATCCACCATTAATTAGGGTTTTTCCAAAGCTTATTATTATATTATCTTCTTTTTTTTAGCTGGTTCCCACATAGATTTAAGATGTGCTAGTTAAGATCTTATCTCTAGATCTCTTCCCTGTTTAGATAAAGCTTTGAAGTGAAACATCTCTTTGACATTTTCTGAAATTCGAACTCCCACATGATCTTAATTATCAACCTTAGATAATGTGGACAATCTCTATTGAAGATAATACAGTGTTAATTAATAACAACACCATATTATAATCTTTACATTGATAACGACATTTTTCTTTCTTTTTTTTTCCTAACAATCTCACTTTATAAAATTAATAATTAGATTTACGGATTAAACTGTTCGGATTTTTAACTTGAATCAAGACCGAGTTATATATATATCTATACACTTATAAAACTCGTAAAACTTGTAAAATATATAGGAGCTAGATGCAATAGACTGCATGTAGCTCCTATAAATAAAAAAAGGTGGTCATGTAGTGGATGAAAAGAAAATATTTTGATCAAGAACTTCAATTAGTAAAGATATATATAGCTATCAATGGAACTGATAAAATTAAGTGGCAGGCAAATTTATAACTGATTGAGAGAAAAGAAAGACTGAAATGAATGAGATAAGGGTCACGTGGCAACATGAGAACTGAGGGGCAATCAGACCCTACCATGCAACATCCGCGCGCCATGAAACTCCCCCTCTCCAAACTCTCTCTCTCTCTCTCTCTCTACATATATATATATATATGGATTCCTCTAGCTATATATATATATAGTTAGCTTCGATATGTACATGGTTTCATATATGTGTGTGTGTATAAGGAAAGGAAAACATTAGTATAGTGGAATTCAATCAACAAGAACAAGAACGTCCAACATATATATACATACATATATATATATATATATATATATATATATATATATTTTAGCATAAGCTAAGAAGAAGAAGAAGAAAAATGGGGAAGAGATTTGGAAAATGGAAGAGAATAGCGAGACAACAGAGAGGAAAGCTCTATATTATCAGGGTTTGCATATCCATGCTTTTGTGTTGGGATAAGTACTCGTAGATGGAAGAAGAATCAAAGTTTTTTTTTTTTTTTTCGTGTGTTAAAGTTAGAATAATTCGATATTTAGAATTATTGTTTAGATTAATTTAGTTTGAATTATGTTCATCGAATTTATTTCGAAAAAAACTTATATTATACAATAGTCACAACATATATAGAACTCAGAAATGTATTTTGTGTGTCAAACCTAGGGTTTTGTTCACTATTTATATGGTGGAGAAACCTAAATTTCTGAAAGTTTTGTAGATTCTTGTAAGTTTAGTTGCTTAAAGTATTGGAGACTTGAATTTTGTGTATATATATATATATTATTTTTCTTTCCTTTTTCATCTGTTGTCTTTTATTATTTTTATTCATATTTATATTAAAGACTGAATAGTCATTGTTTGTATGGCTGAAATGAGACAACATTAATTTACTCGTCTGGCAAAAAAAAAAAAAAAGATTATTATTTTCATCAAAAACTTCTAGCTAGTGTTGCCCTTTGTTACATATATATATATATATATATATATATATATATATTTATATGTATATGCGTTTGAAGTTGCATGCATGCATGCAAGCACATATTGTTTTCTTGTCTGGATATTTGCATTTCTTCCTCAAATAAACAAAACAAAAACTTTCTGTTATAATATATATATATATATATATATCTAAAGTTTTGATATAATAATTTTATATAGAATTCATAAGGAGTTAAATCATTATTTTCAATTGATTTACGTGTTTTTTAATATATAATTATACTGCATTGACTTTGACTTTCACATGGGTGATGATCTACTGCAAGATTCCCCAGTCTTGTCTTGTCTTGATGAAATTAAGTCAAGATAATTGATTTTATCCTTAATTATATATAAAAAACCTTAGATATTAATTAAGAAGATCTTGTCATGAGAAATGGAGAGGTTGGTGCTGGTGCACACTCATTAATTAACTGATAAGCTTGTTTTCAAGATTATCATAATCTGGACCTCTCTTTTTTTTTTTTTTTTTTTGAATAATTAATGTTCTTATTCCAATTTTTTTTTTTTTTTTTTTTTTTTTGCTATCCTTTTCAAGAACCACAATCACATACTACATAGCTGGACTGAACTCCTAGATTATGAAGATTTCATTATCCACATTGTACTTATGTTAAAGTACAAAAAGGGTTCGTCCTCTAACTCTTCGTAGTGGAAATTCTTTCTCGAAAATTTTTTCTAACACTCATTTTTGTATTCATAACATTGAAATTCAAGAACTTACTTGAAAGAAAACCAGTCATTTATAGTTACATTGTTATTTGATCTAAAGACTCGAGCTGATAGAGAGAAGTTAAATATATAATTTGGATTAATTTGGCTAATTAGACCATAATCCGATGGTCATGTACACCAAAAGAAAAGAGAGAAGAGAGATCTAGAGAGAGAGAGAGAGAGGACAAAGATGCAACTATGCTCTCTATCAGTTTAAACAGTAGAGAAAGGAGAATACTAAAATCCAAATAAACCTGAAATTTCGGGAAATTTTAGAGAGAAAGAGAGGGACAAATATGTTTCTGTAAGATGAAAGAGATGGGGTTGGCAGGGAGACAAGCTGATACCGCTGTTTTTATTCACCTTTAACAAACAACGGGACCCTTACAACCTGGCCTCAGTTTCTCCAATTACATCCCAACATCCGTCCACCACCATCACATATTATTTTCTTCCTCTACATATATATATACACGCATATATATAAGACCCTTTCCTAGCTATGGCTATACTATATTATAAGAATATTTTGCAGCTCTTTGCTCATTATTTCTAGAGAGAGAGACACAAAAGTTATAAGCTTTTTCAAGTTTGTAACTTTCTTTTCTCTTTTTCTTTTTCTCATTTCTTGAAGCTATATATATATTGTAGGAATAGCAGCTCTTTGCTCATTATTTCTAAAGACACAGAAAAATTTGTAGCTTTTTCAAGTTCTTGAAGCTATACATACATATATATATATATATATGGCAGGTGGAGGAGGGACGTATTCATTCTTCATGAGAATACAAAGGCTTAGATCATGGAAAAGGTGTTCCAGGTACATCCAAGAGCAAAGAACTAGACTTTATATCATATGGAAGTGCTCCATGATTCTTCTACACTGGAATGAATGAGTAGATTAATTTTGTTCCAAACTATATATATATAAACTGGCTAGCTAGCTAGTGTTTCAGGTAGCTGCATTTGTTCTTGAACAGTAAAAGAAGAAGAAGAAGCAGTTTCTCTCTCTCTTTCTCTCTCTCTCTCTCTCTCTCTCTCCTGTACATTATATACAAATAATATATGGCATGAATAGTAAAAAGGATGATAATTAAGGCTAGAATTTTTCTCTGAAAAGAACACTGCAGTGTGTTTATGTAAGTTGATCCAAGATTGATATAAGGTTCACCAGGACTTTTTGGCTGTTCATTAATTATCTAACATGTTTTTCTTCCTTTCTTTTTATCTTTTTCTTTATGCGTTTTCATAAATTGCTCAATTCAAATCAAATAAGTCTCTTATAAGAAGTAAATACAAATGACTACATAATGTATAAGTTCCAAAACCTAATTAATTCACCAGAATCAATTTAATCCAAAAGGGGACCCAGAAATGACAGTATATATATATATATATATATATATATATATGTATCATGTACTTCTTATACAATGATCATTAATTATACATAACAGTGTTGTTCACATGATTGAAAATGATAATTAAACTTTATAAAGGGAAATGACAAAAAAACCATGCACTCAAAAAGATTAAACTCACATACCATATAGCTGGAGAAAAAGGTCATATTTACATCTTTTATATAGCTATGAGCTGCAAACTCTGGAGGATCAAGACCCTAAAGTAACAACAAATATTGTGTATTATATTATAATATGGAGAATTTATATGTTTTGTGTCAAAACATTGAAAAGAAACATGATATGAACTCTTAGGATATACTAAATATTCTCATACACATTCATTTATTTCCTCTTTCCCCCTCCAAGCAAAATTTCTCATGCCTCTATCCAATAGTCTCTCATTACTCCCGGCCGGCCGATCGAGCTATTTACTGCATCATTTTTTGTTCCCAAGAAGTGGTTCTCCAACACCTCCTTGGGTTTTGAAGAAGGATCATCCTCACCTGGCTTTTTGGGGGTCTGTGCTTGCTTGCTTTGGCCACCCTGAGAAATTTTGAAAGATCTTTAGGATTTTCTTTTGAGATTTAACTAGAACACAGACCATTGTTAGAGATTTTTAACACAGAGAGAAGAAGAAGAAGCATTTGATGCACCTTTCCTGGTGTTTTGGGCAATGATTCTCTAATTACAATAGCATAAATATTTCCATAATTACTGTTTGACAGTGTACTAGGTAAATGAAAGACATTGTAAAACAAATTATCCAACGTACTTTTTTTCAATTGAAAAAAATATATGAACTTTACAAGGTTTCTGATGCCATGTGCAAATCATAGAAGAAAAATTATGCATACACACTAGCGTATCTGGAGTCTATTTTAATTAGATAGGAGAGAAAAAGGGAGGAAAATTTCACTTACAGCACCCTTTTGAGCTGTTAGCCTCCGGATTGATGGTGCACGTGCTACAGATGAAGCAGCAGCTGCGGCAGCAACACGTATTCTGCAAATTATCAAGGAAGTAAATACTTTGTTATAGCCATGAGCCTATTTCTTTGATATTACTAAAGTGTAAATAAATTCAAAACCTTTTATGCACATCGACAAATTCATCTGTCTCATCCACAATTTCTTCCTGCACATGTGAAAATATTTGTAAATCACTTTTCGGTGAACCTCCCCAGTGAAAATGAAGACAGTTAAGCAAATTTATTGAACCAAATAAGTGACCTGCAAGAGTTCTTCAAATACATCTTCTAAGGTAATAATACCAATTACTTCACCATCTTCAATGTCTTCTGAAGTAGTCAATCCATTTGTCGCCGTGTCAGTGCCTGCATGAGAGTTAGTAGAATGCCTACGAACCTTCTCAATGTCAACAACAACATTATCTGACTTCTCATCATGCTTTGACAGCAAAGGAGTAGTTAGTTGAGAATTTCCATCTCTAATAGCATCGCCTTCAAATTTTTCTTCATCAACAGTTGATGGAGGTTTTTTACTTTTTCCTTTAGCCTTCACCACAGCAGCCATATGACTACTGCCCTTTTGGAATTCATTGAGTATGTCATACAATGGCATATCAGCAGGGACCCTGGATGCAAACCTTAAAATGAAAATTTTGACTCATGAAGTTTTGATATGTAGAATGATTTAAATGAATATCTATCACACCGTGGAATTCTACGGATAGAAACGGCACTAACTGGTGTCTCTGTTTCTGGCCTTACAGTAAGAAGACTCTTTACCTAACATATATCAACAGTGATGTTAAACATAATGAAAAGCAATAAGTTCAGAATTTTAACTTGATGAAGATTTCTAGGATCAGAAGCTCACCAACAGAAGACCAATAACGTTTCTTGGATTCCCTGAGTATACAGGAACTCGACTATGACCTCGAGCAAGAATTTTTCCCATGGCTTCCCTGTCATGGAAAAAACAAGTTTGCGTTTATTATATGGCTATTTCCAACAAACAATGTCCAGGCACAATCAGGGGAGTAGTCTTTAATGACTAATATTCCTTAGTATATGATATGTCTTTTACTTTAATGTATCTGATTATTCTAAATATTGCACTTAAACTTGACATAAATCTGACAAATTATGAGCTGCAAACTGAATAGAAAGTAAAATAAGCAAAGAATGCAAAAGACAAGAAACAATAATTAGAGCAACGAATAAAAGAAAAGAACAGGGAGCAACACCTACCAGTCCAATTTGGAGTTAACATCCAATGAAAATGTTGACTCAATTGGTGTCATGGCCTCCTCAGCAGTCTATGAAGAAAACAATAAACAAAAAAATAATATTAAGATGAATAAGAAAAATTATTACAATATAAGTAATCAAGAACTGATATGAAGTTAATTTTTTTAAAAAATGAAAAACCTAAGCTCAATCTTAGGTGCCAGGTCCACCGTGGAAAATACCTTCTCTGTCAAATCCAGAGCTCCACTAATGATAGTCGTTTCATCATGGGTGAGTTCACCTCCCTTGCCAGCCTAGAGATACATTTGTTCAGTAAATCATAACAAGAATGAGTCAATTTATTTGGGGATTTTATGAGGCTATTTCACAAGGTTCCCAATATTTGCATAATATAAACAAACCAACTGACCTCCTGACTATGTATAGAGACAAGGGCTTTCAATTGGGCTCGTCTAAAAAGCGCATCACTGTGTCCCAGCACACAGTCCAAAATCTGGAACAGAAAATTTGAAAATGAATCTTCAACAAGATTACAAGCAGTTAATTATACTTGGAAAATGTAATTAAGATAGTGCTTTGTTATTCGATCAATCATACAATAGATACAGAATAGATATTTGTATACAATAGATACAGAATAGATATTACAACTATCTTCCACTGCTTATAGGATTAATGGTGAAAACTAATCATATAATTGTTTGAGCTTTATTCATTACAAAAAAAAAAAAAAAAAAACAACCATTACAATACATATTTACCTTTCCAATAGGGTAAGCAATAGGATAGCAAATGATCATTAGAATGCGCACAAGCCAGACAAGATTTGCACCAACTGCAAGCCCATATCTAGTGCAAATTGCTTGTGGAATAACCTAAGCAGGGAATTAAAAAGATACAGCCAACATTACACTGTTATATATATATATATATATATATCAGAAGTATAATAGATGAAGACTTTCTGATAAAAATTTACCTCTCCAAATGCTAGGACAAAAGTCACAGACAGTATAATGGCAACATATTGATTAAACATCTTGTCCAGATATATGGGCAGTGCCTGCATATTAGGAGATAGAAATTAAAGGAATTGACCACCAGAATGTAAGGACTAGTTTAGCTTTCATCTTCTTAGCCAGCATACTGAAGTCTCATTGCAAAATAGAAAACTGATTGAATTGTTACCTCCATGGAAGCAGCATTACAAAGGAGCAATGTCACAAGAAGCTGGTGCTGCTTCTGAACAACAGGAAGTATAGCAGCTGCAAGGACAAAGAAATAATGAATAACAAGAAATTCTTCCTTAAACATAAGGAAGTAACCCGAACTTTTGGTTACCATCTTAAACATTTTGCAAGGGATATTAAAATGCTGATAAAACTTAATGAAGTTCAACTTTGTAGTTTCAACTATTTTATAGTGTAAAAGTTTTTCTGATAGAAAAAGGAAGACGGAAGCAGAGAATGCAATGAGAGTAAACAAAAGACAGATTTTATTTTTTATAATGTAGCTGAAAGACAAACTCTAATAACACAATATTCATCATAGAAAGGGTTATCCCTTAGGAAGAAACATAAAAAAAAGAAGGAACTCCTTTATCATGATATAATGTGGCAGTCATTTCCAGTACTTTAGACAAAGTGGTTCCTGAAGACAAACCTTCTTTCCTTCCACAATAAAGTGTTTTAACCTGTGATCCAAGCTATTGTTTAAGGGAATAAAGTGCAGAAGAAGGGTATAAAAAAAAAAAACATAAATATTTCAAATAGTGTAAAGTGCATATTCCACATACACAAATTCTTTTATAATAAAGCACTAGCTCAGCTCATAAAATCCACATAATAGCCCTTCCTTACCCCAGTTTCATTCAGTTCCAAACTATGGAGTTAATTTACTCAGTCACACTGAATAATGCTCACATTTTTAAAAAAGAAAAAAGTAAAAAAGGCACTGGAATTAGGTAGCCTCATTAAATATTGATATCAAAAACAGTTCGCAACCTCCCCATTATCAGGCCATAACTAAATCCCAAGACTGATTGTACCAATTCAAAAAGTACATAACTTTTCCCATTCATCGAACATATCAAACTAAAATTTCAAATAAAATTCCCCAAAATAGTAAATATCAAGAAACCAGCACCATTAAAATTAGCAAAAAGTCCCACAAATCCCAATTCATTTCCCTCATACAATTGCACTCCGAAACATCTAGATTATCAACAAAAACTAGTTTCTCAAGAACACAACGCAAGGGATATGATGGTGAAATGAGCATAGAATAGAATTATGCTTACCAGCTTGTTTTTTCTCAGTATGTGTGCCACTACGCTGGAGAATTTCGAGCTCAACAAGGCCTAAAGACATCAGACCCAGAGTCAATCCAGACATAATTCCAGCAAACAAAACCAGAAAACAAGAGATCCCCGCATATATAAACCACCAAATCGATCCAAATTCAATTTCTGCTCCCAACCCATTATCCCGGGTGATTATCCGAGCAATCTCCACAGCATTCAGAAAATGCATTTTCTTCTTTTCCGTACCTCCTTTCTGCTTGATTCTTGATCCTCGTCCTCTAAAACTACCAATATATTCAGTAAATTAATTTGCTTCAACTTTCCTTTTTTTCCCTTTTTCTTTTCATTTATTTAATAAATCTTCCTTTATATACACAACAAATATTTCCTCAAATAATAATAATAATATTTTTTTTATATTTATGTTAAAATATTTTTGAATTTAAATAAAGAATTACTCTTTAAAATTTTTATTATTTAATTTTTAATTCATTCTAAAATATAAAATATAATAGTAACAAATTATTAAATATTTATTAATAATGTTAAAAAATTATTTTTGATTTATTTATTAAATAGGAAAATAATTAAATTAGATTGTAGTTGAATGGGATCAATAAAAAAAACAAAAGTATCTAAAAAAAAATATAAATAATGATCATCAATTTAATTACATAGCTTTCAAAGACAATGACAAAACTATAACAAATTAATTAAAAAAGATAAAATTTTAATTAATAAATTTCCACGTGGACAAAACAATTTTTTTTTATATATAATATAATAATAAAATTCAATCTTTCTAATATAAATATATATATACATATATATTAAATGTCAAATTTGACAAATTTCCAATGAACCTTGCATGTGTCTGTCTGCTCCTTTCACTTGGGGAGCAGGTGAGATGGAGCCATGAGAAGAAATCAAGAATGAATCTTACAGATCTTGTCATCTTCTAAGTGGCAAAAAAATAAATTCAAATTCCCAACTTTTTTTTTTTTTTTTTTTTCCTGTTCTTTTGATCAGTAAGAGAGATGGTGGGGTGTTGAGATTTAAAGGATTCTTGGAATGAGTGGATGACCCTTTTCCAGTTTTGTAGGTACTGTTTCCTGAAATGATGAAATTCAAGAAGACAAAAGCAAGCACCAAGACAACATTAATGGTGGACCAAAGATAGATTCTTGATTTCCTGTTTAGACAACAACAGGATCTTTCTTGTTAGATTTCATCTCCAAATAGAACAAATTCTTCAAAGCCAGCAGAGAGATATCCCATAGTGTACAATATGAATGATCAGTTCATATATGTGTAGTAAACTCGGATCTTCCTCAAAGAATATAATCCAATAGCTACAAGACATTGCAGAGAAGAGAACAAAGAACAAGAAAATTTTATTCTTTCATTGATATAGAAAGAAATTGTTGATATTACAAGCAATGTTGCAGGATACTGGATTGAAATCCTAGCTATTTTACATGGTTTTTGTACAATATCAGAATGGTCTAGCATGAGCCAAACTGAAAGATTCCTCTAAAAAAACGACCATATCCCAATATCCACCATACATTTCAGATTGTTTGAACACCAACTGATTAGGCTCTGCAAGAGCCAACAGTCTTAAAAGAATCGGACTAACGTGCAAAAGCTGCAACTCTCGTGTTCTGTTAAACATCATCCATGGTCATACAATGCCAAAAGGTTTTACTAGAACTTCAAAGGCTTACTACGGACTTTGAATGCTCGAGGCCTTGCAATGGAAACATTTATAAATCTTCCTTCAAAAAACTGACATGAAAAACAATTTCGTGGAGAAAAAACAGTTTAAGACAAAACCAAAGAATGCCAAGAGATATAACAGGAATTTAAAAGAAAAAAGATGCATATATATACCTCCCCATTCATCTCCTCTACAGCTTTTTGTGCAAACTCTTCCCTAGAAAACCAAATATATGCAAATCCTAATGACTGCCCAGTTTTCTTGTCAAGTATAATTTTTACTGCAGACAAGTTATGAACAAGAAACTCAACTTTCTTAGTAAGTGAAAAACTGCATGAAACCTTCATATAAGGATATGATCAAGAAAATTGATGACATTAATCAACCTTTGCTTACATCCCCAATTTTTGAAAATGCAGCCTTTAATCTTCCTTCAGTTGTGGACTTTGCCAAACCTGCAAAATATAAATTATAGGCTACCAAGATTCAGCTCCATTTTGTGATGCAACATAGTATGATCCACCCAAACAAAAGAATCCCATTTTCTCCTCAGTCCTTCAAACTCTCCTAAGCTTAAGCTAAAATGTAAGTATTTAAATAAATATATATATATATAAAAAAACTGTCATCATCAGTTCAATCCACCATTACGTGGAAACAAGAAATTGAAATGGGAAAAACAACCCAATAACCTTTAACAGAGTGAATATTATTATTCAGCAATTTGTATATAAAACCCAAAATTATCCATTAAACTAGAAAAGATCTTGCCTTTCACAAAGATTTCCGTTTCAGAAATGCTCGAGTTTTCTATTGAAGGGTTTGAGCCAGAGCTTGAGCTCATGCAACAACATTGTATATTCTGAAGAGACGGATTTAAATTGAAGAGTCCAAGTCCAGCAAAGTTGGAAACTTTTGAACAATTTGGAGTCTGTATTCTTGAAATTGAGTATGTTTTAGCAATATTTCTTTGAATTGCAAACTGTCGTTGAGATTGTAGAGAGTTGATTGGGAATTTACAGGTTGAGCAAAACAGCGACATTCCAAACCCTAGTTTCTTATTTTTCCCCCAAATTTGTCACCTGGTTTTCTTTTTCCCCCAAAGTTGAAATAATATTGGGCCTGTTAATAGGCTTCTTGTCATTATTTTAAGTGATTAGCAAACTATACTTGGTCCAAAAAGATAGAGATCAAAGCCCATGGGTAGCCCATTGTATATCTTTTCCCTCAATATGAGTATTTACGACAATTTTCTATTTAAACATTTTCATCTAACCCGTCAAATGAGAGGTAAAAAATTTGACGCACTTTGATAACATGTAGTGTTATATCACATGTGTGAGAATCTCGGACATGATCTTGAGTTTAAACGATTATGTTCAATTGGCCCCTAGCAGGGAGACCCTAGGTCTTAAGGGAGTGAATTTTTTTTTTTCTTTTAAGGGCACAAGGTGTCCTAGATGAGTTTTAAACTATGGGAAGGCGCCTTGAAGCCAATCCACATTCGGACTAATCCTCGTTAGAGTCGAGTTGGTCCCTTGCAGAAGGAAGTTATGACCCTATATTTTAAACAGTTGCATACATGAGTTGACGTTCGAACCCTCAACCTCGCTTAAGTCAAAAGAGTTCATTACCAATTCATCCGAGTCTTGGGGTTAAGAGGGTGGATTTGATATCTCATCTCACATTGTAAGTACGTATGGATGAAATATAAGCATGGATCAAGATACTCATTGTTAATTCAATATATCTGTTTTGATACAACGAGAACAATACTAAATAGTTAATTATGGATGTTGTTAAACTCATAATCACGATACAAGCTGCTGGCTAGAATTGTGACTCTCATGTCACATTTCAAGCATGTATTATATTGTTGAAACTTCTATTTTGGAATTGGAAAAAAAAAAGGAATTTAGAATTTATTTTTTGGTACCCACTTGGGTCGCCCGGTGTCCCCACCTTTTCGGTAAGACTAATCCGGACTCAGCCTGCGGAACGCACGCAGAGTTCAACTCTTACTCGAGGGTTAGGGCCTAGCCCAGAGCTTTTAACATGGCGCTAACCACCCCATGGGAGATTCGAACTCTCGATCATCCGTCTTGGAGAAAGCATTAAGAGTCCGCTTACCAACTCCCCCAAGCTATCGGGTTGAATTTAGAATTTTAAGATAAAAACAAACCCAACTTTCTAAAACTTTTGATGAATGCATTGAATATAAATTAAAGTGGAGGAGAATAAAAATTAGCAATTTGTATACCAACTAATTAATTAAGCAAATGGCCCTTCAATAACTCTCTCCACATAGAATATTAAAATTGAAAATTTCTTCACAACTTTTTGGCCCCTAACTTCTAGTGTATCAAAAAAACATTATCTATCTTAGTTTTAAGCTTATTTTTTTAATGTTTGTGTGGTCTTGTCAATTCTGTTAAAATAATTGAAAAAAAAAGAAAAGCATATACTTGAAAAGAATTTAAAGACATCTATCATTGACTTGGTTAGCTAATGATGGTCTCTCAAGTTTCTTTTCTAAATGAATAGTGAGGCAATGATTCCTCAAAGATTATTTGCACTATGTTATACACTTAATAAAATTTAATTTAATAACTCGATATCTTGATCAACTAATTCAAGAAAGATTTATGAAAAGAGACTCTCAAGACTATAATTAAACACATGATTAAGAATGCAGTATAAAGTCGTTTATGACATGAGGAGAACTCAAAACTTTTCACAAATCAAATAGAGGCACCTAAGGGAGGGAAGCGACAATAAGCCGAGCCACGTACGTATCAGTACCTTTTCCTGCTATACACTTTGATTGTTATATGCCAAAAATTCATTATTAGTAGTAAAACACAATTTAGTCGTAAATTGAATTGAATCGGAATGTAAATGTATTTGGATCGAAATTGTATTCTAAACAAAAATTTGTGATACTAAAAAGGAAAATTCAGTATCTAATATTACCCTATCCTATAATTTTCACTTTTTTTTTGCACCCAATCAATCCTTTTCCAATGAATTCTTTCTTTATATAATTTTATTCTCACTTATATATACATTCTAATTTCTTGAGTAATATCTTATATTCTATAAAAAATTCCTTATATATACAATACATAAACAGATGAAAGCGATTTTATAAACTTTCGATAATTAATCACTTTTCATGATTGTAAATATGTGTGTATATATATATATATATTTCTAACTCAATTCTAAATTAATCGAAAATGTAATATTCACTATTAATTCAATATATATATATATATATATATATATATATATATATATAATGTGTGTATGTGTGCATAAAAGGGCCTACAAAATTCTTCTCGAGCTTTTTAGTCATAGGTTTTGATCCAAATGATTGAGAGGAAAGTTGGTGGAGTATACACTGTGTCCAATCAAAGCTTGTAATTGGTAAGTGTACAAGATCATCATAGTTTTTGCATTAATTTAAACATCATCAATTTTTCAATATAGAATGATATATATATATATATATATATATATATATTATTATATTGATTGAATAAAGAGGATCGGGGAGGCTCCTTTGAACCATCATCAAACTGTACCAAAGTGGCGGACTACTGCAACAAGCACTCACATATTATTAATTTTCATTTCTCCTTTTTCTTTTCTGCAATTCCCCGCACGCACGCACGAAAGACAATCATGGTAGGCATTTTGATCATCGATTGATATTTTTTTTTTTTTCTTTTTCGTCGTTGTTGAGATAAGAAAAAGAATTAATTAATGGGTGGCTTTCATGGAACATCTATCATTGCTCATGCACTGCTGATCGATCGCATCTTCTTTGACTCTCTTTTTTTTTTTTTTTTTTTCTGGTTATCAATCAAACACTTGTTTATTATGCAAGTTGACGCACAAATCGAGAAAAAAAAAACACTTTTTTTAAAGTTTATCTTAAACTCATTACTTCGACTAATTTAGATTCGGATCGAGTTACACTCGTAAAGTCTAACTCTTAATCAAAAGAATGAGAAAGTTTGTCGTGACTCTTACATTGGGTTTACAATGAGAGTTAAACTAGTGATCTTTTATAATTGATTTTTCCATTGTACAAAGCAAATACTTTGAAAAAAAAAATCTGCTAATCATTGTAATCATAGATGTATATATATAACCAGAGGCATGTGCTTGAGCGGTAGGGCATCTTCCTTCCTTAACCAATGATACAGGTTTCAAATCCTGGCTTGGATATGAAAAAATGTTGTCGCCCCTCGGTGACGAGACTCACCCAAGACACACGTATGATAAGCCAAAAAAAAAAAAAAAAATAGATGGATATATATATATATATATATAATCTTTACTATTGTATGTAATGATAGTAAGATATTTACGTGAATGGCGTGCGGAGGCGCCAGGACTGCATCCATTATAAACAATATATACATATATATATAAAGAAACTACTCTTTCAACCAAAGATTTATTCACCATGATGGAATCTTTTCCTTTTCTTTTACTCTCTAATATATGCTTTTATCTTGATATGATTCCAACAAATAAAATCGTTAACAATTAAGTTTGTGTATAATTATTTAATTAATCAATTTATATCCTTTAAAGAGTAGAACTAGAACAATTTAAAAAAAAAAAAAAAAAAAAAGAGTAGAACTAGAAAACATTATGCAAACAATAGTATTTTATTTTTTCTTTCTCTCTATATATATGTGGAGTGTATATATATATATATATATATATATGTATGGTAAATTTTGAGATTGTTTCTTGTGACCCCTTTTTGATTAATTGAATAACAATGACAATAAAGATGGTTGAAAATTTTTTATTAGACCATCTAGTATCTGGAGCGATTACGACTTTAACTAATTCAGATACAGTCTAAATTTTGCCCGTAAAATCCAACTTTTACTCGGAAGAAAACCTCACTCCAATCATAGTAAGTGTTGAACCCTTGAAAAGTTTGATTAAAATTGAAGTACAGATTGATGAGATGACTTTTGAAAACTTTTCATCATGAAGAATTAATGCTTTTGTATGATATGATATGATATGAGAGGGAAGGTGGACTAGGACGTCATTAAACGCAAGCTTAATATACATCCGGTAATTCTATTTAATTATAATCGAAATAATGTTATAGAAGTCAGGGTAATTACAAATTATATATGACAAAACTGAAAATGTTTTTTTTTTTTTTTTTACTCACTTGGGCGTCCGATATCTCTACCTTTTAGGTGAGAAAATACTATCTTCTTCGATCCTACTCATATCAGACTGTATTCGTATTAAAACTATATATATAATAATAAAAAGGAAGTAATGATAAGCAAGATAAAAAGCTAGCTAGCTAGCTATAGCTAACTCCTTCCCCTTTTTTCTTATATCTCACACAATTTGATATATATACTAGTTAGACATCCCGTCCAGGTGCGAGAAGTCTATATTATAATTTTGTTTTTTAATCTATAGTAATTTTTTTTTTCTTTATAAATTTTATATAAATATTATAATATTTAAAATATATTATTTAATTATAAAAAATAATAAAAGACTAAAAACTATCAAAAAAAAAAAAAATGTTATATAAAACTTTGTAACTTACATTAAAAAATTATCATTACAGTAGAAAAACAAAGGTAAAAGAAAAAATATATATTAAAAAAAATAAAAAATTATAAAAATTTAAATTAATTATGTAAAAGCAATTAAATAAAATCTTTTAGAATATAATTATTTGCTCATAAAATTTATTTTAAAATTTTAAATATTAAAAATATTAAAAATATAATAGATTATAAAATGTATTTCTTTTTACTATTTCAAATTATTTTAAAAAAATTATAACAACAAAAATATTAATATATATTAAAGAGAAAATAGTTTTAAAATTTTAACATAATATAAATTTTAAAATAGTTTATTCCACTTCATCGATTCGCGATTGAAGTTGAAACAAAGAATCCCAGACAGACGACACCATACCTTCTACTAGTTTCAACCAATTTAGTAGTCTTGATTTTATGCTAAGTAGTGACTTAGCCATAGCCATGGACATGGACGATGAAAACAAGCAAAGTGAGAGTAGTAATAACAATAGAATATTTAACTTTAAGAAGGAAGACATTGTTTAAGAACAACCGGAGGAGGAAGAGAGGATATATATGTGCATATATATATATATAGAGAGAGAGAGAGAGACATGGAAAATGGCATTTGGAGTGTTGGAGAATTTTTTTGGGATGGGAGGACGTATAATTATCTTTACATAACTGAAAAACTACAATTAAGACATTAACTCCTAAAAAATTAGTAAAAAACTACTATTATACAATATAGGTAATAAATTAATACTTTCCGATCTTTCTTTTTTTTTTTGTGAAAAAAAAGTCGGGTTATGTGGAACTTGAGGTACTTCACCACCCGACCACCATGCTTGTGGTAATACTTTCTTATCATTTATTATTCATAGAATAAAATAAATTATAAAAAAATAAACATTTAAAGAAAATAAATATTGTAATTAAAACATAAGGGGATAGGAAAATCAAGGGACAATGGTAAAAATGAATATAGCTTATAAATATTACAAAATTGCCATTACAAACTACAAGAAAACTAAAATATTTGAAAAGTTTAAAAAAAAAAATCATTAAATATAAGATAAGCATTAAAAAATTTAAAACAAATTAAAATTAATAAAAAGAAAGTGAAAAGTTATTTTAAAAAAAAAAATCAAAAGTCATTAAATTGAGACAAAAAGACCAAAGAAGACAACAAAGTCCAAAGAGTTCTACAAAATTACAAATTATATGTCATTAGAAATTTACAATCTTATATATAAAAGATATATATAATTATTTGGAAGATATATATATATATATATAATATTGAAATGATTGCTTCACTATCTAAAACCACTAGAAACTCAAGAACATTAATTGAAAGCTACATCTTTTTATTCATTTAATTACAAGTCTCCATTAATTTAGAGCCACACATCCTTTTATGCCTTCAATACATTCTTGATATTCATATAGTTACATTTAGAAAATTGAAATTCTTTAAAAATTTATCTTGATTATATAATTTTAACTATATAGTCTCAATATAATTATTGTATAGAAAGAAAATATTATATTTATATATATATATATAAAAAAATATAAATCTGGTCATGTCAATGAAGTGTATTATATTTTCAATGGAATTAAGTAGAGATGACTTTTTTTGGAAAAAAGAACAACTTTTTTTGCATGATATATGAAGGAGGGTGGATTGGAACGTCACTCAACGCAAGCTTAGCTAGGGTTGGAAAAGCTGATATATATACATACATATATATATGTATGTATATGTGTATATGATATATTTATATGATAAGGAAGATAAAAGGTAGCTAACCCCCTCTACTTTTTTGTTGTATATCTCTCACAATATATATATATGTAATATGTATGTATATTTTTTTGAAGATATCATTGAAATGATTGCTTTACTAAAAGTCCTCTTTATAAACTAATTATAGCCACACCACTTTCCCTTTGATCCCTTTAATATATTCTTGAAATTGATATATAACTATTGTACTTAAAAGCAATCAAAAAATTAAAGTAGTTGATAATTTTTAAAACATTAAAAAGATTTAAAAATTTCTAATAATAGTCATGATCTCACTGCAAAAGGAATAACTAATATTCTCATACTTATCAAATAAAAAAAATTCTCATACTTATTAATTAACAAAGTTAATCGTGTGATTATAAACTAATTAATCCTACTGATCAGGTTTTAGTGTGTGTATATTTACTAGCTAGCTAACAAAGCTCTTCCTAGGGCAAAGCTGGCTAGCTAGGGTTTTATAAGTTACACATATACATACGTCTCTATAATCACATCGCTTAATTTAATTTGCTTATTGGAACGTGAGAGATAAAAATATAAATAGAATATCTAATGAAAAAATTAAGTTCCTCATGCTAGTAGTTGCAGCTAGCAAAGTCCCACATAATGATGATTAAAGAGAGAATTTTTCTTTCAAGAAAGATAAAATTCTTGGCCTTTATTCATTACAAGCAGTTTATAAGAATTATATATATATCTTTATGAATTCAGAAACTCTACCCATTGAAAATCTTGAATTAATTAATTAGTACCAATATGGGGAGTATAATATGCAGCTTTTTTGACTTGATTTTCCAATAGGGTTGAAGTAGAATATGGAAAATGGTAGAAGAATTTATACCAAACTTTCGGTTATTTCCATAGCTAAAAATAGTTGATACTGGCTGCTATGTTTGGAAGGGCGGTGTTATTTTAAAATTTTTACTTCATCTCTCTAATTAAAATTAAGCATTAATTAATTCTTAATTAATTATATAATTTCCTTTCATAGATATTATACTCTATTTATTTTATTTATTATAATATTATAATATTTATCTCTTATATTATCTTTATATGAATATATCATAATATATATATTTAAAAGAAAGAGATAAATTCTTAATCATAAAGAAATCTATTCGGATTAGGAAGTCGAATATCATTACTATAAATACAAGGTCAAACAATGAGAGGAGGTAAGTGAAATTTTCTCGTTTTGTTTCAGACTTAAGCATCATAGGAGTTTTATGGAGAACAATCTCCGTTTATCTTTGTTTTTTACAGAACAAAGATTCGGAGAATCGAGATTAAGATGTTTAGAAATTGGAGGTCACATCACCTTTCATTCATATTCATAACTCATTTCCTTGTATATATAAATAGGGTTGAAGAGACAAGACATACTTATGGAATGGGAGATATTCTAAAAAACTTATAGTGCGAAAAATTATATATATGAATGTGTGTGTGTGTGAGAGAGAGAGAGAGAATGTGTAAGAGGAGCTATACATATATACACACACATATATATATATATATATATATATGCATTGATGTATACAATTAATTAAAATAGCTTTGGTGAATGAATTAAAGAAACAAACATGCATCAGACCATCCATTTATGAATATCTTCAGATTCCAAGATTCATAAACCATTTTCTCTAAAAACCAACCTTTACTAATATATATATGCAGATATTCTTCTTTCCTTTAAAACTTTTTTTTTTTTTTTTGGTTATAGTTGTGCCCAGTCAGATGATTCTTCATTCTGCCATTCATCTTTTGCCATATGAAATTCACATCAATTATAAGTTATTAATGTTTCATCTCTTTGAATTGAAAGATCATCTAAAAGTCATATCTACACTTAAATTTCTTTCTTTCTTTCTTTCTTTCCTTTTCCTTTCCATAAAAAATTCCATTCCCGACATGTTAAATAAGTCAAAACTCTCTCCTACAAATGCATCTTTTTATGATAACGAACTCGTAATTCAGTTAGTATTGTTCTCTTTACTTACGTATCTCTACATAACGTGTCGGATGATGAGAGGTCTTGAATTCGACTTGCATGCACTTTTTTTCATCAAGATAGCATCAAATAATAGAGAAAAAGAAAAACAAAAACCCTTTATTTGGCAAGTCATAAATCTAAATGGAGAGAGAGAGATTAGGGTAAAAAACTCATATGTAGCTTGGGCATGCTTTTTCCTTTTCCAGAGAAGGGGGGTAGATGAAGAATGAAGCCCTATAATATATATATGTTTTGGAAGCATCAAAACCACCGGAATCAAAAACTCTCTCATAGCTTTTGGCCGGCCCGGCTGCTTTTAGGAAAACAACTTGCCCACCAAGATGTGCCAGAGATTATGTGAATGCCATTAATTCTTTATATCAAGATAATGACAAGTCTTAATTATATATACATATATATATATGTATGTATAGTTAATTAATTAGAACCAAACTCAGACAAAAAAGGGAAAAAAAATAAAGTTATTACACTAAATTAATTAAATTCATTTTCAAGAAGATTCCTATTAGTAGTTTTTATTAGCCACACGCACTTTGAACTCTTTCAGTTGACTAACCCTAACACACACACCATAAATATATATATACATAAACAAATTCTTCTTTTGATTCTTCTTTCCTTTTTTCATGAAATAAATAAAAATTAAAACTTTATTAAAACTCATGGAAATTGGTCAAATTGGTCTCTTAACTTATAAAATTTTTACGATTTCATTCCTTTTATTTTCTTTTGGAAAAATTTCATCCCTTATCTTTATAATTTTGGCCAATTTCATCCTTCCGTTAAATTTTTGTTTTGGTCAACTGTTAGTCAACAGTTATATTTCATAAAAACAATTTTCTCAAGGGTAAAAATGTCAATTCACTGTTTTAAAAAAATTGGCCAAATTCATCCCTTAACTTATAAATTTTTTGCAATTTCATCCCTTAACTTATAATTTTTTTGCGATTTCATCCTTTTTAAAATTTTTGATAATTTCATCTCTTATCTTTATAATTTTGCCCATTTTTATCCTTTTGTTAATTTTTTTGGGTCAACGGTTATATTCATTAAAAATAATTTTCTCAAGGGTAAAAATGTCAATTCACTTTTAAAAAAAATAACACAAAATTTGTGAAAAACAGAGTGTAAGTTCCGCCGGTGCCGACATCGTCATCTTCTCACCGCCAGTGCAAGACACATGTTTTCAAGTATATTAGAGGGTCTTTACAGAGATTCTTGGATTCGAAGAAGTCGGCACCGACAGAACTTCCACTCTATTTTTCACAAATTTTGTGTGTGTGTGTTTTTTTTTTTTTAAAAAAAAAATGAATTGACATTTTTACCATTGAGAAAATTATTTTTATTAAATATAACCGTTGACAAAAAAATTAACAAAAGGATGAAATTGGCCAAAATTATAAGGATAAGGATGAAATTATCCAAAATTTTAAAAAGGGATGAAATCGCAAAAAAATTATAAGTTAAGGGATGAAATCGCAAAAAATTATAAGGCAAGGATTGACATTTTACTAATTTTTTAAAACAGGTTTTATTGACATTTTTACCCTTGAGAAAATGATTTTTAAAAAAAACAAACGGAAGGATGAAATTGACCAAAATAAAAAAGATAAAGGATGAAATTTTCAAAAAAATAAAAAGATGGAAGAAATGAAAAATTTTCTGGGAAAAGAAACTGGACGAAATCACATAAAACACTAGATGGTGTGCCCTCCATAAATATATATACATATATATAAATACATATATATATATATATATATATATATATATATATATATATATATATTTTTTATATACATATATATATATATATATATATATATATATATAATCATCATAAAATTATATATATATGGTTCAATATTACAGTAGTGCTACACGTGTCATGGACCCCACGTGTCATGTACGGAAATATATTAGTTCCTCAATAAATACCTCGCTCCCACTTCCAATGTGCAGCAGGGTGACTGATTATCATCATCATCACAGAGATTGATCGATTGATCAAAAGGACAATATTCATATATATATATACATACATATATCTATCTATATATTAGTCATATTCATTCTTTTTCGCTAGTCCACAAAAATTTCTTTCACTTTCTTCTGTGCATTATAATTTGCTTCTCTCTTCTAATCATTTCTTTCTTTCTAACTGCGTGTCTCTGTGTGTGTGTTTTTGCATATATATATATATAAACATTCCCTTCTAATCATATACAAAAAAGTGAAAGTTTGATCAGAATTTGTACTTTAACCCACCTCCGATTCGCCGCGTATTTCTCCATAGACACACAACAAAGGTATGTGTGTATATATATATATATATATATGTATATGTATATGTAACATAGTCCATCTTTGATTAATGGTTTAATTACACCTTTATAATTAATAATTTTATATACATATATGTTTGTATGTGTGTATAGGTGATCAAGACTACTACTAGAGTGTTGTTGAATATGATGAGGATTTCGTTCTCATCATCCCCCTACAAACAAGTAGGACTGAACATGGTGGATCAATTTATCCCATGGAGACGAAAGGACAAAGTAGTCATAGTGATGGGAGCAACCGGTACCGGAAAATCAAGACTTTCAATCGACTTAGCCACCCGTTTTCCGGCGGAAATAGTCAACTCCGACAAAATGCAAGTTTACAAAGATCTTGATATAACCACTAACAAGGTTACCGAAGAAGAGTGCAAGGGAATTCCTCATCACATGCTAGGAATGATTGATCCAACGGCTGACAACGATGATTACAATTACAACAAGGATTTCACAGCCGATGATTTTCAAGATCATGCCACGAATGTTCTTGAATCAATTACTAGGAGAGGACTTCTTCCGATCATTGCCGGCGGTTCGAATTCTTACATCAAAGCATTAGTCAACGATAATGTGGAATTTCGGTCAAAATACGAATGTTGTTTCCTTTGGGTTGACGTGTCAATGCCGGTCTTACATTCTTTCGTGTCGGAAAGAGTTGATCGGATGGTCAACGCCGGACTCGTTGACGAAGTCCGGGAGTTTTACAACCCGGAAGGCGAATACAGTCGTGGGATAAGAAGGGCAATTGGTGTGCCGGAAATGGATCAATTTTTCAGAAACGAACACAAAGTGGACGATGAAACACGAGAAAAACTTCTTGAATCTGCCATTGATAAAATCAAATCGAACACTTGCAAGTTGGCTTGTTGTCAACTTCAAAATATTCTAAGGCTAAGAGACCAATTGGGATGGAATATGCACCATGTTGATGCCACGGAAGCGTTCATTAAACGTACTGATGAGGCATGGGAAAGACTAGTGGCTGAACCAAGTACAATGATCGTTAGTCGATTTCTTGAGGAAGAGGAGGATGATTTTGTCAGTGCTATTTCTGCCCAACCATCATCCTCTTCTGTCATGGCTGCCGCGACGTCTGTTCTTGGACCTGCGGCAGTAGCTGCCGCCACTCACTAAAGTGGCGACAACCATATATATAATATTATATAATTATATATATATATATATAACAAGAGAGTGTATACTGGAAGAGTGTTCAATTTTAATTTCTTGATTACCAAATATCCACTAGCTAGCTAGCTGCTAGCTAGTAATGTCATTTCCTAAGAACAAAATATTATATGCTTGTTTTTTGTTCTTTTCTTTCCAAAAATAACACCCCACCCATATTTGGTGGCCACTTGGCATGATAGTACCCCAGCAGAAATACCACATAGATGGATGGAAACAGACAAATCTACCTTTTTTTTCTTTCTTAAATATTTTGCCCTTTACAAATATATATATATATATATATATATATATATATATATATATATTTATATATTGTTTCTTTACAAGAGGTTGCTGTCATGAGAGGTGAGGTCGTTAAAGAAGAAAGGAAAAGGAGCTACCTAAATTTGGCTGGCGCCGTACAATTGGAAGAATTTTAGAATTCTGTGCTTAATTTGGCTGCTATCTTTCAAGAATATAATATATTTGCCTGATCTATCTATCTATCACTCATTCACCAAATTTTTAATTTCTGATACCCTTTTCCATTCATTGGTTGGGGAAAATTTTTTTTAGAAAAAGAATAAATATATATATATATATATATATATATATATATATATATATATATATGTATGTATGTATGTATATGTATGTATGTATGTATGTATATGTATGTATGTATGTATGTATTGTAGTATTATGTATGTATGTATGTATGTATGTATTTATATGTATGTATGTATATGCTCTGCCTGAATTAGTCGCCAATATTGATCAAATAGGAAAATAAGGGAAGGTGTAATGTCAGGGTCATTGTTATTCATAATGGAATGGTGCTAAAGAAAATATACATATATATGTGTGTGTGTGTATGTATAAAAATGCCTATTTTGGTTCCATTTATAGTGCGGTTCTGCACTTTTTTTTATTATGGATGCGATTGCCCCCCATACTAGTCTTCTCCGTTACTACATGACACTTCAATAAACTCTATATAGATCCTTCAAGTTCAACCAGAAAGAATGAGAGAAGAGATTGGCTTTTTGAGTTTTTTGGGTTTTTAATATTCTTAAATTTGATGTATATACTATTAACTTACTCGTTATTTTAAGTGAAAATGAATTTACTCTCGATAAAAGAAATGACATAATTAACCCGAGTATATATATATATATATATATATATATTAGAAAAGTTTTATCAACTTAGTGGGACATTGGAATGATAGATCAATGATTTTGTGTCACTCATAATATATTTGATGAGATCCAAAAAATGACCTTTGCCAAGAAATCAAGAATAATTCTGTTTCAATTTCTAGAAATGTACGTGGATGGATGTCAATATCATCCGACCGGAGAAGTTTGTCAAAAGAAATGATTCTTCTTTGATTGATGAACTCATGATGATCTAAAAGAGCAAGTAACTCACAAGCTATATATATATATATATATATATATATATATATATATATTTATGAAGTATTAATTCCAAGTATTTATATATGCACCAATGTGTGTTTGTATGTCTATATATATATATATATATTGTATAGGTGCACTGATTTCTTGAAAATGTAGATTAATGTCACGTTCATGTTTGATTGGAGATCAATGCTGCAAAGATTTGAGACGTCATCAAGGGGTGAATTTGGGTGAAGGATACATATATGGTAATTCATGTTCTATATATATATATATATATATATATATATATATATATATATTATATTTTTAGTGTGCATTTGGAAAGTTTTTTTTTTTTTTGTCATACCTTGTTTTTTTACTTTAATCGGTGAAATAGTTACTTGGGGCACAAGCTATATTGTAACTTTGAGGACTATAAGAAGGCACCTCTCTCTCTCTCTCCTCCCATTCTAACCTCCATTTATCTCTCCATCCCTCCATTTTTTGTGGGTTTCTTCATTCCTTCAAATCATTCAAATTTCATATATATATATATATACTTGATATATAGGGTTTTTGTACTCTTTCACCGAACATATAAATTTTCTTGTCCCACATTGAAGTTTTTAAAAAAATATTCTTGATATTTGAACCAATACGAGTAATAAAAAGTTTGAATTTTACCTTATCGAGTCAATTTGAGCTTTTCCAGATGACCATATATACCTCCCGAAGAAACTCTCCGAACGATTAAAAATCGAGGATCCTTCAACTACATCAAAACTCCTCTCTTTTTTTCTCAATAAAGTATAAGATACTTCAAAAATCAATAATGATATTGCTAAAGAAAAAAGAAAAAGAAAGAGCCATAATTTTTTGGTACTTATATATATATATATATATATATTATATATATGAAGTAGAAGGCACAACATCAATATCAGCATAAGCATAAGAATCTGAGCATCTCAATCTTCATCTTACCCACACGAACACGATTGATCATCATCAATCAATAATAAGTCAAAAAAAAAATAAAAAAGCATCAAATTAATGAAAGAAAGTCCTTACAGTACTTGTACGGTCTGCCCCCGATCGAGTGAAAATCACTGAACTCAAAGTGATGAATATGCTTTTACAGACATTTTTATTTGCACATTTTTTGTTGTACTCCAGCCTATATCTAGCTAGCATTACCCATTTTTTTCTAACACATTCTTCTCAGGATAAGTACCTAATCTTTTTAATATATATATATATATATATATATATATATATAGAGAGAGAGAGAGAGAGAGAGAGAGAGAGAGAGAGAGAGAAAAAGAAAAATGGAAAGCTATACCTATTGGCAAAGGCAAAAATCTAGGATTTGATATGAGTAGACGAGAGTTAATAATAAGTCATCTCAAATCCTTAGCTTGGTACATTGTAAATGTTACACGAGGTTGAATGTTCAATACTCACTGTGAGCGCCATATAAAAGTTCCAGAACTAAATTTGAATTAGTTGGAGTCGTGATGAAGACATCTTAGCTATAACTAAATTCAAATCATTTTTAAGACAAAGTTTTTGAGATTTTTTTTTAGAATAAAAACATAATAAAAAATACCTAAAATTTGAAGAATTTGAAGGATCCAACTTATCGTGTGTTTAATAATAAGATTTTTATCAATTGAATTATATTTTTTTGTCAAATCTATTTATTGTTTAATAATAAGATCATAAATTCGTAATAATAAAAAATATCATAATATATATATATATATATATATATATTATATATTTAAAGAAGATTAAAGAAGCTCATCTATTAGATGTAAAGAATAATAAATACACTAATCTTAATGTTTTTTTTAAATCAATTATAATACTATTTATAGTAACTTTAAGAAACCTAACTTGTGGTTGAGGTTTTTTTTTTATTATTCCTTTTTTGAGGGAAAAAATAAAGAAATGCAGAAAAAAAGAGAAGTTTGTGATGTGGTGGGACCAACAAGTAGAAAACGTTGTCGTCTAATGCCACGTGATTCCAACTATATTTAGTCCTTAATACCCACTCACTAAAAAGACCAAAGAGTAGACTAAACCAATAATTAAATAACAAATTAAAAAAGAAATCTTTTGTTCTTAAGAACCTTTCCTTGATAGAAAAATAAATAAATTGTAAATTTTGTGGTCAAATCAAGCTTTTTATTAAAGTGGTGTTTAATCTTGGTTCTCTTTGCATCCCAAAGATTTATTGATTTTTAACCTTTTAATGGGGAATCAAGGATCTAACTCCATTCACAAATATACATACATATCTATATATATATATATATATTATTCACGGTAATAGAATAAAATATCAACATAAAAATAGGTGGAGATAAAATATTAACCTAAAAAAAATTAAAGGGAGTCGGAAATCAGTAAACATAAAACTAAACGAAAAAAAGAAACAAAACAACAAAAAAACACAAAAGATATTTTATCTAGATCTTCAATATTTCAACTGTCAAACACGAAACTCGGTTGCATTGAGCAATGGATTTCACCTTCTTCCTTCAACAACAACCTAATCTAAATCGAACAAAGAGCCTAGATTTAAACGACCGGGTTTGACAAATTTTTCTTTTAAAGAAGAAAAAAAAGCCGATATCTAAATATCGGTGAAAAACTATGTATTTGAGAAGTGAAAGGAAGTAAAAAAGTAGAGAAGAATGATAGTAAAGGTTGATCTCCGGCCAATAGAGAGCTCTACCGAAGCTAAAAGCTCTCCCTTGGCCAAGAGAGGGAAGCGGAATCTTGAGGGTGGTGGCTGGAGAAGAGAGGAGGGGACAACTAGGGTTTTATGAGATGGAGACGCTCCAGTTTCACTAGACTTTGTGTTTTGTTTTTCTTTTCTTGTTTTTTTCGAGTATAGTACCTATTCTAATGATAATGATAGTAATTTCACCTATAATTATTGAAAACCATGGATCAAGTTATATATATGTATATATAAAGAGAAACTGCCAAAAATGTTTAATGTAATAATAAGTAATAATTTGTAATTGTGAAAAAATATACTGAATAAGTGCACTAAATAGTAAATATGCTAAAATTACATCTAATTCTAACTATATAAGGTGTATATATATAAAAGGTAAAAATTAGCATTACACAAAATACGTTAAAATTGAGCTAAATTTGTTCATGGGAGAAATACCTCCATTGTAACCTTTTCTTGGAGGTATATTCTCACCTCGGTTAGTTAGTTTAATTACTCCATCTAGAAATTCAATATGACCTCAATATAATATAATATATATATATATATATATATATATATATATATATATATATATATATGTGTGTGTGTGAGTGTGTGTATCTTTTTCTAGTTTGGACTCCAGTATCTTGATTTTCTTAAAAAAGAATTAAAAGCCAAACTTCAAAACTTTGGACTTGTATATATATATATCAAAATATTCTCATCTCCAATATCATTTAATATATATATAGGTCACTTTGGACCTACTATATATATATATATATATATATATATATATATATATATATATATTTGTATTCCTAATTATCCCTTCTTCTGCATATTTTATTAAAGTTACTATTCCTATGGAATCTGGAGAAGGGATCAATATGGAGTAAGAGGAAATCAAAGAAAAAGAAGTGTATTTTTTTTTATACCCACTTGGAGCGTCTGGTGTCTCCACCTTATTTGGTGAGACTAATCCGGACTCGGTATGCGGAGCGCTCGTAGAGTTCAACTCTTACTCGAGGGTGAGGGCCTGACTCAGAACTTTTTTAATATGGCGCTAACCACCTCAGGGGATTCGAAACCTCGACCATCCACCCAAGAGAAGTATTAGGAGTCTGCGCACCAACTCTCTAAACTATCGGGTTTAAAACAAAGTGTTTTTATTGTAAATTAAATTATAAAATTAATTTGAAATCATAGTTTTTGTATAATAATGTAACAAAAATAAATAAATAAAGTGGATGGAAAAAAATTTTGAGATAAAAAAAATTATATTATTTGAAAATATAATTGAAGTAAATAATTTTGAACATTTAGGATATATTTTCTCATGAATCTGATTTTGATCACTTGAATTTAATAAAATTGTTGTTTATTGTTTCGCTATTTCTTACAAGCCTTTGTGAGTGAGCCCGGCCCATAAAAAATTAAGCCCAAATAAAAAAATAAAATTTCAAAAATAAATGAGAAAAATATTTCATATCCATATTTCTATTTTTAATTTACCCTTAGATTTCTTGAAACTCAAGAAAACCCAAAATTTTTGTTTATATATTATAATATTCGATGGATATGAAATATTTTTCTTATTTATTTGTGAATTTTTTTTATTTGGGCTTAAATTTTTATGGGCCGGGCTCACTCACAAAGGCTTCTAAGAAATAACAAAACAAGTTATAGTTACCATTTATTTATTTATTTAATGGGCTGGATCCTCCTTCATTTTTTAAATTTCAAGTGATCAAAATTTTAGGTGCTAACCTCAGGCGCAGATAAATTGTCAAAAATACCTCTCTTAGTTTAAACGAGATTGAAAGTTCGAACTTCAATTCATATATATAACTGTTTAAAATTTAAGGATTAGAACTTCCTCCTGTAAGGGACCAACGCAACTCATGAGAAAATAAGATTCAATGAGCAAATCCTTCATTTGATATAATAAGAAGATACATTATAAATGTTGTACGATTTCGAATTTAACACTCATCATGAATATTATGTAATAGTAAATGTGAGACTTTCTTTCGAGCAAGGTTCAAAATAATAGCTTCAAATGTTAAATGTGTAATGCAAATGGATCAACACGACTCAAACAATAATTAATTTGAATATAAATTTAACTTAAAGATATCATTCCATGTAGTTTATATTCATCTAATACATCTCGTGATTCATATATGAAAAGGAAAATGATTAACCTTTTATGGAAATTTATATTTACTATGTTATTTAAAATTTAAAAATAGAATAAGAAAATATGATATTGTGACACTTTTAATTTTATTTTTGTTTCATGTGAACAGACAAGTGAAGAAGAACTGTACTTTCTCTGACCTCTGTTTTGTCACACTACACCCCATTTCCTATCTGAATCATCAGGGGAAAGATATAAAAAAAAATTTTCAAGAACCCTAGAATAAGTTTTCATGCAATTTATTATGGAAATTCGAACAATTTTCTAATAAAGTTAAATCTTTTTCTTTTTAACGAATCTTTTGTCATGAATCTTTCTTCTTCTTCATCTCTCACATCTACAACCACTGCATCATCTGCACCGTCTTCTTCTCCCTCTTGGTTGTCCTCAATTGTCCGTGGTCGTTCTGCCAGCGTAAATATGTCGAATAATTCCTCCACCGCCCCTTCCTCCGTCTCTGTCGGCGGTGATTTTGGTGGCCCGGTTAATAAGAGAAATCAGCTCTGTGGTGCCATGTTCAAGTACGGCCCGAAATCAATTCAGGTATAGGTGTCTTCAATGTATTTCAGTTTTTCTCTTTTTTTTTTTTTTTTTTGGGGTTGTTGTTGTTGTTAATGAATTGGGTTGTAATGTTCTTCTTGACTCTTCTATCTTTCATAAATTTTTTGCTTGATCTTGGAAGTAAATTTTGATCTGATTTGTTTCTCTTGACTGTTATGGGTAGTTCAAATTTACATTGATTGAAAAAGTTAGCGACTTTGGAGTTTGGAATCATATGTTAAGGATCCCAATTGGATTAATAAAAACTTCAGAAGCCGGGCACCTGAAATGGTGTTAGGTGGTGATCTGATCTTAAATTGAAATAAGGTTTATCTATTGCTTTAAGAGAATTTGGTTCAAGAAACGGCATTGCCATTTTCTGCTTGTCGCGAACGGATTTAGTTGTAAAATTCACTCATAAATGATTGTTTCTGTCAGTGAAGAATGCTACTGTGCTACTATGGTATCGTGGACATTTAAGATAAATAGTCTCTTGGAGAGGGGAAAACTTATCCATTAGCACTTTTGTTGGCAATATTACTGAGCAATAAACACAATTGCTAATTATTAGGTAGACTTTGGTACTGGGGGAAGGGACTTAGAAAATTCATTACCTCTTGAATTTAGTGAATGTAGCTTGCATCAATGAAAAATCTCCAGTCTCCTTTGCATTCTGACACTCTAAAGATACGATACTCTGTGTTATGATTTCATAAATACAGAATGGACCATTATGTAAAAAATAACTAGAAGTAGCATTTGCATGAATATGATGTATGGATAAGTATAATTCTGTTTGCACGAAAATCTTAGTTGTAATGGCACAATGAAATGATAATCCTTTTTAAATGTACTCTTCAATCAGGATAAAGACGTTTAACAATATAGCTACTTGAAAAGAACTTAAGCTTGATATCATTGATATTATTTTTGTTTTTCAGCAGCAAAATTTGATAATTTGATAGTTAGTTCAATTGAAAACTAAAACTTGCTCTACACAGTAGGTACAATAGATCAATTACAAGTCTTTGATGGAATCCATATGCTCCATGACTGAGGCAATTTAATTGGTGGTGCATTTAAATTTCTTGTCTATTTCCACATAGAATAATGTGCCTTAGCACTTTAAAGAGATATTGACTTCAAATCCTGATTGTTTTTGCAATTTAGATGTTGTCATCTTGTTGTTAAAAGTATTTTCTTTCTGGTTAGATTGTAGTGCCACATTGTCTGAGATTGCTTAATGTCTCAAAAATGTTTCTTTCTTCCAATAAGGGCCATGAGTTAAAAGACATACATAATACCTATCACAAATCTTTTGTTGGTGCAGGTTGCCTTTAAAACAGGAGATTATAAACAACAAGTTATTTTTATTGGTGGACTAACTGATGGATTTTTGGCTACTCAGTATGTCTTCTAGTCTCTGATGCTGTCCCTCTGTATATATCCCAATTGCTAATTTTCATTCATATTCAGAATTTGTTAAATTTTATAAGATTGAGTAATAAAACATACCCTTATTTAATATTTGTGAATTACAAGAATCCTCAATTATTTCTTTTTCATGTTTTCCATGTGACCATCACTTTGTTTCCTGAACATGTTCTTTTATCATTAATAAAGTATGAAAGTTAGCCTTGAGTAGTACCAAAGTCTTATCAATTATCCAAATCTCAGTATAGGGAGTAGTATTCTTGGACTGATTGCAAAACTGACATTTGTCTCTATGATAACTTTTATGGCTTCTAAAGTAGAGAATGTGACTTTTCAGGTATCTGGAGCCTTTGGCAATTGCCTTGGACAAAGAGAAATGGTCTCTCGTTCAGTTTCTACTTTCATCTTCATATAGTGGATATGGCACATCAAGCTTGAAGCAAGTAACTAATAATTGCATTAACAATTCTTTTAATTCTGTAATGTGGTCTATTTGCCATATTGTATAACTGTCTTCAAGCAAATTCCAGTTCATGAATATCTACTCTATCATAAGTTCCTACTACCTAGGGATAATGACTTATTATTAGAAGGTTCTGAAGTTATTCTTTTCTTCCTCTCTTGTCACATTTTAAGGATGCTGTTGAGATTGATCAGTTAATAAGTTACTTGATAAACAAGGAAGATTCTGAAGGTGTGGTACTCGTTGGTCATAGTACCGGTTGTCAGGTGATTGCCTAACTGTGCACATTATTGAACAAATGTGCATGAAACAAAGCATCTGAAACTGTGAAATATCTGGTGATTCACTTGTTGTCTTACAGGATATTGTTTATTACATGCGTACAAATGCTGCATGTTCTAGAGCAGTCCGAGCAGTCATTTTACAGGTAATATGCTTCTTGATAATTTGGTTTGGGTAACACCCCTCAAAACATGAATGTTTTAGCTTTCTGCTTCTCTTATTTTGCTGGATTTGGTTGTTACCATCTATTCATTTATACTGGATGGACATTATACCTGAGATTTCAGCGTTCACTATATTTGTTGATTTGGCTGTTCAGGCACCAGTTAGTGATCGCGAATACAATGCAACTCTCCCTCAAACAGCTTCTATGATTGATTTGGCTTTTAATATGATAAATGAAGGTAAAGGTTTAGAGTTAATGCCCAGGGATGCAAGCCCTGATGTCCCCATAACTGCCTATAGGTGAGCTTCTGAAAAAAGTTCAATTCTTTTTTTTTTTTTTTCCCTTATCATAGCTCCAGTGTGCCATTTAATGGATTTTCCATGTGATCTCTTTGAATTCAAGCCCAATACAGGGATGGGCTTTCTAAGTTGGACTTCATGTATTGAGTCACATCTTGAGAATGTTCTCTAAATTCACACATTAGTCCTTTAATTCTCTCTAACCAACCTTATTAGACGTGTTCTCAATATATCTGAAGTATAGTGCTAGTCAAGTTTGTTGTAGTTGAACTGTGGATAAGAAATTGCAAAATACTTCTTTGTACACATATACATAGGAAAAGTGGTGGTAGCTATGGGATGACTATGTTTTTGCAAATTAGGATTCTTCGCTATATTTCTAAACTGGCATATATTAGGATGTCTTTTTCGCCTAAATTATAAAGTATGTATGCAGATATCACTCTCTTTGTGCATATAATGGTGATGATGACATGTTCAGTTCTGATCTAAGTGAGGATCAGCTGAAACAAAGACTTGGACACATGTCTAACACGCCCTGTCAGGTAAGAGATAGCTTTTATATACATGAACCTAGACTTATTACTTTGTTTTAATGGCTGTTTCTTCTATATAACACTTGTATTATGCAGATTATTTTTTCCATGGCCGATGAATATGTACCAGAATATGTTGACAAAAAAGCGTTGGTTGAGAGGCAAGAACTATAACCCTTTCGAAGCTATCTTCTGAATTTTTCTTAAGAGAAGTTGAATATTGTCTTCACTTAATCAAGTAGAGAATTCGATTGTTCTGACCTCCATTTTGGTTTTGTTGTCTTCCAACTTGTCCAGATTATGCAGAGCAATGGGTGGCGCTGAAAAGGTTGAAATTGAATGGGGAAACCATTCTCTTTCCAACAGAGTCCAGGAGGCTGTCCAGACAATAGTAGATTTTGTTAAAAGAGATGGACCAAAAGGATGGGATGATCCATGGAGTTAATAATATGGTGTCCTCTGAAACCTTCGTTGCCTTATAATTGTTCTTCACCTCATTTTTTATTTGACAATGTTCAGGCAGATTGTTCATTTTTATGTATTTATCTTCTGTATTCTGTATTTATTTCTTCTTTTACCTCTGTACATTAAAGCAAGTAAAACTTTACAACTTATGTCTCATAGCAGAAGCATATTCTTCTTTAGATGATTATGTGAATTTTTGTATACCTAAAATATTCTTTAGATTGAAATTGAAATGGAAAGAAAATTTATCTTGATTTTCTTGTTTTGAGCCATGCATTCTGATTCCTTGAGCTGTGTCAACCATTTTCCTTGATTATTAAAGAGTAATGGATACGAGGAGGTGGTAGCCCAATTGGTATGACTTCTCTTACTTAGGTACTATTTATTGTCTTGTGTCATGTGTGAGATCTTAAGTTCAATTCACATTAAGGGTAGTCTTATGTTACATTTTAGTCGATACTATAATCTCGAGAATCTATATATATATGAAATCTTTTTGGATTAGACGAGAAAGATACAGAATGACAAAAAAAGAGTAATGGATACAACATTTGTCCATAAAAAAAGTGTGATTCTTCTTATTTATGAATCTTCACTTGCCTTGTCGTGTGTGAAATATTAAAATTCATTCAAATTAAGAAATGTCTTGTGTTTCATTTTAGTCGTGTGCTATAATTTTGCTATCAATAAATTTTTCATAAATTAGTCGATGAAGACACAATGTCCAATAAGAAGAGCAATGGATACAACATTATTAATTGCCATGGTGTACCTCCTTGTGTAGTGAGTTTGTTAAGCACAACCTCTGCATTGGTTGGTTCTTCCAACACATTGAACTTCACCCAATAAACATGGCTGCAAATACTCTGTGTGTGTGTGTGCACATTACTGCTATCAACCACCCTGCCATGCATTGATCACAGGTCTTGAAATGGGAGCAAAGTGAGGGACAAACGTCAACCTTTTTACTTTTTTTTTCAAAAGAAGCCTTTTATCCTACGTTTCTCGAGCTTTTAAGGTATCTCTCTCTTCCTATCTTTTAAGCTACACATCTTACCTTATCCTTTGCCGTGCCTCTAACGTCGCCCTCTCTCTTCTTCATTGGACTCTATAGCTGAAAATCAGTTCTTGTCTGTTGTCAATTTCCTGTCTTTTCTCACTCCCTCATCACAATTTCATAATCCGGGCTAGTGATATTTATGATCAATTATGTTGATATTTATGATCAATTATGTGACACTTTTTATTATGTCAAAAAGAATATTTTGCGTTGATAATAAGTATTTAGACTTAACATTAAATCTTATATGATGTTAACCTCAAGGCACAAGTGAATTGGTAAGGAGTTCTCTTGCCTTAAGTGACATCGAGGGTTCGAATTGGGCAAAAGCTTTCTCTCGCAAGGAACTAACTTAGCTCGAACGAGATTAGTTTGGATGCGAATTGATTTAAATGTATTTTTTCGGAACTTATCTAAAATACTTTGTGTCCAAGAAATAATCTCATATGATATTCACAATGAGTATTAAACTCTATATCCCTTATTTCGAATCAAAAGACTTTTGACATGAAAACTTAATCATATCAACTACTAATACATAGATTAGATCAACGTGCATGGGATTCAAATCTTTTTTTTTTGTTAGGTGTATAATAAAAAGCCATAAACAGCAACCCCTTACCAAAGATTTAGCAAATTCCATTATTAATCCTTTTATCATTTAAGATTTGACAAGGGTATCCAAAAAACCTACCTGAATCTACGTATGGTACCAGAAAAAAAAAAGGGAAAAAAAAAAAATATATATATATATATATAGAGAGAGAGAGAGAGAGAGAGAAACATCAATAATGTAGAATGTGAGTGGGACAGATACAGAGATGATGGGAATCATTATCATGTGCATGTGCAGAAGCAACACCCATGTGATCATGTATGTATGTATATATATATATTTTTTTTTTTTGTTAGATATCCGATATTCGGAGTCATCACGACTCCGACTAATGCAAATTTGACTCGAGTTGCGCCTGTAAAGTTTAACTCTTACTCGAGGAAAGCCTTACCCTGCCTCTTAAATGAAGCTCACAACGAATGTTACCTCTTGTAGTATTCACAATGCGTTTTTCCATTGTGTTAAACCAAGAACTTACATATATTTTTGTATATATATATATATCCCTGTATGGTAACTACGTGCTGCTCGAGCTTGTTCATTTACTACTTTGCCTGCATTATATGGTCATGCATGCCAGCCTAACTCAACATACATTAACCACATTGCACCATCATTCAATTTTTATCTAAATGCCACCAATATTAATAAAAATAAAATAATAATTGTAACCATCTAGACTCCAGCCACTACTATAGATTTGATAGCATCTATTATCAACTATTTTCTTATATATTTACAGTGTAGAATAGGATATCACATTCAGCTAAGGCTTCGGGTCCCTTCTATAACCTAACTAAATATAATTTGTCAAAGTTCAAGATCAACTAGTAGATATTTGACACTATAAAAGTGGTTCGTAATATAATTATTACGACTCGAACTTACAAACTGTTCTTATCATATTAAAAGTATATTTTAAAATTAACGACGACTATCTAAGTATGTGTTTAAATGACAAAGTAGAACAATAATAACAATAGTCACACATTAATATTATATTAATCTTTCATTTGAAGTGGCTCAAAAAGGGAAGTGAATCATATTTCACTTTCTTTTTTCTAAAAATTACTATTTATGATTAATATATATATATATATATATATATATGATAAAATATGAATTATCTGTTATTTTTCTCAATTTAATTATAAAAAAATATATTCAAAATTTAAAGTTATTTAGTTTATATAATTAGTTAAAGCATAAATCACCTTTTTCACTTTTGACTAAAGTTGTTTTGAGGAAGAAGTCAAAAGGGAAATACATCTTATTGGTTTGTGCAATGACACAATCCAAGAAATACAATAGGTAGCATTTGCAAATACTTCCATTTATACATATATATATATATATATATATATATATATATATTGTCATTTTGGAGGAAATTAAAAAAAAAATGAAAGTATTAACTTTTTTTACTTGTTTTCCAAAAAAAATAAAAAATAAAAAATAAAAAATTTTACTCATTAATTTAACATTTGTTATTAAAAATTTGATATATTAATTTCTTTTAATATTTTATCTATTTTTTATTTTTTATTTTTGTGAACAATAAACGACGAGAACGTGTACGGCTGATGGCACATGATTCCACAAAAAGGACAGAAATGCCCCAACAAGAAACCCACCGTCACCGTCTCTAGCCGGTCACCTTTTCCCCCCATCCCCTACTCAATTTCAACTTTTAAATTCTGAGTGTCTGCAGATCTCGCGGTGCACTTATTTTGGACATTTTTACCCTTCCGTTTCACTATATTTTCAACAATATCACTATCTGTTTTTTTTTTTTAAAAAAAAATATATTCTAAAATTTTAATAGTATAAAAACAAAAATTTTAAATTTAATTAAATAATAAAATATTTATAAAATAATAAATTAAAAATCATAAAATCTGTAAAGTTTTGATTTTCATAGAAAATCTTAATTACCTGAAATACTTATTATAAATAAAAGAAAAAAAAAAGTAAATTCGTTTTTTCTTATTTACTTGACTTATCTTGTTAATTAAAATTTTAAATTTCACTATTTTTACTTTAACAAAATTAATAATCTTATCCTTATAGAATTAAATATAGAAATAATTTAATTTTTTTTTTCAGTAAAGATATCAAATAAAAGAAGATACATTTAAGATATATTAAATAAATTGAATTAGTTAAATAATAAAATAATTAAATATATATATATATATATATTAACGGTATTTTTTGATGGAAAGCATAACACGTACCAGGGAAAAGTGGACGTGGATCCGTCCGTACCTGTCGGTGTTTGTACTATAGTTCATGCAATTTCTGAATAATCTCAGGGGCATTATGGCCATAAAAAATATACAATTTATATATAGATATATGTATATATATATCCCCATCCCATCATCATCTCTTTCTTTCTCTCTGTTTTCTACAATAAAATTTACAGCTTTATTTATTTATTTATTTTTTTTGTTCTTTTCTTTAATTTTTATTTTTTATAATTTCTGAGGGAATTCTACATATATTCTCTCTCTCTTCCACAATAAACAGCAGTTATGTGAGAAGAGAGAAGGAAAGAAAGAGCAAAGAAGAATTTGTCTGCAGATTGTTTTTGAGGAGTATTACTCTTTTTAGAAGTTTTCTTGCCAAACTTCAGCTGCTCTGCGTACATGCACATAAATTTTCAGAGGTGTAATTGAAATTTGAAGCTAAACGGGTAAGTTTATATTATATATATATATATATATATATATGTGTGTGTGTGTATATTATACATTATTTTTTCTCCTGATTTTGCAGTATTTATTTGTTTGTTTACTATTTTTCTGGGAATGTGATGGTCAGCTATTTTCACGGATGTTTTTAGTGAAAAGTTTTGTTTTTTTATTTTTTAAAGAATTTTGTGGGTTGTGTTTTTCTTTATTTTGTTTGTTTTTTTTTTTTTTCTTTTTTAAGGTAATATGATGTCTCCTGGGATGCCGGAGAAAGCTGCAAATTTTAAATGGTTCTTCAGGTCTAATCCTATGGTTAATGGATGGTTTAAGGTTCTGGTGATGACTGTGTTTCTTGGTATTTTAGTTGTTTGGAGCATTGATGGTCTTTTTTGGGGGAATTTTCAGAGAGATTTTCTTCTGTTGAGATTCAATAGTACAAAAAGTTTGACTCAAAAGTTTAAAGATTTAAGCTTTGCTGATGGTAATGGTGATAATGTTCCTGGTTTTCGTCCAAGTTTAAAGAAACCTAAACCTGAACCTGAACCTGAACCTTCCCAGAATCTGAATGTCACCCTTACTATGGATTCTGTAAGAACCCCTGAAATTGGAATTGGAAACCAACTGATTAACAGTTCCAATTTTAGTAACCCTGTTTTGAATGAATCCAATATTCAGAGAGACCTTGCTGAACCTTTAATTTTGTCTTGGATTTCAGCTGAATTAGAGGCAAATTATTCATCTAAGCTACTTGCTGATTGGTTGGCTCCTAGTGGTGGTGAGCCATGTAAGGATTCAAGAACTGTGGATATCAGAATCCCAGTTCTTGATGACCAAAACACTACCATTGAATTGTCAACTGGAGATATTCATGAGTTCAGTTTCCAATCAGTGGATGATTCTGGGAAGCCCCATTGTCAAGGCGGTGATTACTTTGAGACTGATCTTTCTGGTGAAACATGGAAATCTAGGCCTCCAATTAAGGAATTAGGAAACGGTACATACACTTTTTCGCTCCAAGTCCACCCGGAGTTCGAAGGAACTTATAATCTTACTATTATCTTGCTTTTTAGACATTATGAAGGATTGAAATTCTCCACTGAGAAATTTGCATTTGATAGAGTTCTTCGTGTTATCCCAATCAAGTTTAAGAAATCCTCAGCTCAATTGCCAGAAATATCACAATGCAAGAATTCTGATTTCTCTAGAGATGTTTGGTCTGGGAGATGGACAAGGCATGCCAAGAATGATAGCTGTCCTATTAGTAATGATGGGCGTTATAGATGTCAAGAACCTCAGTTTCCATGCCAGCATCCATGGTGTGATGGTCCCTTGGGTGTTCTTGAGAGTAATGGTTGGGTGTATTCATCTCATTGTTCCTTCAAGATGTTCACTAGTAAAGAAGCTTGGAATTGTTTAAGTAATCGTTGGATCTTTTGGTGGGGGGATTCAAATCACTGTGACACTATCCGAAACATCCTTAACTTCATTTTAGGATTCAAAGAAATTTCTCTTGTTCCTAGAAGGTTTGATATGAACATCACAAACCCTGAGAATCCTTCACAAGTTGTTCGATTTACAAGCATTTTCAATGGTCATTGGAACGACTCCAACAACTATCTCGGCTTAAACTCATTGGTAAATGCAGATTATAGAGAATTGTTAAAAGGTTACTTCTCACAAGAAGTAGTTCCAGACACAATTATTATGAACTCAGGCTTGCACGATGGGATTTATTGGCCTAATATTCGAAGATTCATCAATGGAGCAGATTATGCTGCAACATTCTGGGCTGAAGTATTGGAAGGAATTAAAAGCAGAGGGATTGGGCCACCAGACATTATATATAGAACCACAGTGACAACAGGTGGTTATGCTCGAAGACTGGCATTCAATCCTCAGAAAATGGAGGTTTTCAATGGTGTAGTTCTTGACAAGCTGAGGAAATACAATATACTTAGCAGAGTTATTGATGATTTCGATATGACTTATCCTTGGCACTACGATAACAGGGCCAACGATGGGGTACATTACGGGCGTGCACCTATTAAGATGCGATGGAGGGATGGCCAGATTGGTCACCAATACTTTGTAGACCTGATGCTTGGTCATGTGCTGCTCAATGCACTCTGCACAAGGTAGGGAGGGAACCAGCCAAGCACATCTTGTTTGATTCTGATGCTGCTGTTGAAGGAAATTTTTTGTAATTAGGAAGGAAATTGCAGCAAAAGATTGCCCTTATTACCACATTTCCAAGCTGATCTGATCAGATCTGATCAAGAATCTTGATGAAACAAAGGTCGATTGCAGGAGGTGAGAGGGATTACTATGTGTATTATGAATTCTTTTTTATGCATTTTCTTTTGGGTTTTTTTAGGTTTTTAGGTTTTTAGGCTAGATTTACCACTGGATCATACACCCTGTGATATATAGTTCTATAGTTAAACATATAGATTCATACATTCTTTCCTGTCCAAATATATATATATGTATGTATAGTTATATAAAATGGCAGTAATTCTCTGATTTCATTTGTTAAAAAGATCCCTTTTTTGGTTGACATTTTTTCAGTTTGATTGTTGAACTACTTTCTTTCTGCTTCTTTACCTTATTTTGTATTCAATTTTTAAACAAAGGAAGGAGAATAGAATCAACTCCATTAAAAGTTGCCTCCTGTTTTTGACATTTTGTACCATAATTACTCTTTTGATGAAGATGATGTACTAACTTTGGTCCCTGCATGCCTCCATTAATCCCATGTTTGACTAAGCTAAAAATAATTTGAGAATTCTTTGAAAAAATTTATACTTTTATGATTTGATGAAGAGAGAGAAACTATGGGAAATTGTGGACATGTTTGGAAGTGGGACTCACTCTCATAATGGTATGCAGATGGCAGTAGTTTTTGAGTGTCTCTCAAAAACTTGAAAGCATCTTTCATTGAGATTTTTTGAGCTAACCAACCAACCATATCACCACAACTTGGATCCCACATGCCAGAAGAGAAGTGAAGAGATTGGGGCATGTGAGAATTGGGACTGTGTGAAAACGCGGAGCCAAAAGAGGGCAACCAAAATAGATCTTCACACAAGAATAGTAATCATTTGAGAGGCCACAAACTTTTTTTTTTTTTTTTCGATATCCTTATCAATTAATTCGGGAGAGATTCAATTAAATCAAAAAGGTTATTACCTTTTTCCGATGTCACAAACATTTATATGCTCTATATCTTGTAAAGTTTATTACCGGTGCAAATTATGGTCTCAAGTTTTATAAGGTAGTATATGTTGTTGGATCTAAATATAAACAAGAGTAATAACGAAAGTAAACAATAAAAATAAGATATATAAATATTTATAGGGTTTGGTCGAAAAGACCTACATTTATGGCCGAATTGTATTTTTTGCACTCACAATTAGAGTTTACAAATTACATGAGTAATAATAAGAGGAACTAATAATTGGACTAAACGTTATATAAATAACCCAGCAGCTTGGGGGAGTTGGTAAGCGGACTCCTATAGCTTCTCCTAAGGGCGGATGGTACATGGTTCGAATCCCCCTGAGGTGGTTAGCGCCACGTTAATAAGCTCTGGGTCGGGCCTTCACCCTCGAGTGCACCCCAAGCCGAATCCAAATTATTCGGCCAGTGGGTTTGGATATCGGATGCTTAAGCAAAAAAAACATTATATAAATGTTAGGCCCAACAAGTAATTTATCTCCCAGGGGGTAGCGCCCTTGGAAAAACCTGCAAGGGGCTCTGCTTTACTTGACCTCCGCTCGTTGTTTGTCCGTAGAGGTGCTCGCACCCTCGAATTCCCTCAAGCATTATGACAAACAATAGTTTTTGACAATTATTAGATTCAACATACGTTAGTATAAGTTTAAACTCATAATTCACTTGAGTTATAAAAATAAATATTAAGCGATTATCACAACAATAAATATATATAAATTTGATATGACATATAAGATTGGTGTAAATATATAATTAAAATTTAAAATTTTTTTAATATAACAATAATAATAGATGATACTAGATTCATAATGGCATTGTGAGGCAGATGGATGAAATTTTTAGCCTCATAAAATGCTTGGTTATGACTTATGAGTTGTTGTTGACATTTACAAATGAAGTTTGAAAATTTGGCTGCTGTTTTATTTCCCACTATGTAAGTTATTATTGCTCTTATTTTGGGGTTGGTGGTTTGGAAGAAAGTGGGAAGTTCAAAAAAAAAAAAATGTAAGACTTGCTATTTATATAAATAATTCATTCTTTGATCAAATTACAAATTAAATTTTATTTATTAATGAATATGTCAATTTATGACTTGAACTCTTGCTCGAGGGAATGTATTACCCTAACTTTTACCTAGGGTTCACAACGAGTATTAAACTCTAAATCTCGTGTAACTTTTACGCTTTTCCAAAGCTTTAAAAAGAAAAAA
Organism: Cynanchum wilfordii; assembly: GCA_025388415.1. NCBI lineage: Eukaryota > Viridiplantae > Streptophyta > Magnoliopsida > Gentianales > Apocynaceae > Cynanchum > Cynanchum wilfordii. Next base: position 1,478,342 of record JAHSUH010003114.1, on the reverse strand, counting down.
TAAATAAAAATAAAAATCTCTCAAAGGACATGAGTGTAAATTTTCTAAGGAGTTGGGTTGGGCTGGGCTATAATTTTCTTTTCTTTAGATGTTTAGGCTTTGGAAGTGTTTTCATATTTATTAATTTGGAGCCTCTCTTAAAAGTTGGGCCTTTTGTTGGGTTTCCTTAATTAATTTGCCCAAAAAACTTTGACCTTTTTACTTTTTCTGATTAAACTATGTGGTATATGTAGTTATGACGACTCTTTTACTTTTTGATATCACTAAATATGCAAGTGAATTGATAAGGAAGAACACTTGTTGATACAAATAAAAAAAGTTTGATACAACTCGATTTCAGATTAATTGGGATTCACTTACGTAGGTGTTTTATATGACTTGTCAAAGTGAGGGAAACTAATTAACCCAGCAGCTTGGGGGAGTTGGTAAGCGGACTCTTAAAGCTTCTCCTCAGGGCAGAGTCGAGGTTTTGTCCCCTTAGGTGGTTAGTTCCACGTTAAAAAGCTCTGGGCCAGACCCTCACCCTCGAGTAAGAGTTGGACTCTGCGAGCGCACCCCAGGTCGAATCCAGATTAATCGGCCCGTGTGGGTTCGGATACCGGATGCTTAAGCAAAAAAAAAAAAAAAAAAAAGAGGGACCTAATTTGACATATGTCAGCAATGACTTTACGCTGCAATTTCAGATGTTGCAAATTTACACCTGTAATAATGTACTCAATCTTTACATAATGAGAAAGTGTATCGTGAATGCTACACAAGGTCAAGAGTTCAGTACTCACTGCGAACATCATGTAAGAGCTATGTGCGGCCTTCCTCTAGAGTATTAGTTTGAATATAAATATATTTAAATATATTATTCATAATTAAGACTATGGAAGACATTTATTTTGGGGGAGTTGGTGTGCGAACCCATAATGCTTCCTCCAGGGCGGATGGTCGAGGTTTCGAATCCTATGGGGTGGTTAGCGTCATGTTAAAAAAGCTCTAGGTCAAGCCCATCACCCTCGAGTAAGGCCGAATCCGGATTAGTCTCACCAAATAAGGTGGGATACCGGGTACCCCAAGTGGGTATAAAAAAAAAATGAAATAAAAAAATAAGTGCAAGTAAGTGAAAATATATTTTAGGAAAGAGTTTACAGATGGGCTCAATTTGTCGGCCCACTCTTAAGGTTGAAAAGAGTGGGAAAAAGCTGAAGAACAGGCGTGTCTTAATTTCTTCAGATTAAAATCCGTATTTGGGATTATCATATAAGGATTAGGCCTTTGCTTTTGCAGCAAAACAACCATTTTTACAGCAATAGATAGACAGATCAAGAAAGTAGTAAAACGGAAATCTTTATTACGAAGTCTCAATCTGAAAGTCTTTCTGAAGATAAAATAAATTCACATCCCAAACCCACACATACGGAATCATTTCTTGAATCTTGATCAGAGATGATAGTGGGAATCCGTATTGAAATGGGCAAAATTTTTGCTGCATAATATATATAATCCCTTTTTCTTTTTCTATATAATTTCTGTTTGCATTTTCTCAATTGTGAAAATCTGGCAAATTTAGGAGGATTGAATCTTAGGCCTCGTTTGTCATTGAAGCAGTCCTATCCAGAGGACCAAGACGAAGAGGAGTGCAGGCCTTGGCGGAAGAAGTTTACTTTATCGAACATGGCGTTCAAATTTAGTTGGGTTTCTTTTTTCAGAGTCACCCTTCTTTTGACTCTTGTTATAGCCATTGTCGTGGCTTGTTATACGCTCCCCGTTGAAAAGGTTCGATTCTGCTATCTGGGTCCTTAATCTGTTATTGGCATTTGATGGATTTTGGTTGCTTCTTTAAGTTCTGTATCTTTTCTTTTACTCTGATCTGTTCTGGTTTAATTTCCTAATTTGGATTTCTGCATTTTCGTAACTGGTGTTTTTTTTTTTTTTGTTCTTTTTAATTTATTGTATTCTTGTGTGATCTGTGTTACTTTTAGTATTTGTTCCCTGAATTAAAATCAAATTAACGTCCTTTTGATATTCATCTGACAAAAATTCTTAATCTGAGACCATCTTGTCCTAAACAATAGCTTATATCTCTTTGTTATAGAATGTCTAGTTTGTTTCTGGAATTCCTATTAGCTGCTCACTTGTTTGCATCAAATGCTTTAATGTTGTGTGCATTTTTGTTCATTCAAGTGTCTTGTTTATTTTGAGTATACATGATCCTTTTTCATGATGACTACTATCTCCTTATCTTGTGATGCATTTCTAGCTCAATTTTGCAGTCTGCCTAGTTTTGAGTTTAATTCAATAACAGTCTGATGAAAAAGGAGAAGTTTAATTCGATTAGAGTCCAGTGATAAGGGGGCAAACTAAACGAGGGGGAAAAAAGAGTAGCAAAGTGCACTGAGAGAATTTTCCTTTGCTCAATTTGCTAAATTATCATTCTTACACAAGTGAGTTCACTATGGTTCCTTGTCAATTGACCGGTATCACAATGCATTATTTTTAGATGTCATTCTAATCCAGAAATTGTTAAATTTAGAGTACATGTTATTAGACATTCAGGTCTTGTAGGGATATTTGACACCTATAAGAGTTGATCCTGTAATATGGTGAGAATATAACAAACTTGAAACATGTATAACTCTCCGTACCCATATTTGAAGTGGTGCATGATATGAAGTTAAAAAAAAAAAAAAAAAAAAATTAATATTTGGTTACAACAGCTGTTGGCAATTACTTTGTCCATCAGCATCTACATAGTGTCCAAGATATCATTCCGTTCTTTATGTACAAGTGTCTAATAATGTTGATCCATTGTTTCTGCTTCTCCCATCCAGATATTGCACAGTTGTTATGATCAAAATGTCCTGTAAACCTTTTGTTTTTAAAGGAATTCATTCTATATTAGTGAAAACCTGAAATTTTTAGGTGTTCTATTGCTTGCTATTTTTACATGGAGTTATTTTTCAATGCTGATATGTAATCTTTCTTGTAGATGCTGAAAGACTTCTTAGTATGGGTTAAAGAAGATCTTGGTCCTTGGGGTCCTCTTGTCCTGTAAGTACAATTTCATTAACTGATTTCAGTCCTAGTGACTTATTTTCTTCAAAAATAACTTATTTTCTGGTCTGAGGTTAATGAACCATGGAGGTTAGTCCTTAGGGATTCCACTTGATTGCATTTGATCCATTTATTACCGAACTTTAGATTATTTTTGAAGCTTATGAAAGATTTAGTGTAATGATAAGAGGAAGTAAAAACATTAACAGAATAGGTGATATGTCGTACAAGAGTGAACATGAAGACTTCTTTAACTTTTAACTATATGCTCAATCATTATGTCAAAAACCTTGTTTTGTACCCTTCTTTGCTTTTGTGTACGTCAATTTTTATATATTTTGGATGAAGAAGTTGCTCAAGATATCTCCTATGAGCATAATTTCCTCCCTACAACCAGAGTATCAGTAGATTGACCCATAAGAATGTTACATTGGATGAATACTTCCTCTTCTGTATAATGGTACATTGCACTCTCTAAAGTACTATTCATAATTGGCATGTTTAGTGGCATAAGTTTTGGAAACAGTAGAGGGTCACATCAAAATGGTCACCTGAAAGTTGATAACATTATTTATTAGAAGTATCAACTGGTTAGGAGGAATTCTAGATTGCATCAATGTTCTTCAAAAACATGTGTAAGCCAGAAGGTTAATGATTTTCGAGAAGCATGTAACTTTCATTTTGGTCTTATTTGCTTCCTTGATTTGCAGGGCTGTGGCATATATCCCGTTGACCGTATTGGCAGTTCCAGCTTCTATACTTACGGTATGATGTCTTCAGTTTTTCTTTGAAAGTAGATCTCTGGTAGGTTACGTGAGTATGCTTCTGGATCTGTTTGTCTTCCTTCACAGCATTCAAGGGGATAACTAATCCCTGACATGATCTTAGTTATGGAAGCCAAAAGCTGTCGAAAATTAGAGTTAATTTGTGATGAAAAACCCCTTTTCCTTTATTGTCTGAGACTTTAATTTTATTTGATATCTTATCAGCTTGGTGGTGGTTATCTCTTTGGCTTGCCTATTGGTTTTGTTGCTGATTCCATTGGTGCGACAATTGGAGCTGCAGCAGCATTTCTTCTTGGTAGAACTGTAAGTATTTGTTCTCACATTTGACTTTTGAGCTAGAGCGTGGATTATTATTTTTTTCTTGGGAAACCTTTTAGATCTCTCTCCCCCTTTTCTTTTGGTTTATCTGTGGGAGGACGGGTGGGTGGGTGGGGGGGGGGGGGGGAGAGGGAAGTTGGAAGTGTTGACTAGGGATACTGTTGAGGATCAGTGAAGATAATAAGTTTTCTCTTGAAGGGATTATGTACACCCTGGAAATTTAGAATAACGCCTAGGTTTTGTATATGAGTTATATTAATGCTTGTATTGAAATTCTTATATTGCCCTTCACTTGCAATCATAGTCATAGGTTTATTACCTTTCTAGACACCCCTTTTTCTTTTTTTTTTTTTTTTTCCAGTTTATTTCCCTGTTTTCATGCTACTATTGCCTTACAGATTGGGAGATCATTTGTTATTTCCAAATTAAAAGACTACCCAAAGTTCCAAGCAGTTGCAATTGCTATCCAGAGATCTGGATTTAAGGTTTGTTCCATCTCCTGTTTATTGTCCTTTCTGTTGGTGTATATTTTTATTTTAACTTACCTGTCTATTCTTCGTTGACCTGTATCTCTCTGGCAGATTGTGTTGCTGCTGCGGCTTGTTCCTTTACTTCCATTTAACATGTTGAACTACCTCTTGTCCGTCACTCCAGTATCCCTACTGGAATATGTGCTGGCTTCATGGTTGGGAATGATGGTAACTTTCTGGAACTAAAGTTTTTTAAATAACATTGACGTGATTTCTTCACTTAAAAGAAATGGTGCAAGATAATTCCATTGCTAACCATTATTGGAGAAGTTTCTTTAATCAAGTGAATCTGGTTTTGATTTCCCGCAGTTAAATGTCACCAGTATGCTTTTGTGATTACTGACAAGTTTAATGTTCTTGCTGGCACAGCCAATTACTTTTGCACTGGTGTATGTTGGAACGACATTGAAAGATCTTTCTGATGTAACTCATGGGTGGAGTGAATTTTCCAAAACCCGCTGGGTAAGAGATCCACCTTTTTGCCACCCTCTTTCCTTTAGGATCAGTATCAACCTTAACAAAATTGTTCTCATTTTTTTTTTCACATTTAATAGTATAACCGTCTTTGAGAATATCTTTAGAATACTTGTGGGTGAAGTAGATTAATGGCATAATGAGGGGAAGAAGGTTATCTCTATGTGTGAATCATCTGATAAAGTTGCTCTCTCTCCTATCATGCAGGCATTTCTTGTGCTGGGCCTTCTGGTTTCTGGTAAGTAGTCCTTTATTCAGCTATTATACATTTTTAGTTATGAAATATTTACTGTCAAACTTCCAAATCCAGGACTATTTTCTTCTGCACTGAATCTTGATTCTGTTCTGCATGTGCTTTTAAGATATACCACAGATGTGTTGAAAGGAATCACAAAATGGGATGTGAAAGAAGAGGTTAAAAAAATAATCTAATGTAGGAAAACAAACATGTCTCTCCACAAAAGCTCAACTTTTGGTTTAAACTTAATTCAACATGTAGCAATCAGGATATACTTTTTACCTCCCAACCATCTATCACATCAAAATTTTAATTTTTCTCCCAACCTTACTTATGGCTGCCTATTGACATTAAATATACTTTTTAAAATTAAAAATATTATAATGCTCTCTTTGTTTCTTTTATCTATCCCTTTCTTTGTTGAATTTGATGAGATAATTTAAGGGTAATTTTGAGGAGTCCACTAAAATTTTCGTATTATTTAGGAAACCAATATGTTAGATTTGGTTATTCATGACAAGTAATACAATTTTCAAATTCTTTATCCAAATATAACCCCTAATTTTCATTCTCAAAACAAAGATATTGTACAAGGAGATTCAGTTCGTATATAGCCTAGATATGAAGGTAGTTTTATTCAAATAAATGACAGTGAATTGTATGCCAATCTTTTTCATGCATAATGGAAGAATCAAGACCTATGCTAACTTATTGGAGGATGGGTAATTATAGTTACTGGTGTATATTAAGCACAATTATACTGAAATTGCTTGCTTCAAGTGATTAAATCTATGTTTTCTGTGATTTAAAATTGTATTCTTGGTCTTGGAAGAGGATTTTTGGTTGAAGGGATTTCTTTTGAGGTAGCAGGAAAAATAAAACAATAGAATTCCAAATGGATCCTTTGTATGGATTAATGGTTTTGCATTCAAATTGACTATCTCTTCTCTGCAACTGCAGTCATCCTAATGATATGTGTAACAAGAGTAGCAAAGAAAGCTCTTGAAAAAGCATTGGCTGAAAATGAAGGATTTGATGGTATCAATCCATTGCCACAGCTACCTGTCACAGCTGATGCTCCTGGCCACCTTCAAGAACCGCTCATAATCAGGGTGGACCCCTCAGAAGATGATCACGAGAAGTAGATTTATATCTAACCTGTAAATTCTGACTGTTCTCTTTTACAGGACATTATATATATATCTATAGAGAGAGAGAGAGGGGGCTTGATATTCATCACATGTACAGTGTTCTTGTATTTGACAACAAGTAAGTAGGCTGGTTATATACATACTGCCATGACGCTATCTTTGAGATGTATTTATCTATCTATATATCACAGGGGAAAATGAGTTATTAACCAAAGTAATAAAGATGTTCTTTATTTATTTTTTTTCCCATTTCCTTTGTATGCCATTGTTGTTGTAATTCAATATCTTTATGTATGTACAGTTATGGTAAAGCAAACTCTTACTATTGTTTGGCATCTTTTCTTTTTGTGATTCATGATAATGGAAACTTCTTGTCCTAACACCTTGGCCCCTTCCCTTTTGTTGTAATGATTATATCATGCAATGGCCCAACTTTCATTACAATATGGGTTCAGTCAGAAAAAAAAAAAAAGAGCATTTTTTTCTTTCTTTCTTTTTCTGTGAGAAGGTTGTCTATGAATAATGATGTTGTACGAGATGTCACTTTTGATCTTTTGTTAAATTTTGCTAGTATATTTTGAATCAAATTTGAAAAAGCTGCCATTAATCTTGATTAACTTGTACAGGAAAACTTTGGGGGGAAAATCTGGTTAGTTTCAGAGTTGTTGAATTTCCTTTTGTTATCTGTGAAAGGAAAATACACCTCAAATTTAGTATAAGAAAAAAGAATCCAAAGAAGAGATGATGAATTATCCAATTGGTTTTTATCTGTTTCCCAAAATATAAAACCCAATCATCTTTTCTGCCACAATTGGCAAACATTGAGCCTTGAGCAGCTTCCTCTTTTACACAACTTTTCAAGCATTTGTGGGAATTCTTTCTTGCCTTTCCGCTGAGCAAAAAGTTCACAGCTGTATTGCATTTCTTCTTCATAAAAAAATTTGAATTCATCAATTTTATGATGCGCAAGTTACTAAGAGATTCTTGTTTAAAAAATATCTCGTGTCATAAAAAAATAAAATAAAGTACATGATTTCTTATGTTGCCTCTTTAATGAGAGGTATAATCAAATTCTCCATTGTGTCAAATCCAAATCATGATTTGGAAACTTTTTTTATTAAAATGATGGAAGTGCTTGTTATCATTATCTCTCGATGCTGCAAATTTTTGGACAACCAACTCGGTTGATGACTGACTCAATTTGAACCTCTCTAGGTTGATGGAAAGGAAGACGAATCAGCTTTATTGGAAATATATATTTCGACAGACTATCCACGAGCTGTGGTACGCAAGGAATCAAACGGTCCACCAATCTAGTAGATGGCCGGGTTTTGCCTGTTTTGTTAGGCACATTTTGTATAGAGTGATTGAATTACTCGTTAACTGGAACTTGGGACAGCCCTCTTAAGGGGTTGTTGTCTTGTTCCCTATGTACATGTTTGATTATTTATAATACCGGATCCCTTTTTCATTAAAAAAATATATATATAAAATGAAAATCAAGAAAAGAATGGGAAAAAAAAAAACCCTCATAGTTTTTCATTCCATCCTTTCACAATCAAATCCTTGCTCCACAATTGCATGTAATAATAATTGCAACAAGAAACTAAAATATATATATATATATATATATATATATATATATATATATATATATATATATGTATATGGTTGATTGCAGAGGTGCTGCTTCTGCTGCTGGTATGCTAAGGGATCACCAACACCACCCATGACTGAGAAAGTATCCTTTGTGAAAATGCTGTGGTCCCTTTGGATGGATTATATACACATTCATTAGTCAATTTGGGTTCTCAACTTACTACCAATCACCAGTAACAGTACCAGCACCAGCACCAGCAACAGAAAACCTGCAATACTGTATTGGTATCTATCTATCTATCTATCTATTCAGTTATCTTGGAAGTATAAATCTACCAACTACCCTCCACCAAATTGGATGGTGGATATTGGATCAAGTCAGACCTCACTCACTCACCTAAGTTTTTTATACATATGTTGGTACATTTGAAGGGATGAAATTCAAATTTTCCCACTTTAAAAAAAAAAAAAAAAAAAAAAACTCAGACAAGAAATAAGGAAATGGTATTTTGAAAATTGAAACACAATCATAGCATTTTGAATGATTGATCTTTATCCAATTTCTTTCAGTAAAGACTAAAGAAAGAGCATGGATGGTTTCCCAGTAAGGGACCCTCTTAGGAAACTTCCTTAATCCCCATGAGAAACTGGCCTTGAATGCACCTTTCTTTGATTTAAAGGTTGGATGGACAATTGAAAACTTTTTTTTTTTAAGGACCCCCCCCCCCCTTTTTCTTTTCTTTTTTTAGTCATCAGAAATCAGCAAAGAAATGGAAAAGAACATTGAAATTTAAGTTGTTACCACCAAACTTGGACTAACTAACTTCTATTTATATATATATATATATATATATATATATATGTATGTATATATATAGAGAGAGAGAGTTGAAGAAAGACAGATAGAATGAGGAAGATTACTCTTCTTTCTGTTGTAAGATGCTTCAATGGATGTCGTGATCAGAGTCAAGTAACTGGAGTTGGAACAAGAATTTGGAATTTTAGTGACAGATCTATTGAGTTACAGATAAGAGTTGGATCAGTATTGAAGAAAGCTCACACCTTGAAACCTGGATCATCTAAGAGACTGAAATGCAAGAACATTTATAAGTCTTACATGCCTGGTTCTGGTAGTAATGGTACTGGTGGTAGAGGAAAAGGAAGAGGAAGAGGAAGCCATGGAAGCCATGGAAGTGGAGGAGGAGGAATGAGGAGCTTGCTGTACTACTATGATCAAACATGCCATCCATACATTTGGTTACATGACACAGGCTGTGATTTCTCAAGAATGGTGAAGCAGCAATATATTAGTCTTGAGGATTTAAGGGATTGTTCTGAGATCAGAATCTTCAGAGACAATCAGAAAGGCTGCATTTCAGTTTGTAAGAAATTGAGATCAGAATTTTGTTAAATTAATTTATTAAACTAAGTAGTAGTACTGTTACTGCTACTTTGTGTTTTAATCAGAATTCATGATCATCTGTGGTTATATATATATATATATATATATATATATATATATATATATATATGTCTTTGTGGTGTCTTTATGAATGAAGAAACAAGAAATGCAGGTTTCTCATCAAGGCTATTTACTGCACTAGTGGTCTGCTTTTATCCAAACTGCAGTAAGAAAACATGTGCAAGAATTTAACCACTGCTCATTATAGTCTGCAGCAGCAGGCACAGGGTTGAGGGGGGTGGGGAGAAAGCACATATGAAAGAAAATAAACCTGTTCATGTTTGTGGGTGCATACAGTTTTTTTACATCAATGCCATAAATGCAAGGTCTTTTTTTTATATATATATGGTATATATATATATATATGTATGACAGCAATTAATAGGGCTTCTGTTTATTGCATGAACATTATCTGGCTGATTTCAAGAATTACTCATCATGTTTTGCCACATTACAACAGTGTCTGAATCAGTACTGATCTTAAATTACGTAACCATCCCTTGACAACAACAACATCATGGCTAGCATGCTCTTCTGCCATGATTATATATACATATACATACATATATATATAGATATGCATCTCTAGTAGGTTAGGACATTATTGTCCTTGTTTGTTGTGGAGCAGTTAATAATGTTATATATGTATTATATATATAATACTTAGCAGAACCATTAATTAATTTTAAGAATTCTTCTTTTATGTGACTGTCTTGACATTCTTCTTCCATTGGTTAATTAAGTACACACAACTGCCAAAAAATGTTGACAGTAGAATTCTTGATGAATTTGGCAGTAGAAGAATTCTTGTATTTCACAATAAGACATCTGCTGAGGAAAAAGATTCATTGCCTGTTTATGAATCATCAAGAGACATAAAAAGTGAAAATCATTATTTTTTTTTTCTCTTTTGACAATCAAAGAAAACATTCTATACTAATGTTAATTATGAACTAGGTGAGAGAAAGGAGAGAGAGAGAGTAAGGCTGGTTTTTTTTTTTTTTTTTTTTTTTTGCAGGACTTAATTGAACAAGTATGGCTTTATTTATGAACCTTTAATCCCATGTTTGTTTTTTATACCCAAACCAGACTTCAAGAAAGAAAAAAAAAAACCCCATTTGCCCTCATCATTACTAGTCAAAATTCTTGAATTCTTGAGGAAGTTAAGTTATGAAACTTTTTTTTTTTACTGTACTTAATTGACTTGTGGGATCTTGCTTTCTAGATGGGAATTCTATAGTTTAATAAATAAAGTTCAAAAAAGTATATAATAGTATATACATATATAATATATGGTAATAAATCTCAAAAAAAGCAAGAAATATAATATAAGAAAGAAGGATTAATCAGCTAGGGAGGGCTGTTATATATATATATATATATATATGTGTATATAATAATGTGTCTTGGAATGTGGCAATGTATGTATTTTTTTTATATTCTTTCTTACAAAGAGCCAAAAAGGGGTGTGTCTTAGCAGAGAATATTTACCATAGAAGTTAGCAATGAGAGAGACAAACTTTGCAACTGCAAAACAAAAAAAAAAAAAAAAAAAAAAGAAAAAAAAAAAAAAAAAAAACTCAGGTGGGGCTTGACTGAAAAAACACAAGAAGATACAATTTTTTCTGTAACTTTGTGAACCTGTGTTGTTGTTTTTGTATCCTTTCCTTTCTTTCAATAACTTCTTCCATCTTGGGACCATTTATTTCTCTCTCTCTCTCTCTCTCTCTCTCTTCTCCTTAATTAGCCCTTCAATTCTGCAGTCTGCAAATCTTGAAACTTGATAAATCTTGTCTTCCCTCTGCTTTCTTTTAAATGATCAATCCATGCCCATCACTTCTTTCATTATTTAGTCAATTCAAGATTATCAATATCCAAATAGCTTGTCCCTAATGCCATTTATTAATGTACTAAAAACAACAACTTTAATTCTTGTGTATATATATATATATCTATTCTTGAAAAAATTGTGTTCACGACTTGAAAAAGACTGCTAAAATCCACCAATGTTATATATATCTCCTAGACTAATTATCGTTTGAACTTAAAAGATTCTTTGTGAGAAATTACTTCTAATCTCAAATTTTAAACCCTTAGTTGAGTTTTGTAGTTGTTTTTTTTGCACCTAAATTTGCTGCTATTAAAGTGGTGTGAAATTTTAGGTATCAAAGTCTCACTATCAAAGGACAAAAGAATGAGAAAAGAGTAAAAATCACAGCTTTACTTTTTTTTTTTGATGTTAGGTATATTTTTGTGGACCAGAAAAAGAAGTATGCATACATATATATATATATATTGTAGTATGTTTCAAAAAAAAAAAAAACCCGTATCAGAGATGGTGATGGAGCTGATATCAAACACTGCTCACGTATCTTAAGGTAAAAAGAAACTCAAAGATTTTACTACCTCCACATGAAACATACGGACAAATATATATATACACCTTTTATGACTACACAATCCAAACAAGTTCTCATAAGGCTGATGAGGTAGTAAATAATATATATATACTTAAGGAAGGAAAGATTAAACTATCAGATTGATTTCGGAATAAATTCTTTTAATACTTATTTTTTTTTAATTATAAACATTATAATCATATGTTACTACAGATTACGTTTAAAATATACAATATGCATGCCGATATTGATACCTCATTCATCCTATGAGTCTATCTATTCATCATTAATACAAAATATTTCTTTTTTTATAACGAGAATCCTGTTAAATAGATGACTCTAATCGTAATATAGACTCACATAATCATGTCGCGATACTAATTAGTGCTTTAAGAAAGGATAATATGATACCCCAACTCACGTCGTAAGTACCTTATCCTTTCTTTCGTATGGCATAAAGATTAACAACAATATATATGTATTGTTAGGCAAGGAACGATGAAAAACAAGTTTTGGAGGGACACTCTTAAACCTAGTTAAGGGAAAGTCCTATGTTTACAGGAACAGCTGATGGAAAAACAAACGTCATGCAGAAGTCATCAATATTTTGAAAGTTAGCTCAGAGAAAGACATGACTACTGCTACAAGAAGAAGAAAAAAAAGAAACAAAAGACAAAGAAGAAATGAAAAAGATAAAATTAGTGTACTGATGCAAATATCCGAATTCGAGTCATGACAGTAATAAAAATATCTTAATTAAAGATATCTTAAATAAAGATATATATATATATATATATCTTTAATGATTAACAATGAAAAATGATGGATCGAGACAAGATGAAAAATATCTAAGTGAGTAATGCAAATATTTTGTGCATGTCATATTAATTTTTTACCTTATAGTAGACAAATGATTTCTGAAGCTAAATCCAAAAGTACTCTTGCCAACTATTTGATCTTTGGACACATAGCTAACTAAAAGATAGGTGAAAGAAAGATGTCATTCTCAAATGGACCAACCCCTTTCTCTCTCTTTCCCTCTCTCTCTCTCTCTCTCTCTCTCTCTCTCTCTCTCTCTCTCTCTGTATATGCTAATGCTGCCATGGTCAATTATTTTCCAGCCAATACAGATTCCTTTCTGCCTGCACACAGTACATCCTTAATTGACTTTTCAAGATGTTGTGTGAACAAAATTTATAGCTTCAGTTTCTTTCACTATATATATATAGGGATTGCCATATCTCAGTGAAAGATGCCAAATTTTTCATGATGCTCTTTTATGCTTCATATGATATAACAGATATATATATATATATATATATATATATATATATATATATATATATATATATATTCATTAATAATTAACTTATAATCTTTTGTTACTCTTGCGTCTTCTAATAACAACACGAAATCTTTATAATCTTATTTTTGTATGTATATATGAGATCATTTTTACCAATTTAGAGTATTATTAAGTCAATATTACTTTGAGGGGTTGTTGCATTTTGATCAAGAAAGGGAAGATCAAGAAAGGGAAGAAATTAAAGAAAAACTAAAAAAAGAAAAGGAAAAAAATAATAATAATGCAATTCAACAATATACATTGGGAATGGTTATATATTATAAGATTCGATTCATCAACTGTTTCACAACTTCCCTTGATTGGGTAATAAACTTTATTGCATCTTTAATTTCTCATAGTGGTACATTTTTCCTATAACTATGCAGAGTGGTCTGTATAGGCCATGTGAGTGTTGGTAACTATAACCAAACTACATAAATATATGTATATATATGTTGCAAATGAAAGCACTATATCGCCCTTTTCTACTATATATATATATATATATATATATATATATATATATGTGTGTGTGTGAGACGATCTTCTTCATACAAATGAATCACTTACTATACTTCACTTTGTAAAGGAAAAGAAAAACCATGTGTTTGCACATGTAATACTTTGATCATAAATGGCAAAAAAAGTTCATAATTGTCTTAGGCATTTATTTCTTCTTGAAACAGTGGGAAGAAATAAGATCAAACCCATCCTTATACATCATTTGTATATATATATATTCTTCCTGCAAATGCAAGTTATATATATATATATATATATAGCCCACAAAACAAATTCACCTTTTTTTTTTGGGGGTTGTGGGGGCATTGACAGGAAAGAAATGTGAGTGTATTTGATTTGTAACGCTTCAAAATATATATATATATGAAAACAAGTGTCGACCAGAAAGAAGGGGTTTGATTGATCAGTTACTCAGTTACTCAGAAAGAGGGGGTTTTATATATATATATATATATATTTTTTTTTTTTTTTTTGTAAGAAAAAGATCAATCACTTCAAATTCTTTGCTTTTTCCATATGAAAAGGGGAATAATGATAAAAAGAAACCCTAAAAGAAACATGGCATAAAGAAGAAAAACTTCAACCACTATGTAAATTTACGTGTTAAATTGACAATAAGATTACAAAATTATTCCTAACGTGATATTATGTCCCACATCGAAATAAAATTATAAATTTTTGGGGGGTGAAAATATAAATAGGATAAGGGCAGAGATATTGCTTTAAAGTTAATGGCTTTTACTTTTGCTTAAGTTAGACCACTAGGTTGGCTTTATTGTAGTATGAAGTTGTCCAACACGTAACAACAACTATGAGTTAAATATATATATATATATATATTAATCATTTTTAAAATGATCAAATTCAACGTATAATAATAATGAAGATTTTTTAAATCGGACCGATTATTGCTGCATCGGTAAAATAACACGTTTAACTTAATTGAGTGAGTGATATTTGAAATAAAATATAATCTCTTGTATATATTTTTAAACAAAATTGGCTGATTTCATCTTAATCTTTAATCCTATAATTATAGGGTACGATTGAGTAGATGTGTTTGGTCTATTTTTTAAAAAAATTTATTGTTTATGAGGAATGTTAATGTCAAATGTCGACCTATCATATCCATAAATTTTGTAAAAGGGACGGACAACATACACATGATCGTTATACATCAGAAATCATAGTTTTAGTTATGATTTAAACTATTTAAAAGATTATGAATTCGAAACATGTTAATTAGATACCGAAATGCTTCATTTTTTTTTTTAAAACTATAAATTATATATATATGTATGTATATATATGAGTAAGCTTTTTGCATTGGGCTTGACTTGTGCTATGAAAGTTGAGTTTTCACATTAATTAATAAGTACTCTTACACTAATTAAGTTTAGAACATCCCAAAAATTTGGGCCTCTTCCTCAAATATTGTCCTAAAGTGTTTAGGGTTCTTTTGTCAATAAAGTATACCACAACCACCCCTCCCCACCACCCACACCCCTAACCCCAACCCACTATAGCCTCTATGCACATTAAAATCAAGTGTGACATTGAAGAAGTTTAATTTCCTAAGTAACCTTCACATAATGAATCCTATGATAGAATTAAATAACATGCATGTATATATATATAATTTTTTTTTTTTTTGAAAAATTATAACTTTTAGTGTGCATCGAATTTATGACATTCAGGTTATAAGTAAAACTGTTACCAACTAAATTATGTATTTTTTACGTATGCATGCATATATATATATATATATATATATTTTTTTTTTCCTTTTTTAAAAACAATATCTTTAAATTAATACCCTATAACTACACTAACCGATTATTATTAATTGCTTGATGACTAATTAAAAAAAGGAAATAATTGACAATAACTATTATTTAATTAGAAAATCAATATACACGTATTGATTATTATTTTTTATACCTCTATAATTAATGTTTTACACTTCACACTTATTCATTATTCTTACTGAAAAAGTAAAATCAAAGTATATCTTAGTCATTTTAACTAAAAATCACGTCAATTTTTGTATTTTTCTGTCTACGACTACTAAAAAAATAATAAAAAAAAAATACTTTCGAATAAGAAATATTACATACAAAATAACATGAAAGAGTAAAACCAAGTGATATTAATTATTACTATTAATCCAACTGTTTTTTTAGTTTGTTACTATACATTAACTACATCAAAAAATTTAGTAAAAATCAGTACTATGTTAATTAAAACCTTATTGTTGGTGTCTTCCCTTTCAATTATGGAGATCATTTATCACTATTTTCCTCATCTAGAATCGAAAAATTCACAATAAAAGAAGAAATAAAAACAAACAATTAAATTTGTCAAATTGTGCAACCGTTTTTAATTGCTAGCAAAAGCTAAAAACTTTAATATTAAAAAAAATAATAATAATAAAATAAAATAAAAGTGTCTTTCAATAATTCCAAACTTGGGCCCAAATCTTTTGTTTTTATCTTTAAAAAGAAAAGAAAAGATCATTCATACCCTTGCATTTAGGTTAGATACTTTGTATAGCAAATTACTTTAAGACATTTGGTACATAGGTTTATACAACTTTTTTTTTACCATTTAATTAAAAAAAAAAAAAAAAAAAGAAATTGTTCATAACAAAGTGCATTAAATGTTTCTTGCCATTTTATTCTTTAGGTACTAATCTTTTTATTAGTGAAATCTTTGTGGAATTTTTACTCGAACTCTATTATTTATCAATATTTTTATTATCATGATTCAAATTTGTGATCTCTTATTAATATATTTGTATAATTTTTTAAAAAAATACGATGTTTGTCTCTTTATTTTTATTTATATAAGTCAGAAAATTCAACGTGGACTTCGTGTGTCATAATATCTTAAGATTTCTATTATAGACTATGGGTAATTTTTCTTGTAATTGTATCATTACTTCTTTTCTTTCTTTTTTTTTTTTTTTAAATTTTTCTTTAGGGGTATATAGTCAAGATTTGTAAGAACTAAAAAATACCTATTTTGCTTAAACCTCCTTTAATTTTTGTTCATTTGCAAATTAGGTACAACATACATATATATATATATATATATGTTGCATTTGAAATATATCTTGTTTCTTCATAATTAGTTGGCTTATTAGGCTAAACAATCATATTAGTGAGTTAGATGAAGAAATAGGCTTATAATATGTTCCCATATATTTTAAAATATTAACCTTCATCAATAAGCATATAATAGTATAAAATTTGTACGTTAAAAAATAAAATAATGTTATACTCAATCCGTTTACTTTATGTAACACTTTTCGTTATTTTATTAATAATTCTTTATATTATCTTTAAGACGTACTGTAAACCCTAATTCTTTTATGTAACTTTTTGTAATGAATCATCATATTATGTTCATCAATTAATTTTTTTTCCTTTTTGATTGTGAATTTCTTTTGAAAATATAATTCCATTAATGTATGATTTTCTTTTATATATTTGCCAAAAAAAATCTATACACCCACATGGAATTTTAAAGATGGATAATTTATGATATGTATGAATTAAAATCATATTTATGAAAGACTTCAAAACCTATAATTGGTTAATATTTAAAATTACAAGTTTCTGGACAAATGATTTAGAACCAAATGAGTCCTTGGTTGGTTTCAATTTGATCAATTTAACTATATATATATATATAATATAGAGTTCAACTAGTTCAATCAATATATATATTTGTTACTATAATTTTTTTATTTAGTTCAAGAATACGTAACTCAGTAGTAGCCTATTAGAAGTAGAAAAACTTATTGTGGGCTTATATTGATATTATGAACAAATTTTATGGGTGGTGAGTGTAATTAACCAAAAGAAAAGGGGGGTCGTGACCAAAAAGAGTTGTGTGATATTCCAAAAATAACCCCCAACAGTTTCAGCCAAGGCTCACACTCGATAGCCTTTTAAGCCAAGCCATGACTAAAAGCCAAATGGAGAAAAACAAAAGTGAATCAAAGAGGAGATTTTTCATCACTTCATTCATATCAGTATATATATCAGTAATCTGAATTGGTGATAGCAGAAAAAAAAGTTTTTATACATATATGCAGATATATATATATATATGTATAAAATTTTAGAGGGTGAATGAAAGCACTTTCTGTGTGTGTATTGTGTGTTTTGTAGGCTGTGGTAACAGCCTCTCTCTCTCTCTCTCTCTTTTTGTGCCAGTCTGCCCTTTTTGTTTACTAGTAGTAACATAGCTAAGAAGCTTACCATTACCTCCTCAACCCCCCACTCTCCACTCTCCACTCTCCAATCTTCTTTCTCTTTCTCTTTCTCTTTCTCTTTCTCTCTCTCTCTCTCTCTCTCTCTCTCTCTCCAACTCTGAATTAGAGGAAGCAGAGTCACAAAGAGCAGTTTTAATGTCTACCCACCGCCTCTGAGTTTCTCTTTCTTTTTCTCTTTCTTGAAGTGAGAGGCTGAATATATTGGCTTAAAAACACTCATAAATCAGTGCATTTTTTCAGGAGGGCCATTTCTCATTTCTTTCCTCTCATTTTAGACTCTCTCTCAGTGTGTGTGTGTTTTGTTGTTTGTTTTTGCTGTGAACTGTGTGTGAGAAGAAAAGGAGGAGTCTTTTTTATTTGGGAGCAATTCTCTCTACCAGATTGTGTCATGGCTATGTTATTTTAGTTTCTTTTCAGATCTACCAGAAACCTACCTAATCTTGGGAGGGTCTGTCATTCCCTCATTCCTTTCCCTTTCTTTATCATCATCTGTTTGTTCTGTTCTTTTTTTTTTTTTTCTTCGTGTGTGTGAAACAACAACCATGAGTAAAGAAGAGTTCTTGAAGATCCAGGTATGTGTTTTACTTGCACATCCACATTTCCTCATTTATGTCCAATTGCTTTTCCTTTTCTTCTCTTTCCTTGTTCAATGGCTCCCTTTTTGCTTTGGGAGTAGTGGTGTGGAGGGGGGTGGTGGTGGAAAGGGGGGGTGGAGGGGTTTTGCTTGAGTTGAACTCAAAATCTTGCAGAGCAACTTTTCTACATTTGTTTTTCTCTTTAGTTTTCTTTTCCTACATTTCTTCTTCTTCTTTTTCTTTTCTTTTCAGTTTTGTCGCATAGAGAAGAGTGAAATTCTGTGTCTGGATTTCTGCTTAATTTTTTGAATTTATTTGGATGTTGATTGATAAAGTTTGCAACTTTACTCTGTGCTCTGTCTCTGTCTTTGCTTGTGCATGCAGACATGTGTGCTTAAAGTCAACATACACTGTGATGGCTGCAAGCAAAAAGTGAAAAAAATCTTGCAGAAGATTGATGGTACGTTCTATTTCAAGACTCAATTTTTTTACATGGATTGCTTCAAGAAATACCCAAAATTAGTACTGAATCTAGTTTTTCTTATTTTTTCTTGTTGGAGTTGTGTTTAATTTCTGAAATGGATTTTCTTGATAGGGGTTTACACCACCCAAATTGATTCAGAGCTGGGTAAGGTCACAGTTTCAGGGAATATAGACCCTGCTACACTGATCAAGAAGCTTGCAAAAAGTGGCAAACATGCAGAAATCTGGGGCGCTCCTAAGCCGAATAACAACAACCAGCAGCAAAATCAACTCAACAACCCGTTCAAGAATTTGCAAATTGACAACGGTGGCAAAGGCGGTGGCGGTGGCAATAATCACAAAGGTCAGGCTGGTCAGAAGGGTCAGAATCAGCAGCAGCAGGCAAAAGGCGGTGGTGGTGGTGGTGGGGGGCAACTTCCTCCGGGCATGAATGTCATGAATCCACAACAACTCCAGCAATTGAAAGCTTTACAAGAAGGTATGAAATTGCCTCAGATGAAAGACCTCAAAATGCCTGCTTTCAATGGCGGTGGTGGTGGAAACAAGGATCAGAATCAGAAGGCTGTGAAGTTTAATCTCCCTGAAGATGAAGATTTCAGTGATGATGAGTATGACGATGACGACGATGACGACGATGATGATTATGATGATGATTTAGAAGATGACATTTACGATGCTCCGCCGGAGAAAATGAAGCCCCTTCCTCAAGGCGGCGGAATGATGCCTAAAGGAATGATGCCACCACAGGGTATGATCCCTAAAGGTATGATGCCACCACAGGGGATGATGCCTAAAGGTATGATGCCTAATATGATGATGAATAATATTATGAATGGCCAACCTCCTCCCCAGAAAGGTGGTAACAATGGTGGAGGAAATAATGGTAAGAAAGGCGGCGCCGGCGCCGGAGGCGGAGGAGGGAATATACCTGTGCAGGTAAACATGGGTGGAAAGAAAGGAGGCAATGGGAACAACCCAGGTGGCGGCGGCGGCGGCGGTGGATCGGCTCCAAAGGGTGGTAAGAATGGTGGCGGTGGACAGCCGCAGGAAGGTAAAAATGGTGGCGGACATGGCCCGAACAAGAACGGTGGCGGAGGCGGTGGTGGTGGTGGCGGAGGAGGCGGTGGTGGTAATGTCAACGTGGCAAAAAAATGAATGATGGGCTTCAAGGCATGCCCAACATGATGGCAATGAATGCGGGTAATGTGGGCCCAATGGGTAGCATGCCAATGGGCCCAATGGGTAATGTTCCAATGGGCCATCAAATGGCCAATATGGCTGCAGTCCAAGGTCTCCCAGCTGCTTCCATGGCCGGCGCTCTTGGTGTCGGTGGTGGTGGTCCGATGGGTCCAGTCGGCGGTGCTGGCGCCGGAGGAGGAGGAGGTGGTGGGTATTTTCAAGGCGGCGGTGGCCCACCACCGGAAATGATGGCTGGAAACCCTTATTACCAACAGCAGCAGCAGCAGCAACAAATGGCAGCAGCAATGATGATGAATCAACAGAGGGCTAATAATGGAAATGAAAGGTTTCAGCCAATGATGTATGCCCGGCCACCGCCGGCCGTTAATTACATGCCGCCGCCGCCTATCCTACCTATCCTTACAATCCTTACCCTCCACCGGGGGAACATTATCATGCTTTCAGTGATGAAAACACATCAAGCTGCTCTGTTATGTGAAATTCTCTTCTCTCTGCTTTCGCCATATCCAAGAAAAATCAAGAAAAAAAAAAAAAGGAAAGATCAAGAACTAATTAGTGGGCTTTTGCAGCATTATTGATGATGGGATAATATACAAGAAAATGGCAATTTTACCCTACCCCTTAATCTTTTTTTAGTCTTTTTTTTTTTTTATCATCTTTTATTTATAATCCTGTTTAGTTCTTTTTTCTTTTTTTTTAGATGGGAGTTTTTAGTATAGAGGGAGATAGTAACTAGTATATCAGAAAGTCTAGGAAGAGAATGATATGATATGATGATGTTGATGGTGGTTGACGGTGGTTGACGGTGGTGGTGGGGATTTGTGATGAAAACTGATAAATGAGATGTTTATATATGATGTTTATATGTTTGAAGAAGAAGATGAAAAAAAGACAGTAATAAAATTGACTTGGGAATGGGATTTGAGAAGAACAAACCCTATTCTCTTTGCCAAAATATATATTTCTTTTTTTTTTTTTTTTTTTTTCACCTTTGGATATATTATAATTTAATTATCTTTCTTTATTTTTTTTAAAGAACTCTTCTTTATAAACTTTGGAATATTTTTTTTTTTTTTTTTTTTTTTTTTTGGTAAAAAAACTTTGGAATATTAGTTTTAATACTTTCTAACTAGTTTTTGTTCTTTGTTTCTTTGTCTAGAACTTACAAAAGGGTAAAGAATGTTTTTTGAATTTTCATTCTTTTCTAAAGAATAATAAATTATAATTATTTGTAAAATATTGTAAAATATAATCTTTTCACAACTGTTTAAAATTTAGAGTTAGATCTTTCTCTTGTAAAGGATTAATCTGATTCGAATAGAGATTAATTTGAATTTGGATTAGCTTAAAGTAGTTTGGGACACATCTAAAACACCCTCTTGCCCTTAGTCCAAAAAAAAAAAAATGTATATATAGTAAAATATTATCCGTATTGCCCATTTCAAGTAGGGTTCACGAGTTTAAAACGCGATATTAAGTAAAATATTATTTGTTTTCCCACTTTAAATAGGCATCACGAGTTTAAAATAAGATATTGAGTAAAAAATTTTAAACTCTACTTAATAACTGTTCAATAATCTCTTATACAAATCATATGAGACTATAGATCACAACATAAAATAATTTCTCTTTTTAATTAAAAACATTAAAGTATGTTTTTCTATATGAAAAATATCAATTGATTTCACCAGCTTATAATCCTTAGTTTTGTTGGCTTGGGCCTTATCCCCTCGTGTGTTGGTGGGAGTAGGGTGATCAAGTTGGGTTTAATCTTTGCGAGCTGTGACCCTTATACAGCGAACGGAACATTCTCTAGCGATTGAATTCTCTTATATAGGGGTAACCACATCATGTTTTATACCTGACTCAGTCTTTTATTTAAAAAAAAAAATATATCAATTGATTTCATTTTGTGACTACTTGATGTTGAAATCTCATTAATTTCATTTTGAGAGAGTTCAACCAATGTGTGTGTGTATATGTATATGTATGCATTATGTATGTATGTAGGTATGCATGAAGGATATATATATATTTGGTGAAACAGCCAAAAAGGGTGGTGAAAAGGAATTATTAAGGGAACTGGCATTGGAGAGCAGTGAATTTGTTGTAATAATAACAGTTTTACAATGTATAGAGTTGTAATAAAAAAAATAAAAAAAGAAGAATCCAAGAAAACGTAACTCTGGTCACAAAAGGAAAGAAGAAATCGTGTGACAAAGACAACCTAACTACTTTATTACATAACTCGAGAATCCAACGGCGTTGACGCTTGACACGATTTCTGGTAATTCGCGTTGTCTTTTCAATGTAAAGCGCAATCCTCCCCCCATCCATACCCTCATACATACATACATACATAATATAACCCTTCCCATTAATTCATTCAATTTAAAGAAATATATATCTATATATCTCTCTCTCTCTCTCTCTCTATATATATATATATATATATATATATATATATATATTACCTAACATTATTCACCGACAACTCATTGGTTCAAATAGCCTTTCAATAAGATACTCAAATAAGATTAATCGAAACAGTAACTTTAGATATTCGATGGTTGAAAAAACTTGATTGTTCAAACAAAATGATCTTAATTCTCTTTAAGGAAAACCTCGAATTTGAATTCTATGTCTAGTAATGAAAGAATTTCTTTCTAAAAAAAAAAAAAAATTCAATACGACTCGTTTCCAGCAGATTTATCCAATATGATTATTACTTATCGAAAAGTTAAATAAAATTCACTAACATTATTATAGTGTTAATAAGTTTGAAAAAAAAATATTTAAAAAATATGAAAATGAAACTTTATTAGTGAATTTGTTATAAATATATACATACATATATTTATATATATATATATATATATTAACACAGTTTTTAAAAAATAAACACTTGGATTGGTTGCATATGTCACATGATAATTGCTAAGTGGGAGAGAGAGAGAGATAGAAGATGGGACCCATATGAATTGTCCAATCAAAGACAGAGAAGATGGTGGGTCCCATCCCCTACTCTTTTTTGTTTTTCTGAAAGTACTTCTCTGTTTCTTAGGTGCATCCGTGGAGCTCTCTCTCTCTCTCTATTTATTGTTTTTTTTTTTTTCCTAATTTTTTTTAGATATTTAGATATTTTAATTCAGCGAATGAAAAAATATATTATAGATATTATATAAGATCACAAATTTAATATTATTGTGATACATTTTCGAACAAGAGTAATTGAACTAAATCTAAATTAATATATATATATATATATATACATATGGGATATTTATAAAGCTCCTTTGGTAGTAGTACTTGTCCAATAATTGGTTCTTAAGATCCTTAAGGTAAAAAAATCTTGTTTAGAATTAAGTCCACATTTGATCAAATCTTATCTTTTTTTATTAAAAAATACACTAAAGTTTTATAATATAATTCAATATTAGACCAATAATTGTTTACCAAAAAGTAAGTTTATTGAGTATTTGTTAAGTTTACTAAAATTAAGTATTAAAACCAATAATATTAGTTCGATTTTGCCCATTTCAAGTGGATTAACGTGTTGAAAACGCGTCAAATGAGTAAAGGACTTTAAAATCCTACTTAAAAACTTCTCTCAGAGAACTGTTAAACGAGCAATACGGAACTTGAGGTTAGAACATAGTTCAATTAATAATAACTTTATCTTTAAAGTGTTTGACTTTTTTAGATTAAAGTGAAAAAAAAAATAAAGAAGAAGAAGAAAAACCCTAGATCCAATAGTTATTGAAGAACAAATGTGATGTGAAATATATTCCATACATTAAAGAATTTACAGAAAATTTGCAGTGAAGTCATTTTTGTTCTCATAGACACTCAGCACAGCAGCTAAACTCTAATTGGTTGAATATATACATACATATATATATATATATATATATATATATATATATATATTTACACACACAAAATTTTTCTAGATTTTTAACTTTTGATTTTAATAATCTTTAATAATCTTTTTTTTTTTGCTAAAAATAATATATATAAAAATTGCCAATAATTATATGAGTTGAGAACTAGTCAACATGTTTTTTTTTTTTTTTGGGGGGTGAAATATTAATTTTTTTATTAAGGCATAAAAAAAAAGGAAATTAAATTGCATATATACACACATTATAGGGTGATGTGTTGGATACGTGGGTATCAACTGAGGTTGACACGTGGGAACACAGAAAAGATTAGGAGCGCCATGGAATAATAATGGTGGAGCTAAAATATTTAATATGTTGCAGTGGGTAATGCTCCTGAAACTATACAGAAGAAACCTAACACCCATAATTGATAGTGTAAGGGTATATATGTCTCACCAATTATAATGTAAGGGTGGTATATATGTCAATATACATATATATTTACTCTTACGTGATGTCTCACAGTGAGTATCGAACTTTTGACCTCGTGTAATATTCATAATGCGTTTTTTCATTGTGTCAAGCTAAGAGCTTAATTAAGTCATAGTTTTGACATAATAGAAAAACGCATAACGAATATTACATGAGATTACGAGTTCAACACTTAGTTGTTCTTAAGACCATCCTACGTCTAAAATTAGACTCTATAAACGAAGCTCAAAAAAAATTTATTTAAAATATATATATATATATATATTATATATATATATATATATATATATATATATATATATATATACCATTAATTTTTAAAAGCCTTTTCTTTGAGTAATTTAAGCAGCAATTTGGGAGAGAATCCAGAGCTTTGTTTCAGGAAAAAAGAAAAAAAAAAGGAAAAATAAGTTTTTTTTTTTTTTTTTTTTTTCTTTCTTAAACTATAATCATCATGATAAAATTGATGACTTTCAAGCTATTTATCCCTTTATTCTTTCGGCCCTTCTTTTATTTTTATTTTCATAACAGTCCTTCTCGTTTCCGAATTACTTAATATAATAGTTTTTAATTGTCACGATCGGACTCGCAAGCTCGTGTTGTAATTATGTGTCTGACCCCATTATTAATTAGTGGACGTTTAGAATTTTAGAGGTGACTCTCACTCCTAGGTTGACTATGCACTTTAATACAAACTGTCAAGACCTGAACCCGTAACCCGTGATGTGATTATGGATCATTCATACTCAACTACTTGGTATTGTCCTTACTTTACCAAAAGGAATACCCCGAATTGATTATGAGTACTTAGATTTATTCTTATATACTATTACATATTCACTTATTATTTCGATATGAGACGTATTATTACATTAATAATGAAAATATTCATTTTTTTTAATAAAAAAACTATTATATTAATGAGGAGTCCTTTTGGAGGAGAAAAAAAATTGTAAATATTTTTGAAGAATTTTTTTGTTAAAAAATATGGGGTGCTTTTTGTACAAAATAATCTAATTGGGAAAGGAAAAAGTCATTAAACCTAATTATTACTCCTACTAGTTTATATATATATATATATATATATATATATATATATAAAAAGGTTGTAGTGGAAAAAATAAACTTCGTACCATCGATCGACGGGAAGAAATGATGAAGTTTCCCATCGGACGGCTGTTAAAAAGCCACACATACTTTTTTCTTTTCTTTTTTTTTTTCTGCCCTCATGCACGTTCTTATCGTACGTAACCTCGAGTCTCACAAATATATATATATATATATATATATATAATTAATATTATTTATTGCCAAAAAAGGACCTCACTATAGTTTCCATTTTCACATTAGTTCAATAAATTTAAAGCCTAATAGATCCTACCATTTTTTTTTTATCGTACGGGTGTTTTGGGTGTATTCCGTCACTAAAGGGTGACACATTCTAATCATTCCACGGTCGGATTAATCTCGCTCGCTGATTTGTAGGCACCTCATTGGATGAGATAGCTAGCCAGAGGATTTAACATTTTTTCATAACTTGAATCATTGGTTAAAGGATGAGGAATCTCTACCGCTCCACCACATGTCTCTAGTTCTATCATTTCTTTTACACTTAGATTTTCTTTAAATTCTAATAAAATGATGAATTTACTATTACAAATATATATATATATATAAATATATACAAAGTTATCAAATCATCTTATCTTCTAATTTACACAATTAAAATAAAACAATTAAATATTTTATTGATTTGAATAATAATAAATTTTATTCTTTTAAAATAATTTGTTGTCGAGTTTAAATTTTACAAATAAATAAAAAAAAATGACAAAAACGAGATCAATAATACCACAACATTAGAAGGGGGCATGGGGCCACACATTAGTATGAGATTGGACAAATTTTGTAGCTTTTTAAACAAGTTGACCGGAGGCACAGTCCAAGTCACTTACTTTCTAGTAAAGTTTACACGCACACACACTTTTTTTTATATATATAATTCGATATTCGAATTTATTGTTTTAACTAATTTTAATTTAGTTTGACTTATACTTATATAATCTAATTCTTACTCGAAGAAAGATCTTATCCTCATTCAACTAATTTGGATTATGAGGAAGTTGAACTGATAAAATCTAACTTTTGCTCAAGAATAAACCCTCATCCCGACCTTTATATAGTATCACAATTGAATTTGTGGTCTCGTATAACATTCACGATACTATTTTTCATTATTCCAAACTTCCGTATATATACACATATAATATATAATTTGATGGAGAGAGACTTTTTTTTTTTTTTTTTTTGAGGGGTTGAGGAGAGAGACGATTCCTAAGTTGTTGAATTTTTAATTTTATTATTATTATTTTTAAACATGCACTTAAATTTTATAATAAATTTAAATTAAGAGAGTCAATTATCGCATCCACAATACATGGTGTGAAGCCATTTCTTGTCCCATCATTCATCACATTACATAATACTACTATATATATATATATATATATAAATTCAACTTTCAATAACTTCAAATCTAATTTTTCCCAAAAAATTTCAAAGATTTGATTGGTGACCAAAGATCTAAACTAATCGATATGTAAAAAATAGTTTAAAAAACATTTATGTTTGTATAATAATTATGAACCATCATTCCATTCAAAAAAATTTCAAGGGTTTTAATTCTCATACAAAATCTTGAAAAATTACTTTTTAAAGATTCACTTTTCTTTCTATATATATATATATATATATAGTTAAATTTGACTTAAAATATTGTTATATATGTAATATTATATGTAACATTCTCGACAATACTTATATAATCTTACAAGAGATTCATATATAATAATATGATTGAAAATTTTTCCACTAAGATTAATTAGGAGTAATACACACATATATATACATATATATATATATATATATTTGTGGGAAATGCATGAGGGGTTTTATATCCCTCTTAGGAGATTTATGGAAGTGATATAGAGGGGAACAAAGAAAGGTGATTAGGGGACCATGATTTGAAAATTCATCGCTACTTTGTCATGATTTGAACATTCATAAATTTGTTTCTTCATCAGCAATCATGCATGAATATATATATATATATATATATATTTTGTAAAATTTTACCAAAAGGGAATGCCGACTCCAAAAAAGTAATATATGGTTTTAAATTCAATTAATTTATAAGCCATGAGAAGTTAACAACTTCGTAATAAATAATCTCATTTATAATTTATAAGTTGTGATAAAATTTAGTTATAATGATAACGATAATACTTTTTATCAATAAAAAAAAGTGATATACATGGAATTAATATTGTTATTTTGTGGAAAGGATTAAAATTCATTTACATAAGAGCTTTTAGAATTTTTTTATCGTAAACTTGTTTGAAAATGGAAGAAGATCTTGAGGAATATTTTGAAATCTAAGTGGATGTCCTTTTCGATTCTACATGAGTAATATTGTAAATAATGCAATAGACAAGACATATACATACATACATATATATATGTGTGTGTGTGGTGATCATTATCTTAATTTTAGGACTCATTTCTCAAATTAGAAACCCTAAAGTCAAGTTTCATTTCTACGTTATGAGTAATTAGTTAAAACGATTTAGTTAATCATTTAATAATAATATCTAATAATAACATTATATTTGAATAAACAAAGACATCTAACTTAATTAGAAAAAATAATAACACTATTTATGATTAATAGATCATAAAATTTAAATAATAATTATCTTTATTTTTATTTTTGTTTGATCTTATCCTTATTATTTTGATCCAAGTTTTTTTTTTTTTTTTTTGTCTAATCAAGAGTATCCACTAACGACAATAGTGATTGATTCATTTCATTGTCGGTGTTCTCTAGTTAACGGTCATCATGCACACGATTTAAACTTTTAATTTCATAATTAAGGTACGAGATAAATAACTATCACAGTGTAATAACATATTATAGAGAGATTGAAGGTAGGGGAGGGGTGGAGGGTGGGGAACATGGAGATTAGAGATGGATACATACATGATATATATAATATATAGAGAGAGACAGAGAGAAAGTGATGATGCATGGCAGACGCAAATGATTACATAGAGTTGTCTTTAAACTTTGATTAAGCTCAAAGAAAGAAAGAAAAGCTGATCATTTTGTGACTTTTTCAGTTATATTTTACGTTCATTCACGTGACTTTTAATTAAATATATATATATATATATATATATATGTATGTATATATATATGTATGTATGTATGTATATGTATGTGAGTGTAGTTGAGATTTGTGATCAATCGATCATGCTAACAACAATAATTATGTTTTTAGTTAAAAGAAAAGCATATGTTTAAAGGTAAATAAATAATATTAATTATATTACTATTCTACAAGATTGGAATCACTATTATATCTTTTATAGAATTTAATTTTTCCTTCTCAATAATTGTTAAGTGATTAAATTTAATTTTATTTTTTTTTCGAGCAAGAGTTTGACTCTGTAAGTGTAACTTGGGTCACATTTGAATTAATTAGAGTCGTGATGGTTTCGGATATCGGATAGTCTAACAAATAATCGATAAATTTTTGTAGTTTTTTTTTATTTACTTGTGTATTTTGATTTTGGTTTTCTTCAACCTTTCCTTTTCTTCTCGCTTGCTTGGACAGAAAGGATACCCAAAATGACAAAAGTTCCCAAATGAATCTTTCAATATATATATATAAAACAAGTGTTGGAAAGTCAATATTTAGCAAAAAAAAAAAAAAAAAAAGTGTTGGAAAGTCAATAAGATGTAACTAAAGTGGTAAAGGTATCATTTATAATTTTTTTTTTTTTTTTTTTTTGACACAAGGAGTTTAGAAAGTTATAGTTTCAAATTTTAAATAAGATTTGAACTTTTAACTTTACTTAAGTCAAGAGGGTTTCTTATCAACTCACCTATATATACCTTAAAGTTAGTGTGATTTATAATTTAAGAAGTTATAGGTATAATTTCTCGAGGATTTAAAAAAAAAATATATATAAGTGTTGGAAAGGCCAAAATTTTTTTGTAGATGCTACTATAGTTGTACTCGTATATAAGGGTACAACAAAAGGATTGGTGGGACTGATGATTCTTGGACAAGCTCGTGGAAAAGAAAACCCTAATATATATATAAAAAATGTGTATGTACTGTCCTATAATGAAATTACCACACCATTTTAATGTGAAACCTCTTTTTTCGAAGATCAACATTTGAATTTTTATTCTCTCTCTCTCTCAAAACCAGACTTCTAACAAAAGTACAGCAAAATCGTCTACATCTTGTCTCCATCTTTTCCGGCCTTTTCCAGCCAAGCTGCAACCCTACGTCTTTCCCCCGTAGTTCTGCTCTTGAATTTTGAGCATGTTATATATATATATACATATATTTATATATATATATATATATATGTATATATATATCTATCTCAAGCACTAAAATTCTAAAAAAAAAAAAAAAAAAGAAAGAAAAATGATGGGATTATGTAGTTTTGTTTTTAGGGTAAAAAGAGAAGGGAGTGAAGCAGGTGAGTTTAAGATTGAGATTTTGATTTGATTTCCTTTTGTTTTTTAGCCAAAAATTTCCTATTTTTTAAAATTTGATTTAGGTCAAATGGATTCGGTCCAACAATACTACTTATTCCCATTATTCTCAATCATTTTAAATATACATACATATATATATATATATATATATATATATATATATAATATATAACATTCTTTGCAAAAAAAAAAAAAAAAAAAATGATGGACTTTCAATGCTAATCATTCCTTGCTTTTTGACAAATATTAAAGCAAAAAATATATATATATATATATATATATGTTAACAATTTTTTTTTTTTAAAAAATTGAAGCATTTTTTTTTTTACTATGTCTCGAACCGTATGATTTTTTAAAGTTATAAATAAGATTATTACCAACTAAATTACGTCTTTTTGACTATATTAACAAATATTAATAAAAAAAATCAAAAAAAAAAAAAAGGTTGTTGGAATATAAAATAGAATGGATTAGTACGAATATTTTGCTCTCTTTTCTGCTTCTTTAATCTTGATTACCTAAACATACTTAAGCTAATTAATTATAATGTGTGACACGCTGACACACACACATGTATGTATCTATATATTTATATATGTATGTATGGCTTATAAAAATAAAATAAAATATATATATATATATATGTATGTATGTATATATTGTACTATAGGTTACTAAATCTAGGCTAAGGGGGAAAAAAAGTGGAAGACAAATTAGTAATAGGAAGTCCAACTTAATCAAACTTGATTAATTATCTAACTTTAATTAGTAAATTCCCCTCGATTTACGTAAGAGCTACCTAAAGTCTACCATTCAGTACATTTTGGCAGTAAATTTCATGTTACCAATAAATCAATCCTACTATTATTACCAAGGGATTCTTCCTTTCTTTTTCTTTTTTTTTTTCTTTGTCAATTATTTATATTTTTATATTTTTTATACGTAGTTAATATATATTAAGTATTTGGTTTGATATAATATAAAGTGTATAGTGAATGCTACACGAGATTGAGGGATTCGACAATCACTATAAAAGTCGGTGTAAGACCTTCCCTTAAGTAAGAGTTAGACTCAACGGGCGTAACCCGAACCGAATGTTACTCGAGATCGAGGGTTTGACAATCACTATAAGAGCAAGAGTGAGACTTTTCTCCGAGTAAGAATTAGACTCTACGGTTGTCACTCGAGGCGAATATAGATTAATCCGAGTCGTGATGACTTCAAATACAAGATAGTCTCAAAATATATATATATATTTATTAAGATATTGTTGTTTTCTATATCTTTATAATTAATATTTTTATTAATATTTAAAAATAAAAAACAATGGTTAACTAAGGTCACACATTTTTTTTGTCGAGGTTGTGTGGTGCGGTGGCAAGAGCCCACCTCCCCAACCCCTATTTTGTGGGTTCGAACACCCAAGTCCCCCTCCCTCATGTAAAAAAAAAAAAAAAGGTCACACATTTTTTCAAAAAAAAAAAAAAAAAAAAAAAAACCTAAGGTCACACATGTAGTGTAGACAAGGCTATAACCCTCTTTCTCTCTCTTTCTTGGCAAGGGAGGGAGGAATATTAAGCACAACCTTTGAGTTTTATATATATATAATATCCCAAACCTCATAATGTTTCATAGTTATCTTGGATCCGATTAATTCATAATCGAACTGAGTCATATTTTTATCATGTAAATAATATATAAGATTACGAGTTTGACATTTATTGTGAGTGTCATATAAGAGTCAAAATAAAACTTTCATTATATAACAACTAGCTAAACTTTGAAGTTTGTAGACACAATTTGAATCGAATTCGAATTAGTTACAATAATATTAAATATCAAAATTATCTAACCTAATCATTAAAAAAAGAAAAGATCAAACTTAAAAACATTATTTAAAGAAAATCAAACTTTATTTGATTTGAGGTAATAATATTACTAGTTCCTTTTCATGATGTTGCTAATAATACTCTTTCCATTTGACAAGAAAGTGCAATTATGTAATAAATACTACTTTACCTCTTAACTAGTGAAGTGTATGTTCAATTAATTACTATAATAATTACTATCATAACATATTTTGCCCTTTTCATTTCAAATTACAAACCAATTTAATTATAGTTAAAAAAAATCAATATAAATGGTCAAAAAAAAAAAAAAAATTATAATAGTAATTCTATACACATAATTTAAGATAATGACATAAATAAAAAATACTTCAAATTAAACAAGAAAAAACAAATTCTTTGTCACATCAAAACAAAACATCACAAACTAAAATATATATATATATATATATATATATATATAGGAATCTTGTATATAATTGAGTATTAACTACTTGACTATCTTTTTCAATGTCCCAATACATATTATTCTTAACGTGATAGTTTAGTTAGTTTGACTTACTTTATTTAGGTGTTTTTCTAATCTGTTAAATGAGGAACTTGAATTCAACATATGTTATAAACGGTTTCATATCGTAATTTCAACTAAATGTTATAATCTTGAGAGTGACATTCCACGAATTCATTAATACCGAGTTAAAAAAATAAAATATATTATCCTTAATATAATAATTTTTTTGTGGGGAGAGGGGGGTGGTGGGGTATGCAGGCAGATGCGGGGCAAAGATGGCCCAAAAACGCCATCATGTGATATTCTGCTAATAATACCTCGGACATTGAGCTTTGAATGTAGAATTTCCCTCGGAATTACCTCTCTCTCTCTCTTTCACTCTTTCTCTCTCCTAACTTTTTTGACTTCTATCATTCACTTCATTTTTTTATTATTAATAATAAAAAATTATTTTAAATAAAATAAAATAAAATAAAATAGTAGTACTAATATTATTATTTGCCAAATTTCATAATGTGTGTGGGGGCTCTGCAGGCAATTTGTAAAATTATGTCCCTTCTCACACTTTCTTCGAGAATTCATTATTAATTATTTTTTATTTATATATTATAAGCTTCTGGCCTACTGCTTATCAAAAAAAAAAAAAAAAAAAAAAAAAAAACCTTCTGGTCTACTGCACTATTATACTCTGTTACAAATTGGAAATTCTTTTCCAACATTCTTTCCTTAAAAAGTATTTTTATATTATATATATATATATTATTATTGATAAATTTAGAGAAAAAAAATAAGGGGTTTTTTAATAATTGAAAAAAATGAAGAAGCCTTTGTTAAGAAGGAAAAGAGTGAGCCAACTAACGAAGCCGCCAGCCAAGCTGAATAAAAATGCCAAAAACGCGGTTAAAGAGGCAAAAGAGTAAATAAACGAGGATGAGGAGGGTAAAGTAGGAAAAGAATGAGAGAGGAAGTAAAAACGATGACGGAAGCTCATTAACGGCTAAAATTGTCCGTTAGCCTGTTAAACAGTAAGGAGGAGGAAGCAAGTCAGGGGAATGTGGGACCCACAAAAAGACGACCCCCTCTCTGACGGAATCTTTTTTTTTTATATTATTATTATTATTATGATTATTTATTTTTTTTTAAGGGGTTGTTCGAAAACGTGGGTCCCATTCCTAATCTCTTCACACACTCACGCTTCCTCATTATTACTCACTACTCTCCCGGCTTCCGCATCCATGTGCTTCCTCTTTCTCCATAATACATCATATATATATATATATATATATCATTTTTTCTTTGACACGAGATGTTCGAAATGAATCTAAGTATAAGAGTGTGCTTTAAAGTTAAATCTTCGTTCGGACTAATCTTTTTTATTCAGGTTGGACCTTTGCAAGATGTAACATTAACCCTAAATTTTAAACAGTTGCATACATAAGTAAATGTTTAAATCCAAACTTTACTTAAGCTAAAAGAGCTTCTTACCAATAAAAATCATATATATATTTTTTAAAAATCATAGTCATTTATAAATAATTTCCCAATAAAAATAAAGATAATTTGTAATTTTGAAATTTGAGGTATTTTTTCTTCTCTTATATCTTGAATTCAAAACTTCAAATAGTTATAATTTGTAACTAACAATAATTATTAAATCATTTTTTTAATTCTAACATAATTTTTTATAATTATATAAGTGATATTATTACTAATTAAAATAATTTTTTTTTCTTACTCTTCTGTTCTTGAATAATGTTAATTGGTAAATAAATTGGACCAATCTCGTAATTAAAAATTTTGTATGGGAAATATTGGTAATATATATAAAGTAAAGAGGAGTAGATTGAAAATTATGCAAAGTTGGATGGCTATGTGGAGAATCATTTTACTTTTGGCCATTACTTCTGTTGACTATTTTTGTACACGTGGCGATACGATGATGGCATGTACTTGAGAGGGAGAAGGGGAAAGGGGATACGATGACGTGGCAGTGAGGTCACGTGGAAGAGAGGGCGTCAGTTGTGACTTGTGAATACGTATAGCGGTCAAAAAGCCTTTCTTGTTTCTCCTTCTCCTTATACTTAAAAAGGAAGTTTGGAAACAAGAAGGGCATTCCTTTAATTATTACTCTTTTTTTTTATTATCCTTTTTTTTTTAGACTATTTTATTTTAGTACATTATACGGACTTCGACTAATTCAAATTCAATTCGAATCTTACTTAGGAAAAGACCTTCACCATAATTTTTACATGACGCTCACAACGAGTCACCTTATAGCGTCCCAAATTTCTACTAGTTGATCTTGAATTTAGACTAATTCTGTTGAGTTGAAACCCTAAGAGTCACCTAAACGTCTACTTGTTGATTCTTGAATTTAAACTAATTTTGTTGAATTAGAACATTAAGAGGGACGCAAGGCTTTAAGGGTTGAATATAATATACTATATATTTCACAATGTAATTATATATATATATATATATATATATATATATTTTATTGTCAACTTGTAATATCTTTGTAGTGTAATAAAGATAATGTCAAATAATACATGATGAATATCGTCAGGTTCATGTCACAACATAAACTCACAGGCCTGAGTTTTAGACTCGGTAAAACTCGTTTATGAGTTAATTAATTTTAACTCAACTAACCTTCACACACAACTAGTTTGACTTATAATTGACATTTTTGGTACATTTAGATATAATAAATAGGAGTGGTGGAATTGAAATTGAGTATGGAAATTGAATTTATCAATTGATTTGGTTTGTTATATAAATAATTGGTTTTTAGTTGTTTGTTTGTTTTTGCATTAAAAGAAGCATATGGTTTGGTCCCCCTATGATGCGTTTGGGATGGATAGTTTCACCAAATGGAGTTGTCATAGCTTCCTATACATATTTATCCTTCCAACTCTTTTTTTGTTCTTTTTTTGGATAAGTTCTTTTATGGACTAACCAAACAAGTCCCACCTACTTGAATTGTTATGGATATAGGTTAAAAATGTCAATCAATTTTCATTTGAGATTAGTTTCTACATTATATATATATATATATATATATATAAAATCGAGTTAAAACTTTGTAAACAAAGAAATAAGTGTTAAGAAAGATTCTTCTAAAAGAGGTTCGACATGACTTATTTTTGAATTAGTTGAATTTAGAGTAACTAATGTGTATATTGTTCCTATCAAATAATTTCCCACCAAATTTATGGAATGTACTTTTTTGTCCTTGTCTCTTGTGAGGAACAATCACAATCTTTTGATGTAAAACACTTTCAAGGCACTTACTAGTCACAAAGGATAGATATCTTGTAATTATATTCATCAATATGCAATATTTCTTCATATTTGATCATTTTTCTCCAATTTTAATTGAAGCGTTAAACATTGCAATAATACGTTTTTTATATAAGTTAAACATGCAATTTAATTGGTACGTAACATATTTCTTTATAGTATAATTGCA
Organism: Cynanchum wilfordii; assembly: GCA_025388415.1. Taxonomy (NCBI): domain Eukaryota; kingdom Viridiplantae; phylum Streptophyta; class Magnoliopsida; order Gentianales; family Apocynaceae; genus Cynanchum; species Cynanchum wilfordii. The sequence goes on along the minus strand of JAHSUH010003114.1, from coordinate 1,442,153 downwards.
AAAATACATATAAGTTTATTCTATTTTTGAAATAAAAACTTATTAAGATCACATGTACTATTATATCTTCAATGATCGATAATTATATTATAAGAAGTCGTCACCCTCTTATGAGATTGATCATATGATATTAGAAATATTAAAATAGACGAACTGATCAAATAAAGAAAAACTAATTCCCTTGTGAGTCTTGCAAATGTGTATGTATATATATATTCCAACAGACAAGGATAAAAACTAAAGAGTGGTGCACCATCTCAAAAGGAATTAGGGTTTAGAAGTCAAAATGATGTAAATTCAATATACATATCATGTGAATTCAAGCAATTTAGTCAAAGAAATGAATTTTGAGTAAGTGGTAAGTAATTACCACACCTTCCATTAGACACACACACACACATATATATATATATATATATATATATATATATATATATATATATGTATATCTATATTATATCAAAGTAAACTCAGTATGGAAAGTGGAGATATAGATGTACCAAATACACATCATGTGAACTATATTTGAAGACTAGGGTTATAGGGGTATGAATCAAGAAGATGCATGATAAACCCTAATTTTTTTTGAGGGGTAGAAAATTACAAACAAAACCACATGTGATCAGGAATGACAATATAGACAAAAATAATGCGTACACAATATTTACTAATTTCATGTGACTGATCAATCATGAGGAGGATACAACAATAGTCTAAGTAATGGTGTGTGTGATATGCATCTATCAATTCTTGATGTTTGTGGGTTCCATGCCTTTCCCCCCATCCCCACCCCAATCCCCCAATAATTTTTCTTTTTTTTTGGTTTAAGAATGGCATCCATAGCTATAGTGGGAGAGATAAGGGCTTCATTATTATGGTAAAATATAGTACTACTAAAATGCACCACTAGGATTTGTTTCCTGTGGAAAAAAAAAAAAAGCAGTGCTCAAGTTTATCAAAACCTTTATATTTTATATACATACATACATATATATATATTATGTTAGTGTGATGTGCTTTTTTATTTTCCCCCACCCCCTTAATTTCTGCCATTGGTTTGGACCAAAACAAGTTGATGGAATACCTAACTCATAGTTTATATATATATATATAACTAATGGATGTATACTTGGAACTCTATACCATTTAATTAAAAATAAATAAAAAAGTATACATACTTTCTGATCCTCAATTTAGGACAAAATGTGTAAACTAAAGTATTAATTTTTATATATTGACTACCTTATGATTTAGATTGGGGAGTAATTTAACAAGTATAGAAAATTTTGTCAAGATTTTCTCATAGATTGGATATGGAAATAGTAATGGATAGAGAATATTTTAATTGGATGGAAAAATGGGCTTCAATAGGTATATGATTGAATTGGTATGCAAATACTATCGGGCCAAAATGTACCTTAAAAGAAATCTTGATATGATATGATAGGAGGTAAGAATTTTTTCATATTCAGTGATTTTTTTTTAACAAAGTTGCTGATTTTCTTGCTTTTATTTTTCTTTTAAGGGCACAAGGTGTCTAGAAAACTCTAATCTTATATTTTGATGACTGCATACGTGATTAGAGGTTCGAACCCCCATCCTCATTTAAATTAAGAGAGTTTTTTATCAATTCACTTGCACTCTGATTTCTTGCTCTTATATATATTTTTTTGGTACCCACTTGGAGCTCCCGGTGTCCCTACCTTTTCGGTGAGACTAATCCGGACTCGGCCTGCGGAGAGCTCGTAGAGTTCAACTCTTACTCGAGGGTTAAGGCCTGACCCAGAGTTTTTAACATGACGCTAACCACCCCAGGGAGATTCGAACCCTCGACCATCTACCTTGGAAGAAGCATCAGAAGTCCGCTTACCAACCCCCTAAGCTACCGGGTTCTTGCTCTTATATTTTATTTAACCTTCTTGTAAACTGAATTACACAACTAGCATTATAGTAATTAAGTGGAGTAGGTAAATACCTTGGATTGATACAAAATTATGAATGCTATAGAAATTTATGGTTAACACGCTCTTATAATAACAAATATGTAATATTAAAAACTAAAGTGAGACATTCTTTTAAATAAAAGTTAATTTAAATTGAGTTTAAATTAGTCGGAGTAGTGACTTTAAATGTTAGAAAATCTAATTATTTGTCACTAATTTATAGAAGTGTAATCATGTAACTAATTAAATGAATATATTCCAATATATTTTAATGAATTTCTCACTACGATATTGAGTAGTATATTATATATACGTTTCTGTTATATAAGTACATACATGTAGGTATTTTTGCAAGAGAAATTGTAGAAATTTGGAGGATTATAAATCTTTAATTTATCACCATTACTAGCACCATTACTTGACATACATATATATATATATATATATCAACAGAAACGTGAACATTTCTGAAGTTGTTGCTGTCATAGTACAAAAACATTTTTGAGCATGAAATATACTGTTAGGCACCGCCATTTTAATTAATTAATTATTACATTTCTATCTGCTTGGAATAAACATGATGACGATGATGATGATCAGCAGTTTCTGAGCAGAAACATTGTTGAACTTCCATTGCTAGTTCCTCCAAGCTCAGCTGACATTCAAGCCCTATCTGCAAAATCATCAAACTAGTTAAAAGGAGTACGTAGACAGCAGCAATCATATATACATAAAATAAAATAAACATGTAAAAAAGAACAATAAATTGTAAGATTTCTCTACTGTCTTGATCGATATTGTTTATAAATTGATCAAATTAACAGCTAAGATTGAAAGTCATCAGTTCTTGATCATCAACTTTGCTTTCCATTTCTGGGTACGTAGTAATTTTATCTTCTTACATTTGATCGAATTAATTAACATTATAATATTACCTTTTTGTTTTCTTTTTACGTACCTTGACAACAAAGGAAAGAAGAACAGTATCTTCCATGCTACTGATGTTCAAGTGAAGAATTTCTAAAGAAAACTTCTCCAAGACATTGATTATCCTAACAATCTGACCAGGGATTCTCTTAGAAACAGTTCTTAGAACAACGTTTGATCCCGAAATCTTTGCTTCAACATCTGCCACCGGAGAGTTGCAACACGTCCCGATTTCTTTAAAATTATTATTAATATTCTGATGATCAAGCCCTGAAGAAGTACCGTAATAGTACTGATGATGATGATCATCTGTAGATTCATGACTGCTACTGCTACTACTGATCAGCTGAAGTGATGCTGGTCTTGGTGTACCGGCAGCTGTCGGTCCAGGACTAGGGCTTAGACTTTTCCTTCTCTTTTTGGCTTCTAAAGATTGTAGAACTTGGTGCAACTCCTTGATGAATTCTATCACACCTCCTATGATCGAAGCTTGATCTCCCTTTATATATATATATATATATATATAATAATAATAATAATATAACAGCATCGCAACACAAAGACATGTCAAATTGATTATCAGTTAAATTTGCGAGAAGAATATATAATCTATAAATAAGGTAAAGATACGAGTCGATCACAAACTTCCATCATTCTTGATTTCATGTTAAATTTAAAAACTTAAGTTGATAAGTATACACAAATTTTACAAGATCAATACAAATAATTGACAAATAGGGTAAAGATACGAGACGATGTTGGAACTTTTGCCACCCCCATATCATATTAAATTGAAAACTGATTGATGACACAAATTTACAAGAATAATATATAATTATCAACAAAATAAGGAAAAAACATGTGTTGATTTAAGAACTTCCGCCAATCTTGATATCATGTTAATTTGAAAATATAAGCTCGGAAATTTTTACGAAAATAATATATAATCATCGAATAGAGTATAACATATGTCAATTCAAGAACTCTCGTCCTGATATCATATTAAATTATTTTCACCCTAAAACTTAAGCTGATGGATATGGAAAGTTGGTCGGTTAAATTTAATTTAATCACTTAAATATATATATATATATATATATATATAAATACATGATTTATATATGGAATTGGGAAAAAAAGGGAAAACATATATAATTAATTACCCGCTTAATGTAGAAACATGGTGTCAAGGAACGTAAAACTTTGAGATGGTCATTCATTTGTCTTCTCCTGTTTCTCTCCACTGCTATGTGAGACATGGCTATTTCCAGGTAGTTATATATATATATATATATATATATATATTATATATAATATAGTGTACTTAAACTCTTCTTGTCTCTATCTCTATCTCTTTTATCTTTCTTTCTCTTCATGCACTTATATATATATATAGACCGGGAAAACATCGAGAAATATGGCGGGAGGGTAGGGTAGGGAGAGGGAGGGAGGGAATATCTGTAACTAGGTCTAGGTTGGTATTAAATGCTAAGGGTTGTAGTCTCGTGAGGTGAATTATTTTTACTCCTTTTTTCATCAGCAATCTCTATACACAAAGAGTTTCTCTCTCTTTCTCTCTCCTCTCTCTTAATTTGTTCCAAGTATTGTGTGTGTGTGTGTGTGTGTGTGTGGGTATATTTACATCGATCTCACGTTTACGAAGTTTGGACAATTACTTACGTTGTTCCCCGCGTGAGAAAAAAGAAAGGATGTGTTTCATGCACATTACCTGCTCTCCTTTGCGACTCTAATGCTTGCCACGCTCTCCATATATGTATGTATACACACACACACACAACTATACATACATATGCATCTGTATATATATTATATGTGTGTGTGTGACAACATCTGATCTACACAAAGGTTGATAAAACTTAACTCGATCATGAGATTGAATGAAAAGTCAAATGGTAATATATATATATATATATATATATATAAAAGTGTATATGTGGTTGATATACAAAACTTAATCACTCTTATATATATTTGTGGATATATTTGGTAAGAGATTAATTGTGTAATAATCTTAATCTCACAAGGTAAGTAAAAATAACTCATCAGTGAATATTGTTAACTTATAATTATCTTGTGGGCAGAGATTATGAATAATTAAATATTTTAGCTTAAATTGTTCTCACTTCTTCCAATACTTCTCTCTTTTAATTTTTTTTATTATTATTAATGATCAAATCATTGTCTAAAACCATACATTATTAAATAAACATATATATATATATATATATAAATATACAATCATAATATATATCATCATAAGGGGAGAGGGAGTTGAAAAAAAAAAAAAAAAAAAAAAAAAGCCTCCATAAATAGAGCAAATTAGGTCCATCCATGCAATGAATTTGACAGACAGAGTGAGTGAGATCAAAGGAGAATGAAAGAACCCACTCACTTAATGTGACACCTATTCCTAGCAACTGTCCACCCAATTTTTAGAGAGAGAGAGAATCATTCACTGCATGTAAAACCCTAATTGGAGTAATGGAGTGTAGTGTGGTACAAAATATCCCAGAGTTCTCGATTTAAGGCATTTTTCACATCTATTATGTCTCATATTCATGACCTCCAAAATTATAAGTGAGACTGTTACTAACTAAGTTACGCTTTCATAACAGTCTAAATATAGATATGATTTATAAATACCACTCATTAAAAAAAAAATCCAAAATGAGCCCTTTGTGCGGAAAAACCCTAACAGGAGTAATGAGGAGTAATGAAGTGTAATGTGACCCCAAATTTTAAACAGTTGCATACATAAGTGAAGGTTTGAACCCCAACCCCACTTAAGCTAGGAGAGCTCCTTACCAGCTCACCTACGCCTTGGGGTTAAGAATTCTCGACTTTAAGTGAGATTATGAACATGTATTTATACATGTAATCGTTTAAAAATTTTAGATTTGAACTTACCTCCCTCAAATGACCTACCAGACTCTAACTGGAAGTAGTATATATATATATATATATACACATATGACTTATATATACCACTTATGATTATATATAAAAAAAAAAAAAAAAAAAAAAAAAAGTCGGTGTTGGGCAGAGGAGTTGGCAAAGGTGCCACCCCCCAACCTCACAGATGGTGAGATCGACACCCCCTTCCCCCTGTAATTTAAAAAAAAAAAAAAAAAAAAAAACCTGAAATGGGCCCTTTGTGCGGAAAATATCGGCGGCAGAAGCCAATGGTATAATGTAGGCCGTATAAAAAATCACAATCACATCACCCCAACTTCAATGGAGGGCCCAGTTTCAAAATTATATTAGTTTTTTTTTTTTTTTTTTTTCTTATTATTATTATTTTTTGTTTAGGCATGTGAAAATACCTTTAAATTAAATTCACATTTAATGTAATCCTTGCTCGAATCGAATTGGTTTCTACTAGAAATAATTTTCCAAACATTCAAAATGACTGTGAGTATTAGGTAAAAGTTAGGGTAAAATCTTTCTTAAGTAAAGTAAGACTTTCTCCCAAGTACGAGTTACATTCAACCTGAATTAGATTCTGCAGGGACTAAATTTAGATTAGTCCAAATAATACTCTGTTAATACAAATCGGATCAAATTTGAATTAGTCAAAATCGTGATAATGTTTAACAAGAAAAAATATTGTATACATTTCCAATCATATATGATTGAAACCTTCTACGAAGTTGTCTAACATTCCGCAATTGGAAGTAGGTGACACAGAACATCTTTTTGACTTTTTTGAATCGTAAGTGAATTGGTAAGGAGTTTTCTTAATTTAAATGAAGTTGGGGTTCAAACTTCACTCATGTATGCAACTGTTTAAAATTTAAGGGCGGAGCTTTATCCCGCAAGGACCAACTTGACTCGAACGAGATTAGTCTAGATGTAAATTTGGTTTAAAGGTGCCCTCTTATAGTGAATATCCATTAAACTTAAAAGGATCTTTTTGTCATTTCATGTCTATCCCGGCACAATTATTATATAATTAAAGAGCTTTATTTTTTAAAATTTTGAATTCAAGATATATATATATATATATATATATATAAAATTATATAATATATATATAAAAATAAAGCATCAAAATAATTGTGTCTTGAAGCGGAAAAGACATAAAATAACAACAAAATCTTTGAAGTTTAACCATCGAGAAATTTTCTTTTGAAAAAAAAAAAAAAATCAAATCAAAGATTACCTAGTAGAGTTTCCTCTAGTTTCAATAGCTGTTGAATAAAACCAATGTTAGGAGTAGCTTCTGGCCTTCGACTTCTTACATGTTCCATGGCTTCTACAAACCTCATACCGCACTTATTCATTAGATAAGCCAATACTATAGTTACACTGTCACAAACAAAACCAAATCAAGAACCCAAAAAAAACTTACATACATATATATAGATATATATATAGATCAGATGGAATAGGTGTAAGAAAGATTAAATCAATCAATTTGTTTGCAGAAGCATGCAATTTTCTTTAGGGAATAGATAGAATACCAAGTCAAGAAGCCAAAAAGTTTTACATACATATCATATATATGTATGTATAGATCAGATGAATAGGTAGAAGAAAGATTTACCTTCGAGACCTTCCCTGATAGCAATGTACAAGAACGCCACCACCAGAGTCTCTCTTAGCTTTATCGATGAATTCAAAGCATTCCTCAAAATATTCTGATATGTTAACAGATACCCTATCTGATACTGTTGTGTCCATTTTCCAAAAACAGCACCATATATAAGTTAACAAATTGAGTTCTTAGCAATCTTCAAAGAAAGATTTCGTAAAAGAAGCAGTCTTTTGTGGAAAATATGGGGGAAAAAGAAATGGATTAAAGTGAAAAATCATACCTTTAACAATCTTGTACACGAAATCGTCTGGATATAAAGGAGATAGTGAATTTGCAACTGTCAAGATATGTGTGATATTCAAGCTTTTTAGGGCACTCTTGTTACCAGCAGCTCCATAAGAACCCAAATAGAGACCCTGAAATATTATAGAAAGGAAATAAGATTACGAGCCCTGCATTTGTTGATATCTCATATATCAAATAGACAAAGATTTTGTTACCTCTTCGATTTTGCAGGGTACGTTATCATTCTTTAAGAAGGATCTTACTTTCGAAATTCTTCTGTAGGCATTTCCAATTGGATCCATTGCTAGAACCTGGAATCAAGATTTGGTTATCCTCTCAGAAACTAGAACTAATCAAATGGTGTGTCTAATAAGGGAAGAAAACAAACATAACAATCATCATAATCGATGGAATACAATAATACAGTGTGAATGGAACCAGAAACTGTAGATTCATGTTCATGGTAATATTAAGGCATCATAAAAAAGCAGAGAAAAATAATCTAAATATATCAACACACAAACCTGAAAGAAACCTACACATATGGAATATAATATACAAAAGATCATAATATGTGAACATCACCAATAAAATCAAGAATAAAAAACCAAAATAAGCACTCCTAGGTGCTAATTCAGATGAAAGAAAGGTAATATAAAAACAATCCTATACCCAAATCCCACAAAACTGCATCTTTCAACCGAATAACACATACTATGCCATTTGTGGTATAAAAAGAAAAAAGTGAAAGAATTGTTCATAAAAAGAACAAGAAATCGGATTCTTGATGATTTGAGAAGAAACCTCACCAATTTGAAAGAAAGGTTGTGAGTTCTGACAATAAGGTGTAATTGATTTGGTATCAATCTCACTCATAAATCGAGGAGTTATGAGTTCAAGGCATAAAAACAGCAATTTTTTTTTTTTTTTTTTGAAAAAAAAAAAAAAAAAAAAAAAGATCTAAACCTGCAACTTTCACTCAATATTCATAAATATCATCACCATCATGCCTATTAGGTGTCTTCATGCACCAGTGCAATTGTTTGACAATAGTGCATAAATCATCATCAAACAACCGATGATGCTTATCTCCTGCAACAAATTTAAATGCCTTATTGTTGACATGCACCACACTGGAACCTGGAATCACCCTAACCCCTCTTTCTTTGATCAAACATCTCATCCTGGCAGCATCGGACCACAATCCATTACCAGCATACATATTGTATGCCAGCATATATCCAGAAGAACTTAATGGCTCGAATTCTAGAACACGGGTCAGAGCATCAGCGCCAATATCGCTGTTCCTGTAGTTCTTGGAAGCACTCAATAAGGCACCCCATGCACTAGCACCAGGGCTTAATGCTGCTGCAGCATTAGGTAGTTCCTCTATCAAATCCAATGCACTGTCAAGCCATCCTGCTCGGGCCAGCAAGTCAACAAGGCATGAATAATGATGCTTCAAGTTCAACCCCACTTCAGCACCATATTCTTGCACTAAGTTTCTAAACAGAGACAGACCTTCTTCAACTAATCCCCCATGGCTACAGGCTGATAACACAGAAAGAGTTGTAATTAGGTTGGGCTTCAGGCCTTGAGATCTAAGGTTTTCATGTAGTGCCAAAGCATCATGTGGAAGGCCATTCATTCCATAAGCTGCAATCATAGCTCCCCATGAAACAATGTTTTTCTCTGAAATTCGATCAAAAGATTTTCTTGAGGCCTCTATTGCCCCAGCTTTAGAGTACATGTCTACTATTGCAGTTCCAACTTCAACCTCTGAGGCTGAGCCATGTCGAATGGCAATCCCATGAACAGATTTCAATATTTTCATTTCGGCACAAAGAGAGCAAGCCTCAACAAGAGTTAAGATGGTTATAGCATTTGGCTTTTCTTTTACCTTGTTCATCTCTTGAAAGACTTGAATTGCTTCCTCAGGCATCCCACAGTGGGCATATGCGGCAATCATTGTGGTCCAAGTGACTGCATCTCGTTGCTTCATCAAACTAAACTGTTTCCAAGCAAGTTTAACGTCATTACACTTTGCATATGCATCAATTAAAGAATTTATAACCATCTCATTTGATTCATAACCTTGTCTGATTACTTTGGAATGGATCAACTTGCACTGGTACAAGTCCATGAAATGCTTACATAATTGAAGTAAACTCACAAGAGTAATCTCATCTGCTTCAACTCCATTCTCTCCCATCGACTCAAACAGCAAGAGAGCTTCAGAGTGCTGCTCATTTTGGACAAGACCAGAGAACAGAGAATTCCATGACACTACGTTCCTTTCAGGCATTTCACCAAAAACCCTGGAAGCAGATTTACTGTCATGGCACTTGGAATACAAATCAACCAAAGAGTTCCCAAGATAAAAGTCATTATCCAAGCCTCTTGAGATCACAAAGCTATGAACCATTTTTGCCATTCTAATGTCCCGGAGATCAGTACAGGCTCTGATTACATTAACCATAATTTGCCCATCCACTTCAATCCCAAAATCAGATAACATTTGCCGAAACAACTGCAAAGCACCCCTTGCTTGCTTATTTTGCACATAGCTACCAATCATCACACTCCAAGCAATCACGTCTCTTTCAGGCATTTCATCAAAAAGCTTGTGTGCAAAGTCCATTCCCATGTCTGCATACATACACAAGAGAGAGTTTTGGACTGAGGAGGCCATCCAAAATCCACTTCGAACCAAATACCCATGAATTGCCTTCCCATTGTCAAAAAGTCTAGAATCGCGACATACCTGAATTACAAGCACCAAGGTGGATACATTGGGTGTAAAACCATAGCCTTTAGCCTCAATAAACAACCTTAATCCCCGCTCAAAAGCACCTTGATGAAGGTGACCATGAATGATAATGTTCCAAGATACAGAATCCCTATTCCTCATATGCCCAAAAGCTTCAAGTGCACAAATCAAGTCTCCAGATTTGGCATAAAAGTCAAGAACAGAATTTCCAATCGAAGTAAATGAATCAAGACCCTCCTTAAGCAAAGTTGAATGAACAGCCTTGCCATGTCTGAAGGACATAATTCCACATGCTTTGAGAATGGGTGGAAAAAGAATAGTGGGATCTGTAAATCCATCTCCTGCCTCCTTCATTTGACGATAAAGGGAAAGAATCTCTTGCAAATTACTTGACTCCTTGATCCTCCAAACCCAGTTGGCGAGCTTTGAAATTTGGAAGCGCATTGCCTTGGAGAAAAACTATACGAGCTCAACAGAAACATGGCTAAATCATAGAAATGCTTCGTCTTGCTACTGCCAAAGCTTTTGATGGCTCTACTGAAAGAAGAACCATTCCCCTCATCCTTAGTCTAAAAGCTAAAAATTTTCATCAAAAATTTTATGGATTGATTTTAAATATATGAATTTTGAGTGTAATAATTAATGGGCTAAAAAGCATCACAGGACCTTGCAACGAGACAAATATTCAGATTTCCATACACACCCAACCCCCCCAAAAAGAAATTGAAAACAAAGGAACCCTAGTTAAAAATGCAAGCTTTTTCTTGGTTACAGATGGCCAGAAAACATACATAATACAGTATGAATGGAACCGGAAACTGTAGATTCATGTTCATATTATTACTAAGGCATCACAAAAAGCAGAGAAAAATAATATAAATATATCACATTGCAATTGCCTCTCTTTCCTCTAATCCAATATCCAAAATCATCACAGTGAAACATAAAAATTAATCAACACACAAACCTGAAAGAAACCTACACATATGGTAATGGAATACAGTATATAAAACACAGGCATTGTTGCTATTCATTTGTTTTCATCCAGAAACATAGCTAGGATAATTCACTTAATTTTTGCACTAATTATCGAAAAAAGATCATAATATGTGAAAAATCACTAATAAAATTAAGAATAAAAAATCATTATAAGCGCTTCTAGGTGCTAATTCAGATCAAAGAAAGGAGCTAAAATACCATCCGGGCTTATACCCAAATCCCACAAAAACTGTATCTTTCTACAGAATTACACATACTATGCCATTCATGGTATGAGAAAAAAAAAAGCAAAAGAATAGTTCAAAGAAAGAACAAAAAATTAGGAAATTCTTGAAGAATACAAAAGAAATCTCACCAATTAGATATAATCAAGAATGAAAAGATAGTGTATGAATCGCTGAGATCAATCAATCAATACATCAACGTTGTGAGTGCAATTTTTCTTTTTTTTTTTCTTTCCTTTGAAAATTGTTCTCCAATTGACCAGAGATGGAGAAAGCAACCGCAGATTTTTATTTTTGGTATGTCAGCTTCGGAGAAAATGGAAGTTGTTTTTCTTTTTCTTTTTTTTTTTTAAATCTTTTTTCTCATTTTTTTGTTTTGATCAATTTTTTTTCCAAAATGATCTTTTTTACTACACACCAAAAAAAAAAAAAAAAGACATTTCTTTTTGTGTCTTTATTAAATTAAGGCTTTAAATCAATATTTTGTTCATCTTTCGTCTATATATATATATATACACATATTGAGATTTTTTTTTTTAATATTACTCCAACTTATGAGTTCTTGAAATGTAATTTTTTTTTTTTAAGGTTTTTTAGGTACCAAAGAAAATGTTCTTTTTGTGGATGGAATTCTGTGTGCTTATAAGAAATTGTATTATTATAATTATCTTTATAGTATTTTAAGCACCAAGTTTTATTTAATTTAATTTTGTTTTAGTAAATATGACAAACTATTATTAATAAAAAGAAGAAAGATGTCATAGATAAACTCAAGAATTTGCTCCAAAATACGTAGACAGACATAAGCGAAAGGAGTTTACATAAAAGCTTAAGTTCAAGCTATAACTATAGAGAGAACTTACTTTAATATGCGGTTCAACTTTAGTTTAGTTCGACCTAAATGGGCACCAACCCCAAGAAAAAATACTTTTAAAAAAAAAAGAGCACGTTGTTGGCCAACTTCAATAATAATAAAGAAAGACTCTTATTTCTTGGCCAACTTTAATGAAATGAAATGAGCACGTTGTTAGCATTTTTTCTATATTGGGGTTGAAAAGAGAGATAGATATGGATAACATCTAGTCAGCATAAACTCAGAAATCTTATCCACTGTTTATTATTATTTTTTTTTTTTTGAGAAATCCTACATTGTTTATTATTTTAAGACATTTACTTTTGTTAGGCCGCGGCGACCATCCGCTGCATTCTTTAAGATATAGACATCAGTTCAGATCTTTTCTTTGCTCTTCCTTAGTGGTTTTAGTAATGGCTTTAGCAGTTGTGTTGATGTTCTCCACGTTTATTATTTTGTCTATGGGGCAAGAACCCTTTTTGCCCAATGCCATGGTTGTTCCAGTGACTAAAGATTCTTCAACTCTGCAATATGTTGCTGAGGTCAAGATTGGGGAACTGCTGTCTCCTGTCAAGCTTGGGATTGATCTTTCTGGGAAAAATTTATGGCTTGATTGTGCTTCTGTGATTCCATCTTCGTCTGAGTCTCAGTATGCCATTGGCTGTTGCTCGGCACAGTGTTCAATGGCAAAATCTGATAATAGCTGCAGAAGGGACTCTAAATCTAATGGGCTTTGTGCTGTTCAACTGGAAAATCCCATTACAGGTATGGTTTCAACTGGGGATCTAAGAGAAGGAATCATTGCTGCAGAAGTTACTGATGGGCTAAAAAAGACAGGATCTTTAGCCACCATTCCTGAGTTCTTGATTTCTTGTGCTGCAGAGAAATCATTGTTGAAAGGTTTACCCAGAGAGGTCAAAGGTATATTAGGGATTGGAAACACCAGAATTGCATTTCCATCTCAAGTTACAGCTACGTTTAGATTCCAAAGGAAATTTTCTTTATGTCTGTCTTCATCAAATGGGGTCATATTTTTTGGTGAAAGTCCTCATCTTGATGGTGAAGACATATCAAGATCCCTGCTTTATACACCCCTAACTTATCAACAAGGGGAAAGAAACTCAGAAGGCTATTATATTAATGTGAAATCCATCAAAATCAACAGCAAGAAATTGTCAATCAGTACTAAGTTCTTGCTAAACGAAGAAGGTAATGGTGGAACAAAAATCAGCACAACAGTACCTTACACCACCATGGAGAGTAAGCTATATGCCATATTCACTGATGCATACATCAGAGCAGCCATGGAAATGAACATAACCAGAGTGCCATCACCAATGGCACCATTTGAAGTTTGTTTCAGCTCAAAAGGGGTAGAGAAAACAAGTGGGGTTGGACCAAAAGTGCCAACCGTTGAGCTTGTGTTGCAGAGTGAGATGGTGAAATGGAAGATAGAAGGTAGAAATTCCATGGTAGATGTTAATGAAGAAGTTATGTGCTTGGGATTCTTGGATGGAGGAAAAGGAGGATTGATTTCAAGAAAGGCTTCAATTGTGATTGGAAATCATCAATTAGAAGAAAGATTTTTGGAGTTCAATTTGGGGAATTCAATGCTTGGATTTTCTTCATCATCTTTGTTGGTTGAGCAAAGAAGCTGCTCTGATTTTAGATCAAATTCCATAGCTACTTTGTAATCTAATTGTTGTTGTAGAAATTGATTAGTAAGAGATTAATTAACCTACAATTTTGTATAGTTTAATGTTGTCTGCCTACTTGATGTATATGAAGAAGTCAATAAACTATATTTCCAATTATTTCTTGAATCATGTCGTTTTTATATACATAAATGAACCCTAATATTTTCTTTAAAATTCAAGAAAAAATATTTAATATTCATATCAAATAAGCTACACCTGTCCATTTTTCTTTGAGTTTCTGGAAATCCAAGATCAAATCTGTTCTTATCAAGTTCTTCAAGTTTGACAAGCCAAAAAATTTAATAAGAAACTAGTAATATTATTATTGATAATAATCAATTTATATCTTATCTAATCTACTTTGCTTTCAAATTTAAGATCAAAAGACACATGGAGCCTCAATATTCAAACAGCTGGAATTTTATTTATATAATATATGATCTATAAGTTACAAAAAATCAGCATATGCCTTTGGGAAACATATATATATATATGATTTTTCTGTGCACATTATTTGCAAAATTTTCTTTAGAGTTTGTCTACTTTCTTAAGAAAGGAATACTTACAAGGAAAGATTGAAAGTGCAGAATATTAAAATCCCTATATATATATATATATATATATATATATATATATATATATATATAAAAATTCTTCTTCTTCTTTAAATTCTTAAAAAATAATATATATTATATTGTAAACTTATGGATATGAAACCCTATTGGCAATAGTTGAATATAATTGTTAAGACTTTCTAATATTTTCTTTAACACGTCTTATCAAAATATATACAAAGACTTGTCCTCATTTCCATCATATTGACAAGTAATGAAGCCTTGTAATCCAACTTTTTTCTTTAGAATACGATTTTTTTTTTTTTTTTTTTTTTTTTTTTTTAAAGACATAAAATTTATATTTATAATTGAAATTACTATATATGAATATGAATATTATCTATGTTGCATTTCGTTTTACATTGTAAATATGTATCTATAATGTACCAGGCTTACGGATCTCGATAATGACAACCTGATTTAGAGTCAACATTTTCAGGCCCTCCAAATCCTTCTGGACGTGTTGAGTTGGCTTCAAAAGTTGCAATCCTTGAAGTCTCTTAGATTAGTCACCATCTTATTCATTAAAGATTTGCAGAAAGAAGATAACAAAACCATATAGAATTCCATTCCATTCCATTGCATTACATATATATATATATATCTTGAAGAACTTAACTTTAGCTCTACTAAGACAATCTTTCTCCATGGCTGCTGCTACTTCTTTCTATTCCATTCTGTTTTGCTCTTTTCTTTTCATAATATCATCATCATTCACAGTTACAGCTCAAACTTCTTTCAGACCAAAGGCCCTAATCCTCCCTGTTTCAAAAGATGCCACAACTCTCCAATACCTAACTCAGATCAGCCAAAGAACTCCACTTGTCCCTGCAGTCACCTTAACTCTTGATCTTGGTGGGCAATTCTTATGGGTAGATTGTGATCAGGGCTACATTTCTTCCTCCTACCGCCCCGCCCGTTGCCGTTCAGCTCAATGCTCCCTCGCCGGAGCTGCCGGAAACTGTGGAGAGTGTTTCTCACCTCCTAGACCAGGCTGCAACAATAACACCTGTGGCCTATTTCCTGACAACACAATAACAGGGACAGCCACTAGTGGTCAGCTGGGATCAGATGTTGTGTCAGTTCAATCAACTGATGGGAAAAATCCCGGAAAGATTGTTTCTTTACCTCAATTTCTGTTCATTTGTGCTCCCACTTTTCTGTTACAAGGTTTAGCTAATGGAGTTTCAGGAATGGCGGGTCTTGGAAGGACTAGAATCTCATTTCCTTCTCAATTCTCTGCTGGTTTTAGCTTTGACAGGAAATTTGCAGTTTGTTTGACAGGTTCCAATTCCAGGGGAGTAGTGATTTTCGGGGATGGACCGTATAATTTCCTCCCTAATGTGGAAATATCATCAAATTCCCTTACTTACACTCCACTGATCATAAATCCAGTAAGTACTGCCTCTGCATTTTCATCCGGGGATCGATCCGCTGAATACTTTATCGGGGTGAAATCAATCAAGATAAACGAGAAACTCGTGCCAATAAACAGGACTCTATTATCCATTGACAGTCAAACAGGGGTTGGTGGTACAAAGATTAGTACTGTTAATCCTTACACTGTACTGGAAACTTCAATCTACAATGCTGTATTGAATGCCTTTGTTTCGGAGCTGTCAAATGTTACCAGAGTTGCAGCAGTACCGCCGTTCGGGGCGTGTTTCGACTCTGCAAACATAGGTAGCACAAGGGTTGGACCGGCTGTGCCTGCAATTGATCTTGTCTTGCAAAGTGAGAGTGCTTTCTGGAGAATCTTTGGAGCAAATTCAATGGTTGAAGCTAGGAATGGTGTTCTCTGTCTTGGATTTGTTGATGGAGGTGTGAATCCAAGGACTTCAATTGTGATTGGTGGATATCAAATTGAAGATAATTTGTTGCAGTTTGATCTTGCAGCAACAAGATTGGGATTCAGTTCTTCATTGTTGTTTAGACAAACAAATTGTGGCAATTTTAACTTCACTTCTACTGCTGCTTAAAAGTTAAATTAGTATCATCCTTTGTATTAAAATAAAATCCCATGAATGATTCAGATCATATGATGCATGGCAAATTGTGTACTATGTTTTCTTTACATTTCTTGTTATTATTGTTACTATGTATTATATGGATAATTGATAATTTTTGTGCTGAATCTTATGTAAGGATATGTTACTGTCAAATTTAGGATGGTAAAGCAAGAACGTGTCAAATAGTTAATTTTGGTGCTATCAAACATATAATCTTAACACAGGTTCACAAGATAGGTCGTAGCAGCTAATATCAAAGCATATATTCAATTTAGATTTAGTATAATAAGAACATGTCAAACCTATAGTCTTAACACAAGTTGACGCGTCTAATGACAACTAATATCAAAGTAGTAGAATATGAGACTTAAGTATTACATGAATGAACTCGGAGTAATGAATAACGCAAGACTCGTAATCGAGTATCATTATACACTAACTATACAATAAATAAATAAATTATGGATTAAAAAACATTAATTTAATTATTTGGCCTTGGAGTTAGTTAGTTCCTTGGTTCTTGATTATTTGGCCTTAATCAATCAGGTAGCTTCTAAGCTTTTCCCCATTTTTTTATAAGAAAATCTTGAACAGTTTCTTAGCTAGTGCTCAAATGGTGGCATTAATTAATTCCAGTCGGGAAAAACGAACAGCAATGGTCAAATTCTTACGACAGTAATCATCCCATGGATGAATACTTCTAATTTCAGGCCACCGTTTTCAAAATAATCAAACATTTTTACCATTCCAAAACCATCTACATACACCATGGAAAAACTCGTATAAAAACGCAGCAGAGCTCTGCATTTTTTCTCCACACTACAAACAAATACAATGGCTTTCACGATTGCTAATGTTTTTGTCTGTACGGTTTTATCCATTCTGTTTTGTGTCTCCTTATCTCTCAAACCACCGCCGCCGCCGCCACGTGCTCTTGTTCTTCCGGTAACCAAAGATCCGACCACCAAGCAATATATTGCTCAGATAAAACAGAGGACTCCATTTGTCCCTGTAAAACTTACAGTCGATCTCGGCGGTGAATCTTTGTGGGTTGATTGCTCTAAAGGCTATTCCAGCCCAACTTATAAACCCGTCCATTGTCGATCTTCTTTATGCAGACAAAACCTCAAATCCACAATTGGTTGTGGGGAATGTTATCCTGGCCTTCCAAGACCACGTTGCAGCCCGGATAATCGCCCCTGTCCTTGGTTTCCAGGCTGCAACAATAACACATGTTCAATCTCTTTTGAAAACAGCATAATCAAGGATATAGTTTCCGGGGAGGTAGCAAAAGATGTTGTTTCAATTCAAACTTCCAGTGATGGAAGAAATCCGGGACCAAGTGTTTCAGTCCAGGAATTAATCTTCACTTGTGCTGAAACATATACGCTAAAGGGTTTAGCTAAAGGGGTTAAAGGAATGGCTGGATTAGGTAAAAACGCCATTGGAATTCCTTCACAGTTTTCTCAAGCTTTTAGATTTCCAAGAAAGTTCGCCATGTGTTTGAGCTCTTCTTCTTCTTCTTCCTCCTCTGGTGGTGTCATTTTCTTTGGTAATGGACCATATATTATGCTTCCTGGGATAGATGTTTCCCAAGGCCTTACTTACACACCACTCCTAACCAATCCAATTGGTGCGCCATGGACAGACAACTTGCCCGGAAACGATCCTTCTGGCGAGTATTTCATTGGTGTTACAGACATTAGTGTTGATGGAAAACCTGTTTCTATAAACAAAACCTTACTGAAAATCAATAAAAATGGTTTTGGAGGAACAAAAATCAGCACGGTAGTGCCTTACACGACTATGGAGACATCAATTTACAATGCTGTTACGGATGCATTCATAAGTTCACTCTCTAATGTCCCTAGAGTCAAGCCTGTGGCACCATTTAAGGCATGTTACAGAGCAAGTAGTCTTGGAAGTACCCGTGTCGGATTAGCTGGTCCTCCTGTCACACTGATCTTGCAAAATGGAAGTTCTTGGACATTTTTTGGTTCGAATGCATTTGTTTCGGTTAAGGATGGCAATGTTGCTTGTCTTGGGATTGTGGATGGAGGTGTTGATCAAGTAACTTCCATTGTTATAGGAGGACATCAGCTTGAGAATGCCATTTTAGAATTTGATCTTGAAAGATCGAGACTTGGATTCACTTCTACACTCTTGGGTTCTAGAACTTCTTGCAGCTTCAATTTCACTTCTAAAGCTTGAAAAAAAAATGTCATTTCATGTTCTTGATGTTGATTGAAGAAATTTGATCAATTTTAATTCCCACGTGTTTGTTTAATCAGTCTGATTTGTCCACCGAATAACAAAAAAGATAAACTATGTTTTTGTCTTCAATTTAAAGATTTTGTTCTAAGATTGATGAAATGGATAAATACAAACAAAGATAACATTTTTATTTCATATAATTAAGTTTTTATCTAACTTCTAATAACATTCATGATCAATATTCAAGTTAACAATAAATACATATATACATATGATATGTAGAAAAAAGTATCATGTAACTATTTTGCTGGCATTAAAGTTATCATTTTTGTAAGGAACCGTACTCTTTGACTATTCTTGCCAATTAGGAGAACATCTCTATCATTCATGGATTGAAGGACATTCATATCTATTCATAGTTGACATTTTCTTGTTTTTTGAACGTTGACCTGCATTATTAGCTGTGGTTTGACTAAATGGAACTGTCTGTATATCTATATTAAGGCATATGAATCCACAGAATTCACAACAAAGCATCCAAGTTCTGCTTCCATGGCTTCTAAATACATTTCTTTTCCCCTCTTCCTCTGCACTGTCTGCATCTTCATTTCTCCCTCCTTTAGTGCTGCAGCTACAACTTCTGCTCCTAATCCTAAGGGACTTGTTTTTCCAGTCACCAAAGATTTATTGACCCTTCAATACACTACACAAATCAGCCAAAGAACACCACTTGTACCTGTAAAATTAGCCCTTCATCTCGGCGGACAAACCCTGTGGGTGGACTGTGAAAATGGTTTTACAAGCTCATCCTACAGGCCTGCTCAGTGCAATTCAGCTGAATGCACAATTGCCAAGTTTGAAAACTGTTACAACTGCTCTTCAAGTTCAACTCCAGGAGGGACTCCTGGCTGCAATCAGAATGCGTGTTTAAACACTCCTGAAAATCCATTCATCAAAACTTTATACTCTGGTGGTGAAATTGCAGTTGATTTGATCACTGTCCAATCTATTAATGGTGGTGTTGTTTCGGTGCAAGATTTTATCTTTACCTGTGTTCCTACTTTCCTCACTGAAGGCCTTGCAAATGGTGTTAAAGGGACAGCAGGATTGGGAAGAAGTCAGATAGCTTTGCCTTCTCAATTAGCACAATCTTTTGGATTTGCAAGAAAGTTTTCCATGTGCTTGAGTTCTTCCAATGGTGTCATATTTTTCGGTGATGTTCTTCCGGGCAGTATTGGTATCAATATCTCCAAGTCTCTTACCTACACCCCTTTACTTACAAATCCATTCGGAACTGGATCTGTTCCTTACCTAAAAGAACCCTCTTCAGAATACTTCATTGGTGTGAAATCCATCAAGATCAATGGCAAAACAGTGCCAATAAACAAGAAACTTTTGACAATCAACAGAAAAGGCGAAGGTGGAACAAAAATCAGCACTGGCAGACCTTATACAACCATGGAACCATCAATTTACAAGGCTGTAACAGAAGCCTTCATCAGGGAGCTTGCTAATAATAATGCTACTCTAGTAGCACCAGTAGCACCCTTCAGCACATGTTTCAGCTCTAAAAGTATCGGAACCATGGCCATTCCGCCCATTGATCTTGTCCTGCAAAGCAAGAAAGTGTATTGGAGAATTTTTGCTGCAAATTCAATGGTTCAGGTTAACAAAGATGTCATGTGTCTAGGATTTGTGGATGGAGGTGATAGACTCACAAGTTCAATCGTTATCGGAGGGCACCAAATTGAAGACAATTTTCTGCTGTTTGATCTCTCCAGATCAATGCTGGGGTTCAGTTCTTCACTTTTGTATCTTCAAACTAAATGTTCCAACTTCAACTTTTCCCTTCATGTTTGATCAGTGGAAAGAAAGCATAGTTCTTTGAATAGTTTCTATCTAATCTCTCTCTCTCTCTCTCTCTCTCTCTCCCCCCTATATATATATATATATATATATATAATTACCACACTTCACAGAATTACTTACTAATTTCCACTATTTCTTTAAAAACATCATCAAGGAAGCATGAATTACCTTTCTCAAACTAAGGAACCACACAAGGATTGTGTTGATTCATGACTTTGGACTAACACCAATCTACATATGCGTATGTGAATATATATATATATATATATATATATATATATATATAGAAAGACTGTTTCTTTATCAATTTTAGTAGCCAAGAGAAAAAGGGTTGATCTCATCTTATCATGATATCTTCACAAGAGGTTCCATCATCATCTCCTGATATTTCAATCCAAGAACCTGCAAATAATCCATCTAATCCAGCAAGAATCAACAAGGGTTTTCCATATAAAATGGAGCTTAACCTTGTTCGAAAGGTAAGAAGGTCTTCTCATATATATATTAGAATTTATACAATTTATTGGCTACATACACATTACATACAAAATATTATGCAGGCTGCAGCTGAAGCAATAGGTTGTTTTGTAATGGTTTTCTCCATATCCGGGATCCTTGCAACCGGGGAACTACTACCTGGAGGAATCCAATTGGGACTAATGGCATATGCAATGACAGCAGCTTTTACAGTAATCCTTCTAATTACTGCACTCAGTTCCATCTCTGGTGCTCATGTAAATCCTGCAATTACAATAGCTTTTGCAGCTGTTGGTCCATTTCCTTGGTCTCAGGTACTAAAAAAATTAAATTAAATTTCAAACTCATAGATTAAATCAGCTCCAATTTTCCTACTAATTTCATTTTTATTTTATTTTTTCAAGGTTCCATTTTATGTTTTGGCACAACTAGTAGGTAGTTTGTTGGCAACCTATGCTGGGATTTTAATTTATGGCATAAAATCAGAAGTACTGATGACAAAACCTGTGAATGGAAACATTGCTGCATTCATGGTGGAATTCATTGCAGCCATGATTATTGTGTTTGTAATTTCATCTTTATCAGATGATAATCAACCTGTAAGAATTTTCAATTTTCTTGCATACTTTCTTGAAGCTAGTCTACATCAGCATTTCTTGAATTTTCTGCATTTTTTCTTGCAGAATGGCAAGTTTTCTGCATTTGTGGTTGGTGTGGCTATTGGGCTTGGAGTGTTAATCACTGGGTAAGTGTAACTCAACTGTTAACGATTTCACTTCATCAAGTCGAGTTCAATATATATATATATATATTTTATATGATCCATTGTTTGTGTGTGTCTGTGTGTTAGGTCTGTTTCAGGTGGATCATTGAATCCAGCAAGATCATTAGGTCCAGCACTTGTTTCAAGGGACCTTAATGAACAATGGATCTATCTTCTTGCCCCAACTTTTGGGTCCATTTCTGGTGGGCTATTGTACCGTATTCTGCGCCTTCAAGGCTGGTCTGTCTTACCATCTTCACAAATCAACTAAGCAGATTTACTCTGCCCCCTCCTCTAATTTAGCTTCTTGGACTTCAATATATACATATACACATATATATATATATGAACTTTTTTTTTTACATTTGCAAACCCTTCTCACTTAGTTAACTTCTCGATAATCTGATAATCATTTGAACTCTACTTATAAAGAATCAAACTCATAAAATATATATATATATATATAAAATATATATGAAGGACCCTTTTTCATGTTTTGCTTCCACCAAACAAATAGGAAGGGCTTTAAGATGACTTCATACTTCATAAACTTATATATTTGAACCGCCAACTTTGTTGAGGACAACTAGTCACCTTCCAATATTTAAGGTGAGTCTTTTCATTACATATATATATATATACTATTTTTGGATTGTCCTTTTGCATCATTGATGACTTAGAAAACTAAGTTATTATTAAATTTTCAATTAATCGACATGAAAGTAATTACGAAATTTAATATAAAAAATATTAAATTATAAAGATATGTGGAACTTTTATTCTTTCTATTTGGCTCATAAGCAAAAGCTTTCATCATCACCACCACCACCCCCCACATTCCCCTCTCCCAAAGAATTTGGAGAAGCAAAATAAGGCAACCAAGTAAATAGAGAAATGTGTGTATATATATATATATATATATATATATATATATATATATATATATTATATATATATATATATATGAGCCTTTCTACATCGAAATAGTCGCTCTCGGAGTTGGAATACATGTATTTCACCCAAAGTCAAGGGGAAAACAATGAAGAGAATATATGTGGACACAAAATGCTTAAACCAAACAACAAAATATATGATAATATACTAATAAAATTTAAAACTTATGAGTTTAAATCACGATAATAATAAAATATTATAAATATATATAATGACCGTTTTGGGATTAGAGATCAATTACATAATAATGGTTTTTTTTTTTGTTCCCATTTTATCCTAATTGATTTACTTTCAAGAATCTTTGCATTTTACATTAAACCACCATCCATCATTGGAATTTATCATACAAATTCAATCCCAAATCTAATTCACATTTTGAAATTTTAGGTTTGAGATTTTGGACCACAAACAATAATTATGTGTGTTTCTTCTTCCTTCTTCATTTTATATATATATATATATATATATATATAGGTTCTTGGTGATTCCATTAGTAGAGTCCCATTGAATCTTTGGTCCTACTTATGAATAAAGATATGGTGTGGAGCATCATCATTTTTTATGGTCCCCTTTGATTGGTCATTTTCCTTTCATTGGTGCCACATAATGAAAAGTCTCTTTTTTTTTTTTTTTTTCTTTCTCCCTTCTTTTTTTGCCTCCTATATTTTGTGATATTACCGTTTGTAAGGAAAATTAGTCATTTTCTATATATTATTTTCTTTTAATTTAAAAATAATCGAAAATAATGTAACAAGATAATCTTATATATATATCTTTTTTTAAATATTTGATGATTGACTTCAATCCTTATATATCTCCACTTTTCATCATAGATTCTAGGGCCTTTTTGGTTTCATCTCGATTGATCAAATGATTTGATTTCTCTGAGGGCAGTGGGTTTGATCTCGGAGTAGATTTGACTTCGAGGGCCTTGAGCTAGATCTTGATTTTAATTTGATTTCTCCGAGGGTCATAGACTTAATCTCGGAATGGATTTAATTTTAAGGGTCTTGGACTTGATCTTGTGTTAGAATTTCATGTTTGCTTATGAAACTATTGACGAGATTTCTTTTCTTTTTGATATGATTCACTTCTCCGAATGCCCATTTTGGTATTTTATTTATATAGATGTAGAGGTGACCAAGAAAGAAAGAAAAAACTTTCTATTCAGCTTTAAAATTAATTAAATAATATTAAAAATTACAAAATTTTAGTATCTATAATTAAATTTCTATTTTTATTTCAACTATCAATAATTGAAAAAAAAAATGGGGATAGAATCTAAAAATAAGCAAAAGATCCTATTGGTAGAGAAAAACCTTGTGCCACAGCCAATTACCGTGGGCGTCACCATTCTATACTACTCCCCACTTGTACTTGTTTAATGTTTATCCTTTTATAATAATTATTTACACGTCATTTTTTACAATAAAAAAATATTTATAAATATAATAATTGAAATATAAAGTATAATTTAATTAGGTTTGATTTCTGCGTCACGTGGCCCTTACCCTCAAGGAAAACTTGATAGTAAGCATTCCTAAATTAGGTTGGACAAATTATATTTCTTATAAATTTAAATTAAATTAATTTTTTTTTAAAAAAAGAATATTATAGATTTACATGTCCTTTTATTATCTTTGACATTTAATATTTTCTTTACAAAATGTTATTGGAATCTGAATCAGGTAAAAAAATTTTCCATTTTCTTTCTCACGGTAGATATCATAATATTTATTTCTTATATATTATATTTATCATAATATTTATATATCATAATTTTTATCTTTTATATTATATTTATATATATATCATAATATTTATTAATAATAGATATAAGTTCCTTAACCGTTTAAAAGTCTATTTTTATTGGGTAATCATAGATCATTATAAATACAAGATTAAACAACAAGAACAAAAAAGTGGAATTCTTCTTTAAAAACCTAGTTTTTTCAGTTTTTCCTCTCGTTTTGTTTGTTTCGTTTTTTATTGGAGATTAGAGTGTCACATCAGTCATTTTAGAATATTATGATATATATATATATATATATATATATATATATATATATTATTAATTGTAGATTATGACTCATAAATTTTGTCTCATAAATTTTGTCTATAATTAAAATTTATTCAAACACCTCGGGTTGTAAATATATATTGTTACGACCCGGACTTGTAAGTTGTCGTGCCGCGACTATGGGCCTAGCAACACCAATAGTCAACTACTTGAGGTTGTCTTCACTACACCAAAAGACTAGGGTATGAGTATTTATGTTCATTCTTATATACCATTACACATTCACTTCTCTTAATGATGTGGAACAAAGTATTATATATATATATATATATATACACATATATAGAAGTTTCTAAATTTGTAATCAAAATTAATGAATTTTGAAGAGAATCTTTTGGATTCCAAACTAAATTGAAGACAAGTTTCGTTGGAAAATGAAGAATCATTGGACAATGTTGTTTGGTCTGACTCAGATTGCCACTAAAAAAAACTTATGACAAATTATTGAATATCAATATATATATATTTTTTTTTTTGGTAAGCATATCAATATATATATATATAATATATGTAGACATCGTATTCATCTTTCTCCATCTTTTTTTTTTTTTTAATTCCTAGGGCACAGGAGACAAATGTACTAATCAAACATCAAAAAGAATCATATTCTAGTTTTAATAGTAACATTTAGATTAATTAATGTCTTAAATATTATATATATATATATTACGTTAGATTTGAATTAGTACACAGAAAATACTTCGGTCCATCCATGGTTTTGGACATCTTAATTGAGGTTGGGACTAGGTCCGTTATTTTCTTGGGCAGAAAATAATCGGATATAAGTTATTGGCATGACACAATAGAAAAACACATTATGAATACTACAAGAGGTCGAAGGTTCGACACTCTCTTCTGTGAGCACCATTTAAGAGCTAGGGTAAGACATTTTCTCAAGTAAGAGTTGGACTCTGCAGGCACAATCCGCGTTAAATCCGAATTAGTTGGAGTCCCGATGGCTCCGAATACCAAATGGTCTAACAAAAAAGAAAACAAAACAATCATAATTGTCCTTTTCCCGTACGGGATTTGAGTACGAAAGGAAAGGCCACCCCAAAGCAAAGAGCGAATAGGACTTTCTTTTTTGCGGGTATATAGAGCAATCGTCACTTGACAACTCAAAGTTGATCAAGACAAAACCATGTGATTTACCCTTCGTTTACGTACCCCAGTGGCACTAGCCTAACACATATATAAATACATACATTTTTAAGAGGTTTCGTACTCTTAGATAACTTCACTTATCTTATTAAATAAACATTTTAAATTTTAAGTTTAAAATACTTTGAAAATAATTTTATATTACATGTCAGTTATATGCTTTAATCTAAGAGTCTTCTGAACGAGATTAATTAACCTATATATATATATATATATATATATATATATAATTACATGATGAGATAGTAGAGTAGTTGGTGGAGATGGATAAGTTTGAGGTACTTTGAAAGTACTCACAACTATTAGCTATGTTGCATTATATGGTACTATTTCTTTGAGCTAAGAAGGAGGTTTGTGGACCTTACATGTTTAATTACACTTGTAGTTCTATACATTAATTGTATAATGCATGCAACCATAAGTACCCTCTACATAATCATTCATCAAAAAAAAAAAAAAAAAAGTACCCTCTACATAATTATTGTATAAATATTTTTTTGAATAGAATATATACGATTTTAATTTAAAACCCTTTACGAGTAGATACAAATATACGTATTTTAGCTTCGTTTTCAAATATGTAAATATGATTTGAATATGATAAGTGTGAATCAAAATTTGATGATATTAATCCTAAAGTGCAGGTGAACTTTTCTAACTTAAGTGAGGTTGATGGTTGAAACCTCAACTTATGTATACAGACTATTCTATTATGGTTGTACCATTTTTCTCTTTAAGAATTTCTTTGTCGCCATCAAAATTGGTCCCCAAGTTGGATTGAAATATCATCATGCATATACCCTTTTGACTATTGAATTCGTTCTAATTTACCCTGATTTTTCATGCATGAATCCAACTTCAATTACATCTTTTATTTCCACACAAAGAAAAGTCAATTTTGTTACAAATTTAATTCCATGATAGGATAAGATGAAAAAAGAAAGAAAGAAAAAAAATTTGTTACCATGGATGGATCTTCTAGAGTTTTACGAAACAGACATGCAAGCCCCGCCAATACTATAACTATAAATCTAGCGGACTCCACAATCATAAGTAATATTGTTATCACTGTTCTAAAAAAAGATATCTAAACTCATTCTTATATACTATTACACATTCACTTTAATGATTTATAAAAATTTGTAATTAAAAAATACACGAGACTCAAAATTCACGATACGTTTTACCATTAGTATTAAATTAAGAATTAAAAATAAAAACAACAAACGAATGTCTTTGTAAAAGAACTTAACTTGATTAAATAAATCGAGGCAAATTATATAACATAAAATATTATGAAATATATATATTCTAGAGGCTTTGATATTTTATATATATATGTACCGTAGTTACGGGAGACGTATCAAATCTCAAAACACAAATCATGAATTCGTCTGATTTTTCTAGACTTCTCGAGGCACTAATCAAAACAGATATTGGATATCATTATGCTATAATTGGGATGGTAAACTTATCAACTAAAATTATATATATTAATATAAATATGAGTTGTAAAACATTAATTTTAAATATATAAATAAAAAAAATATCAATAAATATATATTGATTTCTAAATGTAACAATTAAAAAAAAAAAAATTTGTTTCTTCCCGATATGATAATTTAAAAGAAAAAAGCAAAAAATAGGGGTATAACAAATTAACCAAACTTCATTTTTTTGCACATTTTATGCCTTATAGATGCTCTCCCTTTTCTTTGATATCGTAATTAATGGTAAAGTAATTATTTCTAATTGGATGACGCATATGGCTCCTGTCTCAAATGTTGGATTTCAGACTTAGCCACACTTGGAGGGAAGTAAATGTTATAGCTGATGCACTGACCAAACAAAGAAATGTTACTAGTGTAACTTTTACTGCTTTTATTACCCCCTACTTTTGTACTTCTTGCTTTCCATAAAGATCTGGTTGATACTTTATACCCCAGAACTGTTTCCTCTATTTCGGGTCATCCTCTAGAGGTACCCACTTCGGATGTAATTGCTTGTATTCTCATCTTTTAAATAAATGAAACTCTCTCTTTTACAAAAAAAAAAAAAATTATTTATTATATATTTATTTGACTTTTGAATTTTAAATTTTGAATTTAAATATATATTTTAAAAATATACCATTAGTAATGGTATTCCATAGTCAAATTGGGTATCTTTATAGTACAATAAAGACGATACTAAGTAGTTAAGTGTTTGTGGCCAAGTTGGCAGCAAAACTACCCCCAAACACTCTCCTTGCCGAAATGGCGGGAGTTTGGCACCCACATTTCAGCCATAGTGCTGTTAGATCTCGATGTTAGATTAGTCCGGTAAAAACCGGACATCATCACTATAAAAAAACAAAAAAACAATACTAAGTGGTTGATTGTGAGTATTGCTAAACTCATAGTCACATCACGGGCTTACAAGTTTGAATCGTGATAATAATGTTATGATTTAAAGTCTTACATAGCTCGTCTAAAAATTATGTGAACCGTCCAAAAAATATATATATTCACTTCTTCATTTTCATTTCGGACCGCATTAAAAAAATATATATATATTTTATTTTTTTCTCAACAAAAACCAAACGTGCGGGTTCATCTTAGCAAAAAATGGCCGCACAGGATAATTCCTACCTGTCTTATGATCATATACCTCCAAATTCTACAAGTGGCCAAACCTCTTCCGGGTCCCACTTATGGGTCCCACAACACCTATTCGGCTATCCCTCCATCCCCCGCACACGGGAATCGTCGCCCGTCCCATCCCTGGGCCCCACTTCACATGCTTCTTCCTTCCCATTGGATATTTCTAAGATTAATAATAAAGAAAAAAAAAGAAATTTCACACAAAAAAAAAAAAAAAAAATTCGGCGATGTAAAATTACTGAATTACCCTCTCTTCATCTTCTATATAATTTTTGTTTTCCTCGTTTCCCTTTCATTCCATCTTTCATGTCCAAAACCTTACATTTCTAGAGAGAGAGAGAGTGTATGTGTGTGTCCATTTCCGTTTTCTGTCTGTAGGTTTTCTCTATATACGTAGTTGTAGAGAGAGAAAGTTCAAGTTTTTATTTTTATTTTTATTTTTATTTTTATTTTTATTTTCTTCTCCTCTGAAGTTGAGAGAAAAAAAAAGGGAAAAAATGTTGGGAGTTTTTAGCAGTTCCATAGTGTCGCCACCGGATGAGCTGGTGGCTGCCGGCAGCAGGACACCTTCGCCGAAGATAACTTCGGCAGCGCTGGTGAATCGGTTTCTGGAAACCAATTCCTCGGCGTTGTCCGTACAGATCGGTGATGATGTCCAGCTAGCTTTTACTCACCAAAACGAGTCGGCTTTACGGCCCAGGTAAAAAGTTCGTCAATTACCCAAACAAACACAGAAAAAAAAAAGAAAGAAATTGGCTCAACAAATTAAATGGAAAATTTAGGATGAACGAACTGGGAAATCTCTGGTAATTTAAATTTAATTTGGATATTGTAACTGTATGAACAGAACTGTTGGAAGTGATTAATCCTTCTGGAGGTGACATAATAAGAAAAAGTTGGAAATTTGAGGTGCTTTTTAGTAAATACCAATATTTTAATTTTGCTCTTGAGTTGAAACTGTTCACCTTATTTTGCTGTGCATCGGATCTTGCAAATTTTTTTTTTTATGTTCTGCTTTTTTGTCTCCGTAATTTTTAGATAACAGTCTTTTCTTTTGTTTATTTGATTAAGGAATTACTGAAATATTCAATAAGATAAATTACGGGGAAAATAAAAAGAAAAAGAAATTTAAGGGTCTTGATTTTCAGAATCAGCTCGCGGCACAAGATGTGGTGGCATCTCAAGGTCTAGTTTTTCTATGCATGCCAGCCACGTATCGGATTCCATAGCTTGATCCTTCTAGAAAATCCAAGCTTCTTGAATCTTGATTCCATCTAGCACCTAGATTCAGACACGTGTCAACTTGTCGGAATATTATTTCTTATTCTAAAAAAAAAAAACCATGCATTTGATCTCCCTGCAGACCCCGGGTAGTCCATGTGATGTTATCGTCATTTAGCTTTGTATATCGGTAGGCCGCGGAAGGTTGTGTGTGATGAGAGCGGGTGTTTCATGGACGGTTGGATTTCAATTCTTTTATTTACCTTTTTTTTTTTTTTTTTTTTCCTGATTATTAGGGTAAGAATATGGTCCTTCTTATCCGGTGCCTTCTAATACATCTTGAAGTAAAGTAAAGATAAGAGTTTTTACTTGAAAAATACTTTTTTTTAATGTATTATTTTTAAAAAATTAAAGTGTATTTATTAATATTCTTATAATTATGGACAAATTGTGCAATTTTCTTTTGTACAGAGATATGGTA
Source organism: Cynanchum wilfordii (assembly GCA_025388415.1). Classification (NCBI taxonomy): domain Eukaryota; kingdom Viridiplantae; phylum Streptophyta; class Magnoliopsida; order Gentianales; family Apocynaceae; genus Cynanchum; species Cynanchum wilfordii. The sequence goes on along the minus strand of JAHSUH010003114.1, from coordinate 1,411,412 downwards.
ATAATTTAGTATGAGAATTTAATTGTGCAGATTTGTTTTAGAAAGTCATTTGACAGTAGACTTTGTGCTCTGTGTATTCACAAAGTGAAACAAAGAGTTGGAGAAGGAAAAGGAAATATTACCAGTTATATAAATTTAGCATTTTATTTGTTGGATATGATATTGATATTATTCTATGGAGGAACAAACTTTCTCCAAATGGGTTGAAAATTATGAAAAGTGCTGATATAAGTTTAATTGAATCTTGATTTTTGACATTTTGTGATATCTTTTTCTTTCATTTAAAATCATAGTCTGTCTCTGCTTTGTTCTGTTGATGATTAATGACTGATATACCCTTCTTGTGGGAATAGAGAGAAGTGATGATGGTGATCAAGATTAAAACTTTTCTTGATCTTGTCAAGTGTCATAGGATTGGTATTTCCTAATTGTTAATCTTTGAAGTTTATTTAATCTTTTGCAGATCATTTGCATCTAAGGATGATATATTTTGCTTGTTTGAGGGAGCACTTGACAACTTGGGGAGTCTAAAACAACAGTATGGTCTGGCAAAATCTGCAAATGATGTAGTTTTGGTGATTGAAGCATACAAGGCATTGCGTGACAGAGCCCCTTATCCTCCCAACCACGTTGTTGGCCATCTTGAAGGGAACTTTGCATTTATTGTCTTCGACAAATCAACCTCCACTTTGTTTGTAGCTACTGTGAGTGTGTATATATATATATATATATATCTCTATATCTCTATATATCTATTAATGAAGCTTTTTGGACTTAAAAGGAACAATGTTGTTGTGGGCAGGATCAATTTGCTAAGGTTCCTTTGTATTGGGGAATCACTGCTGATGGATGGGTGGCATTTGCTGATGATGCTAACTTGCTTAAAGGTGCTTGTGGCAAGTCACTTGCATCTTTCCCTCAAGGTATGTTCTTACTTAGGTCTGATTAAATTTAATTAATGTCAGCATTGATTGGGCTCACCAAAGTTGGCATACCCCTCCCCCCCCCCCACACACACACACATATATATACCTTTTTCACTGTCCCTTGCCTTAATATATGATTCTTCAGGATGTTTCTATTCAACTGCTGTCGGTGGGCTGAGAAGCTATGAGAACCCAAAGAACAAGATCACTGCTGTTCCTGCAAAAGAAGAAGAAATCTGGGGAGCAAAATTTATGGTAATATTAAGATAAAGCTTAATTCAGTCTTCTTGCATTAAAATTTTGATTCTCTAAATTGCATCAAATATATATATATATATATATATATATATATATATATATATATATAGTCTACATCAAAGAAACATCCTGTCATTTTCTTCTGAGTAGGATCCAGTTGACTAAGTATGAGGAAAACAAGAATATAATGGAGGGTTATACTTATATAGGGACTAATATGAGTAAAATATTGCTAAAGACATCTAATTAATGAATTTCATATTCAATATCTTATTCACCAAAAGTTTGTAAAACTTATATCTCAATATACATAATGCTTCCATACCTTAAACCTAGCCTTCTTGATGTTGAAATCTTGCTTTCTCCATTTGATATAAAAAAGCAAGCTTTAATACTTATCCTTCACTTTCGACACTAAAAAAAAACAAAAGAAGAAACAAATGGTATAATAGGACACTTTATTCCTTCACCAATGGAGTATAATTTTAAAATTACTGTTTTGAGTGTGACAAAAATGTGACACATAACAACCCCACTAAGGAATTTCTTCCTCCATCTGGCCCATCAAGGCACCTAAAAAGTCCATAATAATTATGATGTGTGTATCCCATCATTTAGTTTTTCCGCTTACGGCTCTAAAGATTTGAACTTGGCTAAACAAGAATTAGTTTGAGTGCAAATATGTCTTAAATGTGTTATTTATAATTGAGATTTATTCAAGATATTTAGTATCCTATCATATATAGTTGTCCTATGGCTGATTTCTAACGGGGAATGGAATTGCAGGTTGAAGGATCAGCAGTTTTTGCAGCCACAGAGTAAGAAGTTTGTCTTTCTCTCTCTTTCTAGCAACTTCAAAGCCATTAAAAAGAAAAAGAAAAAAAAAATGGTAGGTGTGTTGGGGGAAGGAAGGCAAAAACTGAGGATGCATGATGATAATAGATGTTTGATGAGAACCATGTAATAATGTAAATGAGTTGATGGATGGATGTGTGTGTGTTTGTAGTTGGTGTACTGTATTTAGGAGCTAGCTAGCCTTGTTGTTGCTAAGCTGCATAAGAAGAAGCTGGTGTTTTCTGTTGTCTTTGCTTTCCTTTGTCTTGTCTTGTCTTTGTCGAGTTGTAGTAGTGTTTCAAATGCTTAAACCACTGTACAGAGTTACCTTTCTATATGAAAAAAATAAACTTTTGGATCATTTTACAGTGCTATGCTTAATAAACCCACTGTATATCATAAAAAGTTGTATTGGTTCGGATTTGTATGGAAGCTATTGGGAAGAAGCTCTTTCTAAGTTATAGGGATAGAGAACTCAACTACTTACATTTAGGCCGATGGTATTGTACATAACTTTTCCAGTGGACTAAAAGAATTGTATGAAGCCCATATGAAATACCTAACCATTTGGGTTATAAGCTCTATATTACTTTTGGGACCCAAAAAGCTAACCCCAAGCCCATCTCAATTAAAAGGTGTTTGGGCTTATCTAATTTAAATAAAATTTAATTTGGATAATTTTTTTATAAAAATTCTAATTTTTTTAAATGTCTCGAATTCATGAACTCCTATATTATAAGTAAAGTTATTACTACTAACTGAGTTATGAAATGTGTTTTTTTTTTTGTTAACTAGTATTAAAGGGAAGGTTCCACTTTGGCTCTTATAGAGTGCTCGTAGTAAGTGTCTAATCCTCAACCTCATGTAGTGTTTTTTCATTGTGCTAAGCCCTATACTGTGTTCCGAATTTATGAATTCATAAATGAGATTTTTTTTTTGTACCCACTTGGGGCGCCCGGTGTTTCCACATTTTTGGTGAGAATAATCCGGACTCGACCTGCGGAGCGCTCACAAAGTTCAACTCTTACTCGAGGGTTAGGGCCTAACCCGGAGCTTTTAACATGACGCTAATCACCCCAGGGGATTCGAAACCTCGACCATCCGCCCTGGAGGAAGCATTAGGAGTTTGCTTACCAACTCCCTCAAACTATCGGATTCATAAATGAGATTGTTACTAACTAAACTATACTTTTTTAAAGTATCGTTCATATTTAAAATTTATCTAAACCACAATAAACATTTATTTATTTATTTTGAGACAATAGAAAAGAAAAATGAAGAGCAATAATTAGAGAAGGGGGTGTCTCTATTATTTGTAGTAAAAGCACAAGTATGATTAAGTTAGGACAAACGCTGACCTAACTCTCGACAAGGGCCAGCACACTACTCGTGCTCAAAGTCTCGACATGGTAGTTAAAACACTAGTATTCTTGTTTTCTTCCTCTTAAATTTTTAAATAATTAAATATCCGAGTTGGTAAATGTGATACATCTTCCGACATCGAAATAAAAAGTAAAATGTGTAATAATATATAAGAATGAGTCTAAGTATTTATAGATAACTCGGGCATCCCTTACCAAGTTGACCGTGAGTGCTGATACATCTATAGTTGCGACACGACCTTATAGGTACAAAATTGTGACAGTTAATATCGGAGTAAGTAACTAACTTTGGGCATAGTTACATGTCACATAAGTGTCAAAGAAGGTGGAGAAAAAATGTTAATATGACTAAACCTACATAATTTCCATTTTTAAATATTTTTTCATTTAAAGTTTATATTGACAAAATAAAATAATAGTTACAACTAACACAAGGACAAAAAGAAGACATTAAAGAAAAATGGTCCTAATTGGTATTAAAGGGCTTTTTAGTCCTTTTACAAAATAGTTTGCTTTTTTTTATTTATTTTATTTTTTAAATTAAAAAATAATAATACTTGATTGTAAAAATATTTATTACATCGTGGGAAAAAATTTAAGGAAAATCTCAATAGTAAAATAATTCTTTCACTATTTATTGGTTATTATTTTATTTTTTATTTTTTTAAAAAATTTGTTAAAATGTATGCCAAGATCAAATTTTTATGAGTTTTATCTAATCAATATTTGATTTGATCATATAACCCACCACCAAACAATTACACAACACCTAATTGCATAACAAAAATGAAAAAAAAAAAAAAAAGAAAAAAACATTCAATTTCAAGAATGGGATGATCAAAAGAGAAAATTCAAGAAGAAAACAAATTATGCATATGGTTGATTTTGATTTTGAATGGGACTCATAAATGGGGGATTTTAAGAAAGAAAGTCATTTTGTTTTTTCTAATTTTTTTTTTTCTTTTTTCTTTTGGTATGTAGTAGTGGAATGGGAAAGTAGGAAGTTTTGACGAACCAGCACCAGCACCAGCACCAGCACTAGCACCACCTCCTCCTTGCACCTTCTTTCCTAGTGTTACCCTCCTAAGCTATTATTCAAGCCCACGTATACAATCTCTTCTAATTTAATAGTATTATACTCAAATAAAGACATATTCTTACTGGTACTACTATATATATATGTATATATACTGTGACTTGTATAACATAGCATTAGCTACAGCAACATAGCATGCACTTTGGATTTTTTTTTTTTTTTTTCTCTAACCAGTTTTTCTTGAACTTGTAACCCCACTTTGTCAAGCAGAAATCAAAATCCCAGGTTTGATATGTTTTTCTTCTTTTTGTGTAAGTACTGTGTGTATGGATATATGTTTTTGTATATGGATTTTCTTTTTCTTTTTCTTTCCTTTTCTTTTTTTTGAGAGGGCATGCAACCCTGTTTTGTATGCTTGTGTTTTGTTGCTGTTATTTGGTTTAATTTGATTTGCAGTTCTGGGTTATTTCGATTCTTTTGTTGTAGAGTTCTTGATCGCTTTGCACAAGTGAGGGCTGAAAGTCTACATCACCACATCGGAGGTATGAATTTATTCTTTCTGAAGTCTTTTCTTTGGAAAAGGTTAGATTTTCCCCCATTTTTTTCCTCTTGACAATTTAGGTTTTTGTCAGAAATGAATCTTTTTTTTTTCTCTTCTGCTTCTTTATCTATCCATTTCTGTTTGTTTATTGATACAGATATGATGTCTTTCTGGCTTCCTTCTTCCTCTTTTCTTGTTTCTTCCCTTCTGTGATGCTCTGGTACTCAATCCGGTTGGTTTATGTTCTGGGTTGAGTAACTTACATTTTCTGGAGTAGAAGTAATGAGAATTTGCTTCTTATGTGTAAAGTTCATTCCATGTTAAGATGTTTTTCTTTGAATTTTGTTTTAGTAAGAATCGAATGGGATTGGGACATATGATTTGGGGCTTTATATTTTGCGCCTGAAAAATTCCTAGTTCTGTTACTTAGTTTGACAGCAAATTTGTTTATTCTCTGATGGAACAAACAAAAGATGCTCAAAAGGATCTGAAGTGATGGGATAATTGCTTTGACTATAGGGATTAAACTATGGTGCCATAAAAAGTTTGCCTTTCTGGGTATGGAAAAAGAGCTTTTTGAATTGTAGGAGTTTATTTGAGATAACCTTTAGGTTTTGTTAGCCTTCAAAGAAATTCAATATGAAAAGTACTATTTTCTTTATTCCGCGGTTGCTTTTCTGCCTCATCTAGTATCTTGATGATATACCTGGTTGCAAGTGTATGAACAGTGTACAATTTCTGGGAGGAATTCATGTAATTCATATGGTCAAGAATCACAGAAAGATTCATTGATAATGGATAATTTGCTATTTTCCCCTTTGATGCATATAGTTCCTCTTCTTTTAAGGAGTTTTAAATGAAAGGATAAATTAATTTTGCTCAGCTATTTTTTATTTATTTATTTATTTTTATCTTTGTACATATTACAAGATTATTGTTCATATCTGGCTTGTAGAAATCAAGGACTGTACAGCTAATCTCCTCATCTTGATTTGCAGCCTGGTGATCTTTTCCCTTGCTAAAATCTTCAGAAGAAGAAATCTATCTTTAACAAGCACTCTGCAGTTTTCAAGGGAGATTCCAGACAAAATGGATCAACAAGGAAATGGACAACCTCCAGGTATGGGGGTGGTGGGTAGCTCTGGTCATGTGCCATATACTATTGCACCATATCAAACTAACCAAATGATGGGCACTTCTCCTGCATCAGCTGGTCAAACTCCTCAAACAACAGGCCTTCCGTCTTCTGCTCAAATGGCGCAACACCAGCTTGCTTATCAGCACATACACCAGCAGCAACAGCAGCAATTGCAGCAGCAACTTCAGAATTTTTGGGCAAATCAATATCAAGAAATTGAGCAGGTCACCGATTTCAAGAATCACAGCTTGCCGTTGGCTAGGATCAAGAAGATAATGAAAGCAGATGAAGATGTTAGGATGATATCAGCTGAAGCTCCTGTTATTTTTGCACGGGCTTGTGAAATGTTTATCCTTGAGTTAACCTTACGAGCATGGAACCATACGGAGGAAAATAAGAGGAGGACACTTCAGAAAAATGACATAGCAGCTGCCATAACAAGGACTGACATATTTGATTTCTTGGTTGATATTGTGCCAAGAGAGGACTTGAAAGATGAGATGCTTGCCTCAATTCCCCGAGGAACCCTTCCTGTTGGAGCACCTGCAGAAGGTGTTCCTTACTATTACATGCCAGCACAGTCTGCTCCACAAGTTGGAGCCTCGGGGATGTATGTTGGTAAGCCTGTAGATCAGGCTCTTTACGGCCAGCAGCCTCGCCCGTATATGCCGCAGCAGATGTGGCCACATCAACAGCCACCACCATCAGATTCTTAGGCACAATTCATGCAGTGCAATGTGAGTAGTGAATTATGAAAAACATGATGTTAAATCACCTAAAGTGTGAGTTTATGTCTACTTTAGATTTTCTTAACCCCATACTTATGCTGAGTTGCCCATAGATTCATCTTGTTTTCAGGCTTTAGAGAATTTTCATGTCACATCTCCTTTTGCCTGAATACGCTTTTGCTTTTTGTCCTTGTTTCTCTTAATTATTTCAACATCCCTTAGGACTTGACCAACGGATTTTTAACTATTTTGTGTTTTCTGGTTTCTTTGTCAGTCTGCTGCACAATTGTATAAAATAGGGGATAAAAAGCTTTCTTCATATCATTATTTGCCTGAAGTTTACTGGAAATTTTGAAAACTCAATATTCTCCATGCCTAATATCGTGAGGATGTTGTTCTTGTTGTTGTTGATAGAGTAATATCATGATGACTTAGGCTGTTGCGTATTTGAACAACGTATTTAGTTCAGTTTATATGGTATTGATTAATGGTATTTGCAGAAGCTATTGCACTTGAGAATGTCTTCGGAATGGGATGAAATATGAAGAGGATATAGTATGACTACACACCAGACTTTTCAAGACATTCAAACATGTATTCCTGCAATATAGTTTTCTGTAATATGTTTTGCTGAATCTGCCTATTAGAGCAAGTCTAAAAAGTTTTTTTGAACTGTTGTTTAAAACAATTGTGTCCAAAGATTGCTGCATTGTTGTTATCTTTTACTGCAAATTTTGCATGTTGGATATTCTGGTGGTTTGGTGATGGCTTATTCTGAATGCTTTTTTATTTTATCTCCATTGGGTTTTCTCTCCCCCTATTTGGTTGTTTTCAAGATGCCAAACTCATTCTTTCCCTCTGTTCATGGTGAACAAGTTTTCCTGATCATTGACCTGTGGTCTTTTGAAAGATTCAATCCATGCAGATTTCTGAATTTGCAATTCATGTCCATAAAGAAGATTTCTCAAGATTTTTAGCAAGATCCAATAAAATTTCTGATCAACCAAAAACACCAAATTCATTTACAGAAATCAAAGACATAACATGATATTACTGTCAAGAAGGATTGTAAAAACACAGCTGATATCAAGCATTTTTCATGTCCCTATCCATCATGATAGAATACTCTCAAAGAAAAGATGTTCTTATTCTGTCTGGACAGGCATGGCTAGAGCAAACCAAGCTTGTTTTATTTTGTTGTTTTTCACTACTGGTTTCACCCTCATCATGCATCGACAGGACAGATTTCCTCCAAACTGCAATACAGAGAAAAGAAGTTTTGTTTTATTAACTGTTTACAGGAACCAGCTAAGTAGTTTGAAGGAGGGGGGGAACCTGATTCCCAAGTATTCAATGATATCACTGGTGAGGGTTGATCTTTTCTTGTCCTGAAATGCAAGTGATGCTGCATGTCTTAATAGTGCAGACGCAGAAATGCAACCCAACATTGTAGGGTTCTTAATCAGCTGCTCTTCAGCTGCACGCTGACGAGCCCAAGTTAAAAACACTGCAACACTGGTAACAGCATAGCACAAGAAATGACAAACGATAAGAATAGATATATCATTTATATAAAAGGAAGTATACTACAAGTCTTGACATCACCACTGATGCCTCCTCATCATAAAAGGACTACAAAAACAGGTAATGGGATTTCAAAAATATTCCTGATCCTCTTTCATACGTAATTGTTTCATTCTATTTTTAACATACCTTCCAGATAGTATATCTCCCTGACCACCACAACGCCGAGGAGAACCATAAATACTTACAGCACTAGCTGCATAAACCCCAAAATGGATATATCAAAGTCAGTCTCTACTAACAATAGAAGCACAAGTGGCACATGCAACAAGGAGAAAAGCTCCAAAACATTTTTCCTTTAATTAAGTAAATAGGCCCAGATGTTTCTTCATAAGATTTATGTCATCTTAAAATTGTAAGACAGGAAAATGCTCAAGTCTATTGTCACAGAAAGAAGGTCCTTATGTTTAGGCTGGCAAACCATAAGAAATGCTAAACCAGACCAACTGCTCATCATCTGAAGCCAATGAAACTAGCAAAATAAAAAATCAACCGGGTATACACACTGAGAACTTCTGGAAATTAAAATTTCTGATACAACAATTTGCAAAGCTCTTAAGAAAGAGAATAAAAAAGGGTTACCTTTTTCACCATCACTAATGAAATCAATTTTTCCTTTCTGCAATATTGTCACACCACCAAGCCTGATCAAGAGAAATTTTTACTTATTGGACAATTATTTGCAGCCTGTAAAACTCTGTTCAGCAAGAGCTTCATGTGCCATATGAGATAATAGCATCTTGATCGCATGACAAGATGCCACTGAAAAGAAAAGTTCTATATGGATTATGTTCTTTGCAAGCCACATTAGCATTGGATTTTCTATTCACAACAAGAGACTTATTATTTTTGCAAATGAATTGCAGTGGAAGAAGACGAGAAAGGGAAAAGGAATAGTAGAAAGCTTGAGGAAGCAACAAAATTCTGATTCCAATTCCTTTCACAAGGATGATGATGCTGCAACCCCTATTTACATGCATGTGCAATTTGGAGATCTAGTGCTGTTGAGTATAATCACATATTAGTACAGGAAGCATGACCTAATTGATGCTTACTTGTTCCATGAAAGACAATATGCATTAATAAACAGACAAATCCAGCACTAGGTAGATGAATGATCAAGCACATACCCTTTGGAGAGAGAAAGTAATTGCTTAACTCCATCTTGATTGTTTACATCACTATCCAGTACTTTCTGAACAAGCCGCTTATATTCATTAACATTGGGTGTCAGCACTGCTAAAGGATAATCTCTAACAAGATCGATGCAGTTTGTAACAAGAAAAAGCCCATCCTTTTAAAAGCCAACAACAGAGGTTCACATGGTAAACCATAAATACTTTATACTTGTAGATAAAATTAGGTATGCACATTTCGAAAGGAAAATAAGTTAAATCTTTTGAATTACATACACCATCAATAACCATTGGGATGTTTGACTTCCTTGCATGCTTCATGATTTCACTCACACAGTCCTGGACATGAACTTGAAAATTAGCAAGGATCTTAATTGGAGCCAAAAGAAACGAAAACATCATTAGATATACTAAACAGAGAAAAGCTACGGGAACCATATTAAAGATAAGCACTTTATGTGCGGGAAGTTAGTTTGAGATTTTGATACGAAGATTCCATTAAGTACAACATCATAGGAAAGCATATTTCATATTATGACTTTAAAGGTTTTATGTCAATTTACATTTTTTTTATGCTGGATACATTAAGAACCAGTCCATGTTTATGTACAATTGACATATTACAAGTTCACTGCTTCCTGATATTGGATATCTTTACTACAAGTATTGAGGTTGAAACTTGAAAATACTGAATGAAAGATACGCACCAGAAGAAATTGGTCCCTCCCAAGACCTGGACCAATAACAAGACAATCAAATCTTTCCATCCATTTATCTACCTCCTCGATAACTTTTGCTGAAACTGACGCTTTCTCCTCATCCCTGAAAGTATTCATCCAAAAAGAATTACTTCTTCATTCAGTGTCTAATTTGAAATATTATTACATCATTACTTGAAGATGAGTGCATCTGTGAGGACATAAACACAAAGGGTAAATAATAAATCAAATCACCTTATGCTGTAGGATTCTTCCAGAATAGGATGCACTATTAACTCAGGACTGTAGCTTTTTATGACAGGAGCAGCATCTTTCGTACAGAATATATGTGACAAGTCTGCACCCTGTTATAAGAATTTACAGTAGGTGACATTCTATGATAGTAGAAAATTTGACTAAAACACGGACCTTGGATCAGAGAATCGTTTTAAATATTAGTACATAAAAAGAAAAAAAACCACAAGATATTGGGTGGGAAGGACTGACAAGTTTTAAAGCTGAAATTGCAGAGAAGTATGGAGCACCAGTGTATTCACGACAGCCACCAACTACTGCAATCTTCCCTGTTTGACAAAATTACAAAGCAACAGAGAGGCAAAATGATGCTAATAATAATAATGCAATTACGGTAATGGAAAAACTGTTAGCATAAACCAATATGCAGATTGGTACCAGAAATAGTATATAAAGTAGTAAAGGAAGATGCCATCATTGATAACATTAGCCATATCCACAGTGTTGATGTATCCTAACCTCATCACGCTTAGAAAGAACATCTCTAACCAAAAACCCAATTCTGATTTACTAAAAAAATTAGGAAGCAAATAGTGAGACTTAGGACAAAATGATGTTTCTCCACAATAAACACATCATAGAGGACTGATGATGATACAATGAGAATTTAAAAACAAGATGAGGTACATATCATTATGTAGAGTCTTCCCTAATTTATTGATGCATCCAAGCTAAAGTCCATATTTCCCATATAAGATAGCTCCTATTTTATTTGTATCGTTTAGTAATATATTTAAATTGCTCCCATATCTTTCAATATAAACCCTACACATTAATCAAACCATAAAAGTCAATTCACTCTTTGCAGTAAATTGTAAGCACAAGTATGAATTTCACAGATTGAAGAATTTCAGTAATTTTAAGTACTACATGATGGTTATATATATATATTTTTTTTTTTAAAAAAAATGAAAATAAATACAAAAGAGTTTACCAGCTTGGCCTTTGTGTCTTGATGTATCAAGGGTAGGCGTAATTGATCTCAACATGCTACCCGCATCAGCCTCCAGAGCATGACCGCCAGTCATGGCAGATTGCATTCTAATGATACTATGATGATAATTACTGTTATAACAGCTCCAATTCTTGCTGGAACCTCCCAATCCCAAACACCTTACCAAGAAATGTTGTCTTCTATAGACAGCGGCAGCAGCAGTAGAAGAGCAACCTACCATATAATTCTTTCAAATTGTCCAATAGAGAAATTCAACTGCAACCCTTTAATTCAAACATCAAATTCCAATTGAAATCAATCCATTTGCTTCAAATTACCATATAACTTGTAAAGAAAAAAAGGGTTGTTGCCCAATAAGATCTTAAATGATATTTTCTTTAAGAAATTTTCAAAAACTGATTGCTTATTAGAATGAAGAATAGAATGGGCATTTACCAAAAGATACGAGCTTTTTTGCAGTATCAGCAGCAGGAAATTCGATGGTTCTTGTTGAGCAGTTATTATATGCTTTAGGATGGTTTTTATCAAAATTGCCCCTTTATTTTTCTAATCTATATATATATATAGATAAATACTATTTTATAATTTTTTTATTTAAATTACTATTTATTCTGAAAATTTAATTCTCAAAACGCTAAATATATATAAAAATTAAAGCTTCTGAATAATTTTGCATAAATTTATTCTGTTATTTTTTCGTCTTTAAAGATTTCTGGTACACACAAAAGAAAGGGAATGAGAGCATATTAATTTCAGAACATGTAAAAAAGATTTCTTTACTTCAAGCTTTGCAAGATCCAGTGAAATTTCTTCTCAACCAAAAATACAAAATTCATTTCCAGAAATCAAAACAGATTAAGATGATATCAATGTCAAGAAGAAATGTAAAAACACAGCTTTGTATCAGCATTTTTCTTCATGCCCCTCTCCATACATCATACTCTCAAAGAAAAAGTTCTTATTTATTCTGACTGGACTCTGGAGAGGACAGAGTTCCTCCAAACTGCAGTAAGGAGAAAAGAACTTATTATTTATTATAAACTGTAACACGAGGAAGCACCAAAGTAGTTCAAGGGACAAATAAAAACCTGCGTGCCAAGTTTTCAATAATATCAGTGGTGAGGGTTGATCTTTTCTTCTTCTCAAATGCAAATGCTCCTGCGCGTCTAAATACTGTAGATGCAGCTATGCAACCACACAATAATAATAATGTCTGGCTCAAATGGAGAGACCCTATAGCAGCACGCACACGAGCCCAAGCTATAAACACTGCAATACTAGTAACAGCACAGGAAAAGAAATAGTTTGTGCCTTCTCATCATAAAAGGATTAGAAAAAGCAGGTAATGAATTTCTAAAACATTCCTGATGTTGCTCTTTCTTGACAGGAAGAAACATTCATTTGTTTCTTTGTTTCTTTTTTTTTTTTTTTTTTTTTTGTTTTTGGTGGGGTTGAGTTCTTTGTTTTTCTTTTCCGTTTAATAGGGCAATGATGCAATAACATACCTTCCAGACAGTGCAAATTCATCCTGAGAACAATTCCGAGCACAACCAACATCATTTACTTGATAAACTGCATTAATCTCAAAATGGATACATCTCAGTCAGCCTCTACTGACAATAGAAGTACAAGTAGCACATTCAAGAAAAAGAAAAGCCCCAAAAATATTTTTTCTTGAATAAGTAAATAGTCCCGAAAGTTGTTTCTTCATTAGATTTATTTTTATCTTAAATTTGTAAGACTGGAAAAATATTCGACTATTGTCAAAGAAAACGCAAAAAAGAAAGTCAGGACACATGTTCAGAATTGCCTCAAGAGTAGATGCAAACCAAAATAAATGCTAAACCCGACGCACTGCTGAACATCTGAAGCCAATGAAACTAAAAAAATAAATAAATCAACAGGGTACGCTAGAGAACTTCTGGAAATTATTTCATTAATATGCAAAGCTCTAAAGAAAGAGATTAAAAAGGGGATACCTTGTATACCATCACTAATGTAATCAGATTTTCCTTTAAGCAAGATTGTCACACCACCAAGCCTGAACAAAAGAAATTTTACTTGTTGGAAAATTATTCACATCCTGTAAAACTCTGTTCAGAAAGAGCCTCATGTGCCATATGAGATTATAGCATCTTGATCACATGACAAGATGCCACATTGGCCTTCTATTCAGAACTAGAGATCTAATTGATGGAGTCAATACACAATAAATAGAATGAAAAATCTATCACAATGGTAGATGAATGATCAAGCACATACCCTGTTGAGAGAGAAAGTAAGTGCTGAACTACATCTTGATCGTTTAAATCTGTACCCAATACTGTCAGAGCAAACTGCTTATAATCAATAGTGTCCAGAGGCAGCACAACTAAAGGATAATCTTTAATAATATAGATGTCCTTTCGAACAATATCAAGCCCTTCCTGATTAAAGCCACAACAGAAGTTCACAGGTTAAAACAAAAATACATTATACTTGTTGATCAAAGCAAGTTGACACATTTTCACAGAAAATAAGTTTAGCTTTTGAATTACATACACCTTCAACAACCATTGGGATTCCTGCCTGCCTTGCCCGCTTCATGATTTCACTCACACAGTACTGGATATGAACTTGAGAATTAGAAAGGATCTTAATCGGAGTCAAACACAAAAAGATAGAATTAAAATGTTAGATACAGTAAAATACATCCAGGAACCAGTCCGCATTTATGTACACTTGACATATTACAACTTCACTACTTCCTGATGAACTGCTAAACTGCTAATAGATAAGCTGGCCTTCAGATATCTTTACTAAACTGCTAATAGAGTTTCTACAAACATTGAGGTTGAAACTTGAAAATAATGACCGAAAGATACGCACCAGAAGAAATTGGTCGCCACCAAGACCTGGACCAATAACAAGACAATCAAAGTTTTTCACCCATCTAACTACCTGCTCAATAACTTGTGCTGACACTGATTCTTTCTCCTCATCTCTGAAAGCATTTGTCCAAAAGGAATTAGTTCTTCATTCAGTGTCTTAAGTTTAGTAGTTATATATATATATATAGATGAGTGCATCAGTGAGGACAGAAACACAAATAATAAATCAGATCACCTTAAGCTGTAGGATTCGAACAGAACAGGTTTCACCATCAAATCAGGACTATAGCTTTGTATGATAGGACCAGCATCTTTTGTACAGAATACATATGACAAAGCTGCACCCTGTTATAAGAATTTAAGGTGGGTGACATTATATGTTAACAGAAAATTTGACCAAAACATGAACATGGAATCAGAGATTTGTATGAAATATTTGGATGGGAAGGACTGACAAGTTTTAGAGCTGAAATTGCAGCAAAGTATGCAGCACTAGCATCTTCATGACACCCACCAATAACTGCAATCCTCCCTGTTCGACAAAATTACAGAACAACAGAGAAGAAAAAGGTATAAACCAAGTATTGATACCACTAGGCATTTATCTACAATTCTGTTATATCCTAACCTCATCAAGATTTAAAAGAACATCTCTATCTTCTAACCTAATTTTCTTGATTTACAAAAACAAATAAGGAATCGAATAGTGATTTTATGATGATACAATGAGGCAAGAATCATTATGCATACAAAGAAGTTTCTTCCCTACACATCAATTAAATTTAAGCCATGAAAGTCAATTCACTCTTTGCAGTCAATTGTAACCACAAATATGCATTTCGCAGATGAAGACTTTCAGTAGTTTTACGTACTATTTGATGATTATATATTCAAAAGATATATATATATATATATATATATATATATAAAGAGAGTTTACCAAGTTGTCGGCTATTGCCTAACGTATCATACGTAGGTGAAATTAATCGCAAGATGCTAATTGCATCAGACTCGAGAACGCCGGTCATGGCAGATTCCTATCAAACACCTAACCAAGAAATGTTGCCTTTCACAGACAGCAGCAGCCGCAGAAGAAGAAGAAGAAGAGCAACCTACTATGTAATTCTTCCAAACTGTGTCCAAGAAAGAAATCCAACTGCAACCTTATATTCAAATCTAAAATCCCAAATGAAAATCAATTCATAACTTGCAAAGTAAAACGGATTTTTTGCCCAATGACCTGATATTTTTCTCCAAGAAAATTACAGTATATGGGTGATATTTAACATATTAAGTTTTATAATATCCTTCAAAAAAAATCTATTGTTGTTAATTTACAATATTAATATCTCTTGCTATGCTTTCTGTCAAGATTTTGTTTTATAATTGTGTAACCTCAGCTGTACAACAGGAGATTGGAGTTGCTTTTTTTTTTTTTTTTTTCTATTATAATCAACAAATTTAAGAAAAATTTACGACATAAATTTACAATATTTAAGTAATTCTTAAATAGTGTCAAGAGGCAGCACAACTAAAGGATAATCTATAATAAAATAGAAAAAAAAAAAGTTTATCTTTTGAATTACATACACCGTCAACAACCATTGGGATGTTTGAATGCCTAACCTTCTTCTTCATGATTTCACTCACACAGTACTGGACATGAACTTGAGAATCAGAAAGGATCTTAATTGAAGACAAACACAACCATAACATTAAAATGTTAGATACAGTAAAATCCAAACCAGTCCACATTTACGTACACTACTTGACTACTTCCAGAGAGTTTAGGGGGGAAAATAGAATGGTGGCAATTGGAGACAGAAGAAGGCTCCAGAGATATTGGGATTCTGGGATAAAGAGGGGTTTTTAATCAAAACAGTCCCTCTTCCTTAAGAAGGTTGAAAATGGGTGGAAAAAAAAATGAATTTTGATAGTGTTTTGCGGAAAACGACATCGTTTTATCTTCTTTGGCCCGTTATTGCTGAAGACGCAGCCATTTTTGCAACATTTTTGTTAATTTTAAAGTGCAAAACTTGGGATTCTTCCCGAGAGAAGAAGAAGAAGAGAGGATCGAAGGAAGGAAGAATGAGAGAAAGGGCAAAGATGAACGCAATGAGATCAGGGTTAGTTGTATTAGGTTCTTTGGCATTTGGTTACCTGACTCTTAAGTTTTCCACAATAGTTTCTTGATTAGCTTCACAGAAATTGCATCTCATGTTCTATTCAAAGTAACATTAGGACTTATGGATGAATGCAAGAAATGTTTTCTGTTAATTATTTATTTACCTGCAAAGGAAGTATTTGCCAGAATGCATTGGTTCTTTATTTCTTTTCACATGACAAGTTGCCAGAACTAGAAGTTAGTATGATTTGGGACTGAACACACAACACAAAAGACAAGCAATTTTGTTGTGATATGAATATTTTCTTCTAATAAAAGAAGGGCATTTGGAGTTATGTTGGATTGATGGGGTTTGCCATGATAATACACTGTTTTTAGAAAGAAATGGTTATCAAAGAAGGGGAATGAGCATATTAATGGCAGAACATGTAAAGAAGATTACTTTACTTCAAGATTTTCATCAGTAGCTTTGCAAGACCCAATGAAATTTCTTCTCAACCAAAAATACAAAATTCATTTCCAGAAATCAAAACAGATTAAGATGATATCAATGTCAAGAAGAAATTGTAAAAACACAGCTTTCTATCAGCATTTTTCTCCATGCCCCTCTCTCTCATTGAAAAAGTTCTTTTTCTGTCTGGAATCTGGAGAGGACAGAGTTCCTCCAAACTGCAGTAAGGAGAAAAGAACTTTTTATTTATTATAAACTGTAACACGAGGAAGCACCAAAGTAGTTCAAGGGAAAAAAAAAAAAACCTGGGTCCCAAGTTTTCAATGATATCACTGGTGAGGGTTGATCTTTTCTTGTTCCGAAATGCAATTGCTCCTGCACGTCTAAATACTGTAGATGCAGCTATGCAACCCAATATTGTCTGGCTCATAGGCAGAGGCCCTTTAGCAGCACGCTGACGAGCCCAAGCTATGAACACTGCAATACTAGTGACAGGAAGAAAAAGTTTGTGCCTTCTCATCACAAAAGGAAAAACAAAAAGCAGCTAATGTTGCTCTTTCTTGACAGGAAGAAACATTCATTTGTTTCTTTCTTCTTCTTTATTTATTTATTTATTTTTCTCTTGGCTTTTGGTGGGGTTGAGTTCTTTGTTTTTCTTTTCCGTTTAATAGGGCAATGATGCAATAACATACCTTCCAGACAGTGCAAATCCAGCCTGAGAAGGATTCCGAGCACAACCAACATCATTTACTTGATAAACTGCAATAATCTCAAAATGGATACATCTCAGTCAGCCTCTACAGACAATAGAAGCACAAGTAGCACATTCAAGAAAAAGAAAAGCCCCAAAATATTTTTTTCTTGAATAAGTAAATAGTCCCGAAAGTTGTTTCTTCATTAGATTTACTTTTATCTTAAATTTATAAGACGGAAAAATATTCGACTATTGTCAAAGAAAAAGCAAAAAAGAAGGTCAGGACACATGTCAAGAATTGCCTCAAGAGTAGAAACAAACCAAAAGAAATGTTAAACCAGACGCACTGCTCAACATCTGAAGCCAATGAAACTAACAAAATAAATAAATCATCAGGGTAAGCTAGAGAACTTCTGGAAATTATTTCATTAATTTGCAAAGCTCTAAAGAAAAAGAGATTAAAAAGGGGATACCTTGTATACCATCACTAATGTAATCAGATTTTCCTTTAAGCAAGATTGTCACACCACCAAGCCTGAACAAAAGAAATTTTACTTGTTGGAAAATTATTCACATCCTGTAAAACTCTGTTCAGAAAGAGCCTCATGTGCCATATGAGATTATAGCATCTTGATCACATGACAAGATGCCACATTAGCCTTCTATTCAGAACTAGAGACTAATTATTTTTGTAACTGAATTCCTGGGGAAGAAGATGAGAAAGGGAAAAGGAATAGTAAAAAATTGGAGGAAAGAAACAGAATTCTGATTTCAATTCCTTCCATCCCTGTTTACATGAACATGCAATGAGACAATTCCTTCCATCACTTATTAGTACAGGAAGCATGATCTAATTGATGGAGTCAATACACATTAAATAGAATGACAAATCTATCACAATGGTAGATGAATGATCAAGCACATACTCTGTTGAGAGAGAAACAAATTGATGAACTACATCTTGATCGTTTAAATCTGTACCCAATACTGTCAGAACAAACTGCTTATAATCAATAGTGTCCAGAGACAGCACAACTAAAGGATAATCTTGAATAATATCGATGTCCTTTCGAACAATATCAAGCCCTTCCTGATTAAAGCCACAACAGAAGTACACAGGTTAAAACAAAAATACATTATACTTGTTGATCAAAGCAAGTAGACACATTTTGACAGAAAATAAGTTTAGCTTTTGAATTACATACCCCATCAACAACCATTGGGATATTTGATTGCCTTGCCTTCTTCATGATTTCACCCACACAGTCCTGAACATGAACTTAAGAATTAGAAAGGATTTTAATTGGAGTCAAACACAAAATGATAGCATTAAAATGTTAGATACACTAAAATCAAACCAGGAACCAGTCCACATCTAAGTACACTTGACATATTACAACTTCACTACTTCCTGATGAACTGCTAAACTGCTAATAGATAAGCTGGCCTTCAGATATCTTTACTAAACTGCTAATAGAGTTTCTACAAACATTGAGGTTGAAACTTGAGAATAATGACCGAAAGATACGCACCAGAAGAAATTGGTCGCCACCAAGACCTGGACCAATAACAAGACAATCAAAGTTTTTCACCCATCTAACTACCTGCTCAATAACTTGTGCTGACACTGATTCTTTCTCCTCATCTCTGAAAGCATTTGTCCAAAAGGAATTAGTTCTTCATTCAGTGTCTTAAGTTTAGTAGTTATATATATATATATAGATGAGTGCATCAGTGAGGACAGAAACACAAATAATAAATCAGATCACCTTAAGCTGTAGGATTCGAACAGAACAGGTTTCACCATCAAATCAGGACTATAGCTTTGTATGATAGGACCAGCATCTTTTGTACAGAATACATATGACAAAGCTGCACCCTGTTATAAGAATTTAAGGTGGGTGACATTATATGTTAACAGAAAATTTGACCAAAACATGAACATGGAATCAGAGATTTGTATGAAATATTTGGATGGGAAGGACTGACAAGTTTTAGAGCTGAAATTGCAGCAAAGTATGCAGCACTAGCATCTTCATGACACCCACCAATAACTGCAATCCTCCCTGTTCGACAAAATTACAGAACAACAGAGAAGAAAAAGGTATAAACCAAGTATTGATACCACTAGGCATTTATCTACAATTCTGTTATATCCTAACCTCATCAAGATTTAAAAGAACATCTCTATCTTCTAACCTAATTTTCTTGATTTACAAAAACAAATAAGGAATCGAATAGTGATTTTATGATGATACAATGAGGCAAGAATCATTATGCATACAAAGAAGTTTCTTCCCTACACATCAATTAAATTTAAGCCATGAAAGTCAATTCACTCTTTGCAGTCAATTGTAACCACAAATATGCATTTCGCAGATGAAGACTTTCAGTAGTTTTACGTACTATTTGATGATTATATATTCAAAAGATATATATATATATATATATATATAAGAGAGTTTACCAAGTTGTCGGCTATTGCCTAACGTATCATACGTAGGTGAAATTAATCGCAAGATGCTAATTGCATCAGACTCGAGAACGCCGGTCATGGCAGATTCCTATCAAACACCTAACCAAGAAATGTTGCCTTTCACAGACAGCAGCAGCCGCAGAAGAAGAAGAAGAAGAAGAGCAACCTACTATGTAATTCTTCCAAACTGTGTCCAAGAAAGAAATCCAACTGCAACCTTATATTCAAATCTAAAATCCCAAATGAAAATCAATTCATAACTTGCAAAGTAAAACGGATTTTTTGCCCAATGACCTGATATTTTTCTCCAAGAAAATTACAGTATATGGGTGATATTTAACATATTAAGTTTTATAATATCCTTCAAAAAAAATCTATTGTTGTTAATTTACAATATTAATATCTCTTGCTATGCTTTCTGTCAAGATTTTGTTTTATAATTGTGTAACCTCAGCTGTACAACAGGAGATTGGAGTTGCTTTTTTTTTTTTTTTTTTCTATTATAATCAACAAATTTAAGAAAAATTTACGACATAAATTTACAATATTTAAGTAATTCTTAAATAGTGTCAAGAGGCAGCACAACTAAAGGATAATCTATAATAAAATAGAAAAAAAAAAAGTTTATCTTTTGAATTACATACACCGTCAACAACCATTGGGATGTTTGAATGCCTAACCTTCTTCTTCATGATTTCACTCACACAGTACTGGACATGAACTTGAGAATCAGAAAGGATCTTAATTGAAGACAAACACAACCATAACATTAAAATGTTAGATACAGTAAAATCCAAACCAGTCCACATTTACGTACACTACTTGACTACTTCCAGAGAGTTTAGGGGGGAAAATAGAATGGTGGCAATTGGAGACAGAAGAAGGCTCCAGAGATATTGGGATTCTGGGATAAAGAGGGGTTTTTAATCAAAACAGTCCCTCTTCCTTAAGAAGGTTGAAAATGGGTGGAAAAAAAAATGAATTTTGATAGTGTTTTGCGGAAAACGACATCGTTTTATCTTCTTTGGCCCGTTATTGCTGAAGACGCAGCCATTTTTGCAACATTTTTGTTAATTTTAAAGTGCAAAACTTGGGATTCTTCCCGAGAGAAGAAGAAGAAGAGAGGATCGAAGGAAGGAAGAATGAGAGAAAGGGCAAAGATGAACGCAATGAGATCAGGGTTAGTTGTATTAGGTTCTTTGGCATTTGGTTACCTGACTCTTAAGTTTTCCACAATAGTTTCTTGATTAGCTTCACAGAAATTGCATCTCATGTTCTATTCAAAGTAACATTAGGACTTATGGATGAATGCAAGAAATGTTTTCTGTTAATTATTTATTTACCTGCAAAGGAAGTATTTGCCAGAATGCATTGGTTCTTTATTTCTTTTCACATGACAAGTTGCCAGAACTAGAAGTTAGTATGATTTGGGACTGAACACACAACACAAAAGACAAGCAATTTTGTTGTGATATGAATATTTTCTTCTAATAAAAGAAGGGCATTTGGAGTTATGTTGGATTGATGGGGTTTGCCATGATAATACACTGTTTATAGAAAGAAATGGTTATCAAAGAAGGGGAATGAGCATATTAATGGCAGAACATGTAAAGAAGATTACTTTACTTCAAGATTTTCATCAGTAGCTTTGCAAGACCCAATGAAATTTCTTCTCAACCAAAAATACAAAATTCATTTCCAGAAATCAAAACAGATTAAGATGATATCAATGTCAAGAAGAAATTGTAAAAACACAGCTTTCTATCAGCATTTTTCTCCATGCCCCTCTCTCTATCTATCATCATACTCTCATTGAAAAAGTTCTTGTTCTGTCTGGACTCTGGAGAGGACAGAGTTCCTCGAAACTGCAGTAAGGAGAAAAGAACTTTTTATTTATTATAAACTGTAACACGAGGAAGCACCAAAGTAGTTCGAGGGACAAAAAAAAAAAAAAAAACAAACAAACCTGGGTCCCAAGTTTTCAATGATATCACTGGTGAGGGTTGATCTTTTCTTGTTCCGAAATGCAAATGCTCCTGCACGTCTAAATACTGTAGATGCAGCTATGCAACCGCCCAATAATGTCTGGCTGATAGGCAGAGGCCCTTTAGCAGCACGCTGACGAGCCCAAGCTATAAACACTGCAATACTAGTGACAGGAAGAAAAAGTTTGTGCCTTCTCATCACAAAAGGAAAAACAAAAAGCAGCTAATGTTGCTCTTTCTTGACAGGAAGAAACATTCATTTGTTTCTTTCTTCTTCTTTATTTATTTATTTATTTTTCCTTGGCTTTTGGTGGGGTTGAGTTCTTTGTTTTTCTTTTCCGTTTAATAGGGCAATGATGCAATAACATACCTTCCAGACAGTGCAAATCCAGCCTGAGAAGAATTCCGAGCACAACCAACATCATTTACTTGATAAACTGCAATAATCTCAAAATGGATACATCTCAGTCAGCCTCTACAGACAATAGAAGCACAAGTAGCACATTCAAGAAAAAGAAAAGCCCCAAAATATTTTTTCTTGAATAAGTAAATAGTCTCGAAAGTTGTTTCTTCATTAGATTTACTTTTATCTTAAATTTATAAGACGGAAAAATATTCGACTATTGTCAAAGAAAAAGCAAAAAAGAAGGTCAGGACACATGTCAAGAATTGCCTCAAGAGTAGAAACAAACCAAAAGAAATGTTAAACCAGACGCACTGCTCAACATCTGAAGCCAATGAAACTAACAAAATAAATAAATCATCAGGGTAAGCTAGAGAACTTCTGGAAATTATTTCATTAATTTGCAAAGCTCTAAAGAAAAAGAGATTAAAAAGGGGATACCTTGTATACCATCACTAATGTAATCAGATTTTCCTTTAAGCAAGATTGTCACACCACCAAGCCTGAACAAAAGAAATTTTACTTGTTGGAAAATTATTCACATCCTGTAAAACTCTGTTCAGAAAGAGCCTCATGTGCCATATGAGATTATAGCATCTTGATCACATGACAAGATGCCACATTAGCCTTCTATTCAGAACTAGAGACTAATTATTTTTGTAACTGAATTCCTGGGGAAGAAGATGAGAAAGGGAAAAGGAATAGTAAAAAATTGGAGGAAAGAAACAGAATTCTGATTTCAATTCCTTCCATCCCTGTTTACATGAACATGCAATGAGACAATTCCTTCCATCACTTATTAGTACAGGAAGCATGATCTAATTGATGGAGTCAATACACATTAAATAGAATGACAAATCTATCACAATGGTAGATGAATGATCAAGCACATACTCTGTTGAGAGAGAAACTAATTGCTGAAGTACATCTTGATCGTTTAAATCTGTACCCAATACTGTCAGAACAAACTGCTTATAATAAATAGGGTCCAGAGGCAGCACAACTAAAGGATAATCTTGAATAATATCGATGTCCTTTCGAACAATATCAAGCCCTTCCTGATTAAAGCCACAACAGAAGTACACAGGTTAAAACAAAAATACATTATACTTGTTGATCAAAGCAAGTAGACACATTTTGACAGAAAATAAGTTTAGCTTTTGAATTACATACCCCATCAACAACCATTGGGATATTTGATTGCCTTGCCTTCTTCATGATTTCACCCACACAGTCCTGAACATGAACTTAAGAATTAGAAAGGATTTTAATTGGAGTCAAACACAAAATGATAGCATTAAAATGTTAGATACACTAAAATCAAACCAGGAACCAGTCCACATCTAAGTACACTTGACAATTGCAACTTCACTACTTCCTGATAAACTGCTAAACTGCTAATCGATAAGCTGGCCTTCAGATATCATTACTAAACTGCTAATATAGTTTCTACAAACATTGAGGTTGAAACTTGAAAATAATGACCGAAAGATACGCACCAGAAGAAATTGGTCGCCCCCAAGACCTGGACCAATAACAAGACAATCAAAGTTTTTCACCAATGTAACTACCTGCTCAATAACTTGTGCTGACACTGATTCTTTCTCCTCATCTCTGAAAGCATTTGTCCAAAAGGAATTAGTTCTTCATTCAGTGTCTTAAGTTTAGTAGTTATATATATATATATATAGATGAGTGCATCAGTGAGGACAGAAACACAAATAATAAATCAGATCACCTTAAGCTGTAGGATTCGAACAGAACAGGTTTCACCATCAAATCAGGACTATAGCTTTGTATGATAGGACCAGCATCTTTCGTACAGAATACATATGACAAGGCTGCACCCTGTTAAAAGAATTTAAGGTAGGTGACATTATATGTTAACAGAAAATTTGACCAAAACATGAACATGGAATCAGAGATTTGTATGAAATATTTGGATGGGAGGGACTGACAAGTTTTAGAGCTGAAATTGCAGCAAAGTATGCAGCACTAGCGTCTTCATGACACCCACCAATAACTGCAATCCTCCCTGTTCGACAAAATTACAGAGCAACAGAGAAGAAAAAGGTATAAATCAAGTATTGATACCACTAGGCATTTATCTACAATTCTGTTATATCTTAACCTCATCAAGATTTAAAAGAGCATTTCTATCTTCTAACCTAATTTTCTTGATTTACAAAAACAAATAAGGAATCGAATAGTGATTTTATGATGATACAATGGGGCAAGTATCATTATGCATACAAAGAAGTTTCTTCCCTACACATCAATTAAATTTAAGCCATGAAAGTCAATTCACTCTTTGCAGTCAATTGTAACCACAAATATGCATTTCGCAGATGAAGACTTTCAGTAGTTTTAAGTACTATTTGATGATTATATATTCAAAAGATATATATATATATATATATAAAAGAGAGTTTACCAAGTTGTCCGGTATTGCCTAACGTATCATACGTAGGTGAAATTAATCGCAAGATGCTAATTGTATCAGGCACGAGAACGATTGTCATGGCAGATTCCTATCAAACACCTTACCAAGAAATGTTGCCTTCTAGAGACGCAGTAGCCGCAGAAGAAGAAGAAGAAGAAGAAGAAGAAAGAAGAAAGAAACCGACTATATAATTCTTCCAAACTGTCTAAGAAAGAAATTCAACTGCACCCTTATATTTAAATCTAAATCCCGAATGAAAATTAATCCATAACTTGCAAAGAAAAACAGATTGTTTTCCAAATGACCTGATATTTTTCTCCAAGAAAATTACAATATATGGGTGATAATTAACATATTAAGTTTTATAATATCCTTCAAAAAAATTTAAAGCTGTTAATTTACAGGAGATTGGAGTGGCATTTAGAAGATTATTCTCACCTCCCTTCCACCACCTTTTTCATTTTTTTTTCTAATCAACTAAGAAGAATTTATGATATAAAATTATTATATATAACATAAAATACAACACAAAATCATGCACAACTAAAGGATATAATCAACAACCATTGGGATGTTTGACTGCCTTACCTTATTCATGATTTCACTCATACAGCAGTACTGGACATGAACTACTTCCAGTGTTTGGGGGAAAAAAAGAATGGTGGCAATTGGAGGCAGAAGAAGGCTTTAGAGATAATGGGATTCAGGGATAAGAGGGTTCTTGATCACAATAGTCCCTGTTCTTTAGAGGGTTGAAAATGGGGAAAAAAATGAATTTTGATTGTGTTTTACGGAAAAGGACATTGTTCTTTTTTGGCACAACTTTTCCTGAAGACGCAGCAATTTTTGCAGCAATTTTTTTTTTTTTTGTTAATTTTAAAGGGCAAAACCTGGGATTCTTCCAGAAAGAAGAAGAAGAAGAAGAAGAAGAGAGGATCGAAGGAAGGAAGAATGAGAGAAAGGGCAAAGATGAACGCAATGAAATCAGGATTAGTTTCATTTCAGCAACAAGAGATTCTCCTCCGCCAACAACAACCACAACCATCCAATGAGGAAGCTTCTGAATCATTTTCACAGGAACAATAGGAAGTTTGTGGGTTCTTCTCAACTTTTAGTTTTTAATGACTTTTCCACAATAGTTTCTTTATTTTTGGTTTGAAACCGGAATCATGCATTACTATAAACAAAAGAATCAATCAGGTATAAACCTGTACAAAAGAATGCCTCTAACCACTAGTGACTGCTAGGAATAGGCATCAACATCCCCAAGTAGAAAGCAACTTAAACACTTTGTCCAAAATAAGTCTAGCAAGGCAAATAGGTGAGGGGATCCTCACCTCTTCCTGATACAATTCTAAGTTGCGATTTCTCCACAAAATATGAATGGCTCACTAAAAATATAAGACCATCCATGGAAATTGTTAAAACTATTTCTAGGTCTATTAAGGTTAATGGAGACCCACCGGTCAATTGAAGTACAATTCCAGAACATATTTTCAGTGCTGATCTCCGCCAAAAATAACTTCCAGGTCTGCCTTGGCCGGATACAGTCCCTCAGGACATGTAGATTCGATTCTGTCTCTAAACCACACAGCGGACAGATTACTTGCGCAACAATCTGCCTTCGAAACAATTGCTCCATCGTCAGCAATTGCATCTCATGTTCTATTCAAAGTAACATTAGGACTTATGGATGAATGCAAGAAATGTTTTCTGTTAATTATTTTGTGTTGTTTGAGGATTTATTTACCTGCAAAGGAAGTATTTGCCAGAATGCATTGGTTCTTTATTTCTTTTCACATGCCAAGTTGCCAGAACTAGAAGTTAGTATGATTTGGGTCTGAACACACAACATAATAGACAAGCAATTTTGTTGTGATATGAATATTTTCTTCTAATAAAAGAGGGGCATTTGGAGTTATGTTGGATTGATGGGAATGAGCATATTAATGGCAGAACATGTAAAGAAGATTACATTACTTCAA
The DNA here is from genome assembly GCA_025388415.1 of Cynanchum wilfordii. Lineage (NCBI taxonomy): Eukaryota > Viridiplantae > Streptophyta > Magnoliopsida > Gentianales > Apocynaceae > Cynanchum > Cynanchum wilfordii. The sequence goes on along the minus strand of JAHSUH010003114.1, from coordinate 1,384,449 downwards.
GATTTTCAGCAGTAGCTTTGCAAGATCCAGTGAAATTTCTTCTCAACAAAAAATACAAAATTCATTTCCAGAAATCAAAAAGAGAAACATGATATCAATGTCAAGAAGAGTTGCAAAAACACAGCTTTCTATCAGCATTTTTCTCCATGCCTCTCTCTCTATCTATACATCATACTCTCAATGAAAAAGTTCTTATTGTGTCTGGAGAGGACAGAGTTCCTCCAAACTGCAGTAAGGAGAAAAGAACTTTTTATTTATTATAAACTGTAACACCAAGAAGCACCAAAGTAGTTCAAGGGACAAACAAACAAAAAAAAGGAAAAAAAAAAAAACCTGCGTGCCAAGTTTTCAATAATATCAGTGGTGAGGGCTGATCTTTTCTTGTTCTCAAATGCAAATGCTCCTGCGCGTTTAAATACTGTAGATGCAGTTATGCAACCCAATAATGTCTGGCTGATAGGCAGAGGCCCTTTAGCAGCACGCTGACGAGCCCAAGCTATAAACACTGCAATACTAGTGACAGGAAGAAAAAGTTTGTGCCTTCTCATCATAAAAGGAAAAACAAAAAGCAGGTAATGTTGCTCTTTCTTGACAGGAAGAAACATTTATTTATTTCTTTCTTTCTTCTTCTTCTTTTCCGTTTAATAGGGCAATGATGCAAAAACATACCTTCCAGACAGTGCAAATTCATCCTGACAACAATTCCGAGCACAACCAACATCATTTACTTGATAAACTGCATTAATCTCAAAATGGATACATCTCAGTCAGTCTCTACTGACAATAGAAGCAAAAGTAGCACATTCAAGAAAAAGAAAAGCCCCAAAATATTTTTTCTTGAATAAGTAAATAGCCCAAAAAGTTGTTTCTTCATTAGATTTACTTTTATCTTAAATTTGTAAGACAGAAAAACGCTCAACTATTGTCAAAGAAAAAGCAAAAAGAAGGTCAGGACACATGTTCAGAATTGCCTCAAGAGTAGATGCAAACCAAAAGAAATGCTAAACCAGACCCACTGCTCAACATCTGATGCCAATGAAACTAACAAAATAAATAAATCAACAGGGTACGCTAGAGAACTTCTGGACATTATTTCATTAATTTGAATCCGATACAACAATTTCCAAAGCTCTAAAGAAAAAGAGATAGAAAAAGGGGATACCTTCTTTACCATCACTAATGTAATCAGATTTTCCTTTAAACAAGATCGTCACACCGCCAAGCCTGATCAAAAGAAATTTTACTTATTGAACAATTATTCACATCCTGTAAAACTCTGTTCAGAAAGAGCCTCATGTCCCATGTGAGATTATAGCATCTTGATCACATGACAAGATGCCACATTAAGACTGATTATTTTTTTAACTGAATTCCTGGAGAAGAAGATGAGAACGGGAAAAGGTACAGTAGAAAATTTGAGGAAAGAAACAGAATTCTGACTTCAATTCCTACCATCCCTGTTTCCATGAACGTGCAGTGAGACAACTCCTTCCATCACTTATTAGTACATGAACCATGATCTAATTGACGGAGCGAATACACATTAAATAGAATGACAAATCTATCACAAAGGTAGATGAATGATCAAGTACATACCTATTTGAGAGAGAAAGTACTTGTTGAACTACATCTTCTTCGTTTAAATCCATATTAGTCTGAGCCAACTGCTTAAACATATTAATGTGGGTAGGCAGCACAACTAAAGGATAATCTCTAATAAGATTGATGTCTTTTCTAATAAGATCATAGCCGTCCTGATTAAAGCCACAACAGAAGCTCACAAGTTAAAACAAAAATACTTTACACATGTTGATCAAAGAAAGTACACACATTCTGACAGAAAATAAGTTTATCTTTCGAATTACATACACCTTCAACAACCATTGGGATTCCTGCCTGCCTTGCCCGCTTCATGATTTCAGTCACACAGTACTAGATATGAACTTGAGAATTAGAAAGGATCTTAATCGGAGTCAAACACAAAAAGATAGAATTAAAATGTTAGATACAGTAAAATACATCCAGGAACCAGTCCGCATTTATGTACACTTGACATATTACAACTTCACTACTTCCTGATAAACTGCTAAACTGCTAATAGATAAGCTGGCCTTCAGATATCTTTACTAAACTGCTAATAGAGTTTCTACAAACATTGAGGTTGAAACTTGAAAATAATGACTGAAAGATACGCACCTGAAGAAATTGGTCGCTCCCAAGACCTGGACCAATAACTAGACAATCAAATTGTATCACCCATTTAACTGCCCCCTCAATAAGTTGTTTTGACACAGATACTTTATCCTCATCTCTGAAAGCATTTGTCCAAAAGGAATTAGTTCTGCATTCAGTGTCTTAAGTTTAATAGTTATATATGTATATATACACAGTTGAAAATGAGTGCATCAGTGAGGACAAATACACAAAGGGTAAATGATAAATCAGATCACCTTACGCTGAAGGATTCGTACAAAATAGGTATCACCAGCAACTCAGGACTATAGCTTCGTATGACAGGAGCAGCAACATTCGTACACAATACATATGAGCAGCCTGCACCCTGTTATAAGAATTTACCATAGGCGACATTGTATGTTAAAAGAAAATTTGACCAAAACATGAACATTGAATCAGAGATTTGTATGAAATTTTTGAATGGGAAGGACTGACAAGTTTTAGAGCTGAAATTGCAGCTAAGTATGCAGAACCAGTGACTCCATGAATCCCACCAATAACTGCAATCGTCCCTGTTTGACAAAATTACAGAACAACAGACACGAAAAAGGTATAAACCAAGTATTGATGCCATTAGGCATTTATTTAAAATTATATTATATCCTAACAACACCAAGCTTTAAAAGAACATCTCTAACCTCCAACCGACTTCTTGATTTATAAAAAAAAAATTGGAAGAAAATAATTATTTAGGTAGTTTTGGCTCCAAACATAGGATGAACACTGCTGATGATACAATGAGGCAAGTATCACTATGCATACATAGTCTTCAAATATTTTTAAATTGCTAGCATATCTTTCAATAAAATCCAAAGAAGTTTCTTCCTATACATCAATTAAGCCATCAAAGTCAATTCACTTCTTGCAGTCAATTCTAAGCACAAATATGCATTTCGCTGATGGAAGAATTTCAGTAGTTTTAAGTACTATATAATGATTATATATTTGAAAGATTATATATATATATATATATATATATATATATAAAAGAGAGTTTACCAAGTTGTTGCTTATCTCCTAATGTATTATAGGTAGGAGAAATTAATTGTAAGACGCTATTCGCATCAGGCACAATAATGCCGGTCATGGCAGATTCCTATCAAACACCTAACCAAGAAATGTTGCCTTTCACAGACAGCAGCAGCCGCAGAAGAAGAAGAAGAAGAAGAGCAACCTACTATGTAATTCTTCCAAACTGTGTCCAAGAAAGAAATCCAACAGCAACCTTATATTCAAATCTAAAATCCCAAATGAAAATCAATTCATAACTTGAAAAGTAAAACGGATTTTTTGCCCAATGACCTGATATTTTTCTCCAAGAAAATTACAGTATATGGGTGATATTTAACATATTAAGTTTTATAATATCCTTCAAAAAAAATCTATTGTTGTTAATTTACAATATTAATATCTCTTGCTATGCTTTCTGTCAATTTTGTTTTATATTTGTGTAACCTCAGCTGTACAACAGGAGATTGGAGTTGCTTTTTTTTTTTTTTTTTCTATTCTAATCAACAAATTTAAGAAAAATTTACGACATAAATTTACAATATTTAAGTAATTCTTAAATAGTGTGAAGAGGCAGCACAACTAAAGGATAATCTATAATAAAATAGAAAAAAAAAAGTTTATCTTTTGAATTACATACACCGTCAACAACCATTGGGATGTTTGAATGCCTTACCTTCTTCTTCATGATTTCACTCACACAGTACTGGACATGAACTTGAGAATCAGAAAGGATCTTAATTGAAGACAAACACAACCATAACATTAAAATGTTAGATACAGTAAAATCCAAACCAGTCCACATTTACGTACACTACTTGACTACTTCCAGAGAGTTTAGGGGGGAAAATAGAATGGTGGCAATTGGAGACAGAAGAAGGCTATATTGGGATTCTGGGATAAAGAGGGGTTTTTAATCAAAACAGTCCCTCTTCCTTAAGAAGGTTGAAAATGGGTGGAAAAAAAAAAAATGAATTTTGATAGTGTTTTACGGAAAACGACATCGTTTTATATTTTTGGGCCCGTTATAGCTGAAGACGCATCCATTTGTGCAACATTTTTGTTAATTTTAAAGTGCAAAACTGTTAATATATGACAACGGGTCCGACTGCCAAGTCCCCACATCATCCTTCAACTGAGTGAAACCACCCCGAGCTCTTCGAATAATAATTGATTGGTGAAAAAATCTTGACTAACCGTTAAAGTGCAAAACCCCGAGCGATACACCTGAAGAATAGGATTATTAAATATAATCGTTGACTAACCGTTGACCAATGATAAATTTAACTGAATGAATGATGAAATTGACCAAAATTATAAAAAATAAGGTATGAAATTATGTAAAATTTTTAAAAATGGTTGAAATCGTAAAAAATTTATAAGTTATGAAATTGACCAATTTGTCCATCATCAAATAATCTAAATCTAAATCTAACCTTCCAGCAAATTCTGATGATTAAAAAATAATATAATAATAATTATTATAATTATTTACATTAATAAAATATCATTGAAGAGAATTAGGCAAATTGGCAAGAATTATATCATCTGGAGCGATACAAAACTATTTTTGAAAGCTATCAGATAAAATATTTTATTAATTTTTATAACATTTAAAATCATTTTATATAATATTTTATAATATTCTATCAAATTAAATAGATATATTAATTAAATAGATATATATATATATATATATATTAATAAAGTTATTGGTCTCGGACATGATTTGATTTGTTAATTACTTTTATCTTTATAATTTAATATATATTTTACTTCATGTGTTTAAACCAATATACTGTACCTACACATTCTTCGCTTTCCTCCGTCTCGACTACTTTTAGGTGACAAAAAAGCAATTGCAATAATTCTGCCTTGAGCCGGAAATCTGCACATCACTAGAACTTCATCATCCTCCTCCTCCTCCTCGCCAATGGCCGAAATCGCCTGGGTAATATCACGGGACTCAGTCTTGGCCACGTATCTTCGTCTTCAAAATTAAAATGGGCCATTTTCTTGCTTTTTTTTGAGACACCTTTTTCTCTAATGTATTTTTTTAAAATGTCTACTGATTAATTTATATAAAATAAATAAGATATTTCCTCCCCCTCCTTAACGTCTCTCTCATCTAACAGTTTTGCACTTTAAAATTAACAAAAATGTTGCAAAAATGGATGCGTCTTCACTCTTCAGCAATAAAGGGCCAAAAAAGATAAAACGATGTCGTTTTCCGTTAAAACACTATCAAAATTCATTTTTGTAGAGGGACTGTGTTGATTAAAAACCCCTCTTTATCCCTGAATCCCAATATCTCTGGAGCCTTCTTCTGTCTCCAATTGTTCCGTCTCCAATTGCAGAGTTTAGGGGGGGAATAGAATGGTGGCAATTGGAGGCAGAAGATGGCTCCAGAGATATTGGGATTCTGGGATAAAGAGGGGTTTTTGATCAAAATAGTCCCTCTTCCTTAGAGAGTTGAAAATGGGAAAAAAAAGGATTTTGATAGTGAATTATGGAAAACGACATCGTTTTATCTTCTTTGGCCCGTTATTGCTGAAGACGCAGCCATTTTTGCAACATTTTTGTTAATTTTAAAGTGCAAAACTTGGGATTCTTCCCGAAAGAAGAAGAAGAAGAAGAAGAAGAAGAAGAGAGGATCGAAGGAAGAATGAGGGAAAGGGCAAAGATGAACGCAATGAGATCTGGATTAGTTGTATTAGGTTCTTTGGCATTTGGTTACCTGACTCTGCAATTGGGTTTTCGTCCTTTTCTCGAAAAAGCACAGCAGCAACAAGAGATTCTTCTCCGCCAACAACAACAACAACAACAACTATCCGAGGAGGAAGCTTCTGAATCATTTTCCCAGGAACAATAAATTTATGGGTTCTTCTCAATTTTTAGTTTTTAATTTATGGTTTCTTTTCCCCCAATAGTTTCTTTCCTAGTTTCACAGAAATTGCATCTCATGTTCTATTCAAGAAATGTTTTCTGTTAATTAGTTTGTGTTGTTTGCGGATTTTATTTGTCATGATGCATTATTGGTTCTTTTTTTTTTTTCCACATGAAAAGTTGCATTTCCCTTGAACTACAACAAACTTGATTTAGAGTTATGTTGGATTGAGAATACACTGTTTTTTAGAAAGAACATATTAATGGTTATCAAAGAAAGGGAATGAGCATATTAATGGCAGAACATGTAAAGAAGATTTCTTTATTTCAAGATTTTCAGCAGTAGCTTTGCAAAATCCAGTGAAATCAGAGATCACCTTAAGCCATAGGATTCGAACAGAACAGGTTTCACCACCAACTCAGGACTATAGCTTTGTATGATCCTGTTATAAGAATTTATGGTAGGTTACAATGTAATTTAACAGAAAATTTGACCAAAACATGAACATTGAATCAGAGATTTGTATGAAATATTTTGATGGGAAGGACTACAAATTTTAGAGCTGAAATTGCAGCAAAGTATGAAACACTAGCGTCTTCATGACACCCACCAATAACTGCAATCCTCCTTGTTTGATAAAATTACAAAGCAACAGAGAGGAAAAAGCTATAAACCAAGAATTGATACCTACATTTCTGTTATATCCTAACCAGCAAGTAGTATTTTCCTCATTATACTAAATGGGATACCTTGAGTTGATTACAAGTATTTAAATCTATTTTTATATATTATTATACATTCGTTTATCATTTTGATGTGAAATGAGATATATACATTATTTAATACGGGTTTTTGGATTATCTACCGTTTTTTTGTTTCTTTGTTTATGTCTGTGTCTGTACTTTTTCTTCCAACCATCCAAAATGACCAAATAATTATTCTCTATGCCTCAAGTTGTTTGTTCTTCTTGATGGTTTCTGTTTTCCCTTTTGACTCAGTTACTACATTAATGTGACTAGACATATGAAAAATTTAAATTAAATCTCTATTATGGGTCTTGCATCACCCACAATAAATATTTATGCGATGACCCAACTCAATATAGTTGGTTTAAGTTCTGGAACAGCTAGTAGACGTTCGAGACTTAAATCAACACTTATTGGTCCAAATGGAATGAGTTTGGTTCCATTTAGAAGGTCTCGAGTTTGAACTTTACTCCATGGCGAGATAGGTGCAGGGAAGTCCCCAATAGGGGTCCGATATAACTCGAATCCGATTTAGTTGAGCCTAAAATGGCTACTAGACACGAATAAATTACAAAAAAAAAAATTTTGAGACTTTAAAAATGACTTTTACCCATGTAATATAGTACTTAGGGTCTCATAAATTGGGTTAATGACTCACTTTGATATCAACTATCATAAAGTGAACTTGTATTATAACTATAGATCTAACTAAACCTATGATATCACAAAGAAAAGTAGATTATACCATATATCATTTGTGGTTATAAAATTTAAAGGTATTAACAACCTAGCTAACTAGTGCACTATGCAAAGTCTTGAAAACATTAAAAAACAAAAACCAATGGTTTACATCAAAAGAGATTTGGAAGAACTAATGTAAACGTTAACTCATAGTGATTCTCCAAGATTAAAAAGAAATATATATATATATATATATATATATATATATATATATATATATATATACAAACATACATACATATTTTTTTAAAAAGGGATATCCCCACTTTATTTTTATATATATACATGAATTTTATTTTTGCTTGCTATTTTTCTTTGATTTAGCTCCCACCCACCATGGCATTCAAAATCGATTTTTTATGAAACCCTTTTTGCATTAATTAATTAGTAAGGAGAATATGGAAAAAATGGCCACCCCATTAATGATAATCTACTTAGACGTTATCATCTTTTTTATTTAATATGTTAATTTATATTTTTATAATTTAAAACTTCTTTTAGCTTAATGATTCTTCTAATTCGGATTCGACTTAAATTTTTGGCAATTTAATATTTTTATCGACTAATTTGGAAAGGATCCGTGCGTCAAGATTACAACATACAACTAAAATTGTGGATATTTTTGACATGTGTCAAACTTAGTCTCTCACTTGGCAAGTCAAGTGAGACACCTAAGTAAAAGAAGTCAAACCAACTAGGCTTCCCTTTGGATTTTTCAAGGGAAAAGTCTCACCTTGTCTCTTAGAGATAACTTAAACGAGCGTTCAACTTTTTCGATCTATGTAACATTTATATGCGTTTTTCCATTATACCAAGTCAAAAGTTTATATAAAAGTTTACTTTATAACAAATTATAAAAAGGAAAAAGAAAAGGAAGAAAATATTTTGGAAAAACAAAATAACCTTGTTTGAAAAGAGGAAAAGATCATGAAAATTGAGAAATTGGGCATCCCAAAACCAAAACTAATAAAAGCTTAGCAGACACAATGCACCACTCATACGTTATGTTGTTTTCACCCAAAAAAACAGTAGAAGAAAGAATTTCATCCCAAGAGACAGACAAGTTACACGTGAAATCAATAGAGATCTCCACCCTCATACAAATCTCTTCCAATAATCCCGATATTTGCCGTGCTAGTTGCTCACTTCTTTTTTTAGCTATAAGTTAAAAAATCTGTGTGATATTTCGTCCAACATTAAAATAAGAAGCGAATATATATTAATATATAAGAATAAGTTTAGATATCCATAGTCAATTTACAATAAATACTTACATACTCATAATTGCAACAGGAGCTTACAACTCCAGATGTTATTGCACTAAAAGAAAATTATAAGGAAAAGAATCAAAATTTTAAGGGATTAGTGGGCAGCAGCAGCAATGATGGTTGAAAACAAAGTGTGTAACGGTTACGAAGTGTATGGTACTTTTTGCTGCCAACACAAAATAAGTTAAAAAGGTAAAAGTCACTTTCTTCCTCATAAAGTCTTTTTGTTACGTTGGAAATTTAGGAAGATTAAAAAATATTAAATAATAATAAAAAGATATTAATATTTGTTCTAATCGAAAGTCTCATATTACTCGATTAGAAAATTTTTGAACGGTTATTCTTATAACCTGGACTCATAAGTTCATGTCGCAACTATGGGCTTAACAAGACCCACAATTTGTTCTCACCGCCCTAAAAAAGATACTCCAAGTTGACTATGAATATTTAGGCACATTCTTATATATCATTACACATTCATTTCACTTATTGATGTGAGACGGAGTATCACAGTTATTAAGTATAGATCCGAAGCCTTTTAGTGTATTTTAAACCCTTGAAACCACAATATTATTAGATGGTTTATTACAATATTTAATTTTTTTTTTGTATATATATATATATATATAACATTCATAATTAAATTCATTGAGTGACGTGTTTGAAATAAACATTAATCAATTTTAAAATGTAAAAATAATAAAAAGTAGTCTTTGGAAGTTAATAATTTAAGTAATTTTAAGTCCTCGTGAATCATATTCCACATGATATGTTTGAAAAATAACAAAAGAATAATTGAATTAATGTTCTTTATAAAATTAAAATAATAATTGATCAATATTAATTATATCCCCATCAAATGATACTCACAGATATATATATATATATATATATATATATATATATATATATATATATATATATATATATATATAAATATATGTTTGTTCGAAGGAAAAAAGTTTGATTCAAATTTTGTCTATAAAAGAAATAAATGTAAGAAAAACTTTTGTCGGGTCCAATACATGTTAAATTCTATATTAGTTGGATTCAAAGTGACTACACGGAACTATTAATATATATATATATATATATATAAAGTCAAATATAGAATTTTAAAAATAAAAAAAAAAGAAATCCTTTTTTTAATTGGTAAATATTACTGGCCGGTTAGTCCTATGTGTAAGATATAAACATTTGGCATTTTTAGATTCTTTCAAGATTTTGAAATGCATTTTTTTTTTTTTTTTCTTCTTTTCTCTGCTTAGTCCTCAACTCCATTACCACCACTACCACCCCACCTCCCCCTATAATTCTCAATTAATTTTTTTTTTTTTTTTTTTTACATTTTCATAATTTCGATTCACCCAACTCTTCCCTTACCAATTTTCTTTGCCATTTCTCTCCATGATTTCTCTGTAACTGGGTGGTATACCTTGCTTCTTCAACACCCCTGTCTTTTTGTAACTAATCAGATTTTTTTTTTTTTTTTTTTTTTTTGAGTTACTCTACAAGCAAGTAAAGAAGCCTGAAGAATATCTATGATTTAGACCAAACTGGTTATGATTATTGCTGCTTTCTTGAACTTGCTTAACCCCCACAACTCTCAACTTTATCTTGTTTATTTAGGCCTTTTTTTTTTTTTTTTTTTTTTCTTTGAGTTTGATAAAGATAAGCTTTTGGGGGATTAGTACCAAGTTTTCGTAGATTCCAGATGGCACCAGACCCAACTGGACAAGAATTTGAAAGAACTTGTTCTATGGATTTTTTCAAGAAAGTGAAGCGTTTTAGGCTATTTGAGCCTTCATTGGGAATTCTTGGATTTTTTCTTGTTACAGTTTGTGTAATTTTTGGTTTCTTTTTCTTGGATTACAAAGCTGTGATTAAAGGACCCGTATTTTCTGTACAGTCCGAGAGGCTTCAGTGGTTGAGATTAGATGGGTCTAGTGAGAAGAGAGTGAAAAAAGTTGATTTCATGAGTGAGAATGGCGGTGGATGTAATTTGTTTGAAGGTGAATGGATTTGGGATGACAGTTATCCTTTGTATCAGTCTAGAGATTGCAGGTTCTTGGATGATGGCTTTAAGTGTACTGAGAATGGTAGACCTGATAAATTCTATACTAAGTGGCGTTGGGAACCCAAATATTGCAACTTGCCCAGGTGATTCAACACTTCTTTTAGTTCTTTCAGATGTTTTCTAACAAATTTCTTTTGTGACAATGGTTGTTTTTCATCCGTGTTCTGTACGAAATGCATTTTTTCCCCCTTGTCGCTCTCTCAGTTCGTCTTTATATTCATCTTTTACTGCACTGTTCATCGAGAATGACCTTTTAGTTTCTGGGCTTGGGAGTTGGGAAACCTCCAATTTCTTGATATTCTTTTCTATTCTATGTAAAGGGTTTTTTCTTTTTCTTGTTCTTGCCAATACTAAGATTTTAAATCCAGTTTTTGTTATTCTGCTGTTATGAGTAATGCTGGGAAAATTTGCAATTTGAGAGTTCCTCTCTTTTGGGGATAATATAGTGTAATGCTAGTAATAGTTCCATCTGGCTTGATGGTTATGGTGGTTGCATAGTGGTGAACATTGTTGGATGACTTATAGCAGATTTTTGGGTTGTAATGCTAGTAATAGTTCCACTGTTTCATTTCTCCACTTTGATGATTAACTCAAGGTGTTGTTGTGTCATGAAAATTGCAGATTTGATGCCAAGATTATGTTGGAAAAACTGCGCCATAAGCGACTGGTTTTTGTGGGAGATTCAATTGGAAGAAACCAATGGGAATCTCTCCTCTGCATGCTTTCTTCTGTCATTCCTAACAAGGATTCAATATATGAAGTAAATGGCAACCCTATTACGAAACATAAAGGGTTCTTGATCTTCAAATTCGCGGAATATAATTGCACAGTGGAATATTACAGGGCACCCTTCCTTGTACTGCAGAGCCGGCCTCCTGATGGAGTTTCATCAGCCATTAAAACTACTTTGAAGTTAGACCAAATGGATTGGAGTTCTTCAAAATGGAGAAATGCAGATGTAATCGTTTTCAACACAGGACATTGGTGGAATTATGAGAAGACAATAAGAGGGTAACTTTGAATCTCCAAAAAGTTCTTGTAAATTTTGTATGTGTGTTTTCTCATCCAGCCCGAGTTTCTTTCGAGTATGAAGTTCTAACCTTGATCTTTATACACATATGTCAGGGGATGTTACTTCCAAGAAGGAAAACACGTAAAGATGAGTATGGACATTGACGATGCATACAGGCGATCACTATTGACAGTGATGAACTGGGTACAACATAAAGTGAATGCAAGCAAGACCCAAGTTTTCTTCCGAACATATGCCCCTGTGCATTTCAGGTAATTTTCCTGCAAATTTTACTTGGTCATACTGGTGAGGGCATATAGTTTTAAGACAAAAAGTTCATGTGCTGCTCTATGTAGCATTATAAGTTATGACCTGAGTTTTCACCATTTCTGTCTGTCGTTTTCCCTTGTTGATTGTGGATGCCTTAAAAACTGTCCCTCATATGTATATATGTATATATATTGTTACTGATATGTTATATGTGTGCAAAAGCCTAAGTCCTACTCGAATTCTGCAGAGGTGGTGATTGGAGAACAGGAGGAACATGTCACCTGGAGACCCTTCCGGACCTTGGTTCTTCCTTGGTGCCATCCAATACTTGGGACAAATACAGCATTTTTGCAGATGTAGTTTCTAATCACTTGAACATATCAGATGCAAAATCAATGGATATACTAAACATAACTCATATGACCACAAAGAGGAAAGACGGTCACTCTTCTATATATTACTTGGGACCCAATGCAGGTCTTGCGTCCCTTCACAGACAGGACTGCAGCCACTGGTGTCTACCTGGTGTGCCAGATACATGGAATGAACTACTTTATGCACTCTTCTTGAAGCGAGAAATATCTCGTAAAGCAGAAACTTGGTCATAGGTATGATTGATTGATTGATTCTCTGGTGTCCAAGTATACATACATATACATATATATAGCATTCAATTTGGTGGCCGGGAAAGGACTTGAATCTTCTGCACACATCCGGCTTGATGTTCTTACAAGAACATTTTTGTAGAAATTTTAGCAGCATTGCATTGGAAAGGGCTCTATGAAAACATAGTTTTGCCTTGTACAGAAAGGAGAACCAAGTTTTGCTTGATCATCACCTGAATATCAAAGTTTAATTGTACCATATGGTGAAGAAATAGGTTTTTTTTTTTTTTTCCTTGGGTAGAACAAACTTGGGAGTAGAAATCCCAGATCCCTTTGTACATCAAATGCATAATTTTTTAGAATGTTATTTTCTTCCTTTTGGTATATAAATTATCCAGGTTTGAAAAGATGCAATCTTGCTGCTAGCTTTTCTTGAATTGGTCGTGGTCTGTTCTTCTTTTAGTAGACTGATACCAATTATTGAGCTTCCCCCTTTGCACAGTGAGAAAGTGTATGACAGTGATACATTACCTAAGTTTAAGGGCTTGACACTCGGTACAATGTCACATGAGATCGAATGTTTAACACTCGTTATATAAGATTGATGTACATAAGTTCGAAAGTTTGACACTCGCAACAATGTTAAATAAGGTCGAAGATTTAATACCCGTTATAATGCTATATAAGATTGAAAATTTATACTCAGTTGTGAATATCGTATAGTAGTTAAGTGATGGATTCTACGAATAATTCAGAGGTATTTCTTCTCATCAAAACAACAATATGATTTTCAAATCATTCAATAATATATATATATATATATATATATATATATATATATATTTGGAAATAATCATAATTAATTCATCCATTACAATCATTATTTACAACTTAACAAACTATAATTATTCACTTCTTAAATGATTTCACACTATTGAATATTATTAGTCAATTGATTTAAAAAATTAAATAATCATTACCAAATTAGAAGACTATGGATTCTCTAATAATTTCAAAGATTTGAACAAATCAAAAAAAAAAAAACAATCATAATTTATTTTGATATATTTTAATAAATAAAAAAAATACTTTAATAATAAAAGAATTAATTAAATTTATTGATTATTATTATTATTTTTTGATAAGCAATTAAATTTATTGATTATACTTCTTACTTTTTTTATAAACTTAATTTACAGTAAATAATCCTTTTGAAATCTGTGTTCCCCTCTCATCTTTCCCAGTTTTTTTTTTTTTTTTTTTTTTTTTTTTTTTTTTGGTTTTGGTAGTTTTATATAACTTTGCGTAAATTGAAAGCCCCGGAAAATCCACCTGAGTTCGTCTTCAATGGCTAACACCACCGCCCAGCTCAGTCGATCAAGAGACCTCGACAAGCTCCTACTGCGCCGTGGTCCTCTAGTCGACTCCTCTTTCGAACCAGGTCCACAAGTGAGTAATTTTTCTTCTTCCCTCTAAAATCCTCTTCTGTGAACTGACTGTTTTCTTGGGGTTGGAATTGGGATTTCGATTGTATTCGGTTTACGTTTGTTTGGAAATTTTGATTTTTAATGATTCGTTTTGTTCTTGTGTTGCCTTTGTTTTTTTTATTGGGTAGCTGAGAGATGATGTGAAGGAGTATGTTAAGGTGTTGGTGGTGGGAGCTGGTGGACTGGGATGTGAATTGCTTAAGGATTTGGCTCTATCTGGGTTTAGAAACCTTGAAGTTATTGATATGGACCGAATTGAAGTCTCCAATCTCAATCGCCAATTTCTTTTCAGGTAATACATATATGGATTTCTGAATACGCTCTTCACTGTTTTTTTTTTTGGGTCGAATTCATAGTGTTTATTTTTTAAAATTATGTGAATAAGCCTCTCTTATAGGATCACTTAATTTCTCTACACTATCATCTGTTGCATTTGAAGTTTAATGTTAGCCTGCATTATGAAGAAATCTCATTTACATTATCCTGTGCTTTTTTCTTTTCCATGATGTTACCTGTTTAGGCTTGAAGATGTAGGGAAGCCAAAGGCAGAAGTTGCTGCACGAAGAGTCATGGAAAGAATAAGCGGTGTAGATATCAAGCATCATTTTTGTCGGATTGAGGATAAGCCCATAGATTTCTATAGTGATTTTAGCATCATTGTACTTGGTCTTGATTCTGCTGAAGCTCGTAGCTACATAAATGCTGTTGCCTGTGGTTTTCTAGGTTTGTTCCTTTTACTACTGCTCTTTTGTTATTTGATTAGAGTAGTTTCTGTCTAACTTGAATTAGCTTGTTGCAATCTATATTTCTGGCTAATGTTTTTATTCCTAACTTTTTATATGTGAAGGCTTTGCTTGTCTAAGATCTTCTAGTGGTTTTCAAGACCTTAGATAATTAATGTAATAAAACTGTAATTCTATTGATCTGAGCCATTAAGTGCACGTTTGCCTACTTTTACTGCATCTAGATTAAATATTTATTCCTAACTTTTTATATGTGAAGGCTTTGCTTGTTTAAGCAGTTGAGCTTCTAGTGGTTTTCAAGACCTTTGATAATGAATGTAATCAAACTGTAATTCTATTGATCAGAGTTATTTAATGCACCTTTCTCTTCTTTTTTTACTACATCTAGATTCCAGCTAGATTTACTCTCTTTTTGTGACAAGTATTTTTATCTTATTAGTCCATGCTTTGTTGACAACAGCAGAAGACTAGTATTAAATAAGTTTGAGCTTATGCTTCTCCCCTTTTGGTTGCTAAGTACAGAGTATGATGATGAGGATAAACCACTACTAGACACTGTCAAACCTATGGTGGATGGTGGAACAGAAGGATTTAAAGGCCATGTAAGAGTCATTATGCCAGGAGTAACACCATGCTTTGAGTGCACAATTTGGCTCTTTCCTGCGCAAGTGAAGTTTCCTTTATGTACACTTGCAGAAACTCCCAGAAATGCTGCTCATTGCATTGAATATGCCCACTTGATTAAATGGAATGAGGTAGCTTGATAATCAATTTCTGATGTTCCCACCCAGTTGTTTGATCTATTTATCTGTTCTCATATTATGATTTCACTTGCAGGTTCATAGTGGAAAAGCATTTGATCCTGATGATCCAGAGCACATGCAGTGGGTTTATGAAGAGGCTAGTTAATGCCTTCTTTCTTCATTCTCCATTTCTTTCTCATCATTAAATATTTAAAGAAAACATCTAAAAAGTTTCTGCTGGATATTCTTGCTTGACCTCTGGGTTACATTTTCAATAACTTACAGGCTCTCAAGAGATCTGAGCTCTTTGGGATCCCAGGAGTTACATATTCCTTCACTCAGGTGAACTTTTTACCCTGGAAGAAGAATTCCCCTGTGCCTATTTTAGTACAAAAAATTCAAACTGTGACACTTGGAGCTTCATTTTTTTTTTTTTTCTTTTTTTTCCCATGACAGGGTGTGGTTAAAAATATTATACCTGCTATAGCTTCAACTAATGCTATTATTTCTGCGGCATGTGCTTTGGAGACCTTGAAAATAGTAACTGGATGCAGTAAAACCTTATCGAATTATTTGATGTATGTCTACTTCAATTCCTTACACTTACCATGTTTGTGTTTAGAGAATGTGGTATCTTTATCATGAATAAATCACACTGATTATCCTTGACTTTTTACAATGTCCTTGATAACATTGAATTTTTGGTTTTCTGCTGGTTCAGTTATTTTTGTTGTAGTTGTATTGGTGTTCCTAGAGACATCTTGTTCTGTCAATTGAAAGGCTCCTTTCCTATTGTGACTTATTGAGTTCGTGATTTCATTTTGACAAAAAGAAGATTGCTTGCATATTAATTTTACATCTATTGCACTATTACCTCAATGGATTATATTAGATGATTTACACCATTGTTTCCTCAAAAATACTTCTGCTTTTTGACAAAATTATTGTTAGACTCCAAACCTTCCCCAACACACTCCCTCAAAAGGGGAAAAGGAAAAGGAAAAGAAGAGGGTTGCTTTTATGAACCTGTGCTAATTTCCCTTTTTAATTTATACTTGTTACCCTTTAGTGATGAATGAATTTTACCATGTAGCTTCTAAAATTGGTGGACTTTATTCTGACTTTTCTGAGCATAAGAAAAAATTTGGAACTAAGTGAAGTTGAAATTGGTAATAACACAATCATATTTTCGGGTACTTTCCCGTCCTCCAAGGAAGCTAGAAGCTAAAAGCTAGAAGGGGGTGATGGGGTGGAGACAGGAGAGAGCAAGGTAGAAGCTGCATGCTTGGGCAAAAGAGTTAATACCTCTGCTGCTAATTTGTGTTGCTATTGACACTGATTGAATTCTAAAGTTTTACAAGTACTGCTTTCTTAATGTTGTTCTCATTCACCTATCTTTGTTTGTGTAACTTCCATGTGTCATTTTTCCCCCCTTTTTAAGTTTGTCTTCTTACTTCTCACTCCAAATTCTGAAAGGTATAATGGTGCTGATGGCCTCCATGCAAAAGTGACTGATCTTTTTAAGAGCAGCGATTGTCTTGTTTGTGGTCCTGGCATCCTTATTGAGTTGGAAACTTCAGTTACTCTGAAAAAGGTCTCTTTTCTATTTCTTTTGCGTAAAACTTTTCACTAAATGCTCAATGCATTTGTGCTTCATATTACTGAGGATGACTTTGAGAAAGATAGATATGCTAATGTCTTATCTAGTTTTTGGGAAACATTATTATTGGTGAATATGTTGAGGAATTGAATTTTTGTAGATCCACCTCTTGTTTTGGGTTTTTCATGATAATCTGAAATTAGTAAAAGTCATGATGATGCATTTTATTATTGGAAAATGATGTATCGGTACTAAATGAAGCTGTAACTCCTTAGTGATATTCTGTTGTTGCATACATGCGTCTAGCTGTCACTTGATGTTCTTACTTATCGTTAATTTTGTCTAATTGTGGCAATCCTAGTGGATGAGTTAATCACCATCAAGCCATCTCAACTAAAAATCCACCAACCTAAAAGTTCACCTACTTTCTCATTGTCTTTGCCATTCTTGCCTCCCCAAAAAAATAGTTTTTTTCCTTTGTCATTTTTCTTATTCTTCCTTTTTTCATGTCTTACGATTGTTTTAGTTTTTGCTTACATGTTCTATTCATATCTTTGGAACAGTTTATAGATATGCTTGAAGATCATCCGAGACTTCATCTAACTAGAGTTAGTGTTACATACCGAGGGAAGAATCTTTACATGCAAGCGCCTGCGGTACTTGAAGAGATGACAAGGCCAAATCTAGAGCTTCCTCTGTTTGAGCTGATGGATAAAACTCACCAGGACACTATTCATGTCAATGGCATGGCTGGAGAGGCTGATAGAAAACAATCATGTTTGAGGAAATTAAGGGTCTCATTCAAGGGAATCAACAAAGATGTGGATATGGCTGGTGGGGCATAAAATTAGGTATTCATAGTTCGTTTGTGAACCTAGATATCGTTTCTTGCTGTATGCTGATGAATCGTTTCTTGCATAGGCTGTGTAGTCCCAACATTTATCCTGATATTCTAGGCTAGACAAGGATAGACGAGGTGAATTTGATCTCTTATTTTTAACAGTTCTTCCCAAATTCATCTCAATTGTAAGAATATGGGACTATGAAAATATGCATTCATCACCAATTGCCTGAATGGAGTGCTTGCTTTAGAGCTTATCTTCTAAAGTCAGCAAAATAGGATAATTGGTCAATTAAGTCTCTTATTGTTTCTTAATTTAGATTTTTTGCCGAGAAAGTTCTTTTTTCCAGGTACATATTAAAGCACCCCAGTACTGATAAGGGATCTTGTTGGCTTAAAAAGATAATAGATTTATATTTCTATATATATATACCCCCTCCAGACATAGTTTTAGTTTACCAGCTGCGGTCTCTGGTCCAAAAGAAAGTTGCTATTTATTTCCTGAATTGTCATAAATCAGAATTCCTGTTTGAGATGCATTCATGTGGACATAAATTTTTCTGTCTTCATGTATACTTATTAGATTTGCACGTATATATATATCCGTGTGAATACTTACCTATATAAACAGTTTGCATACATAATTCATGGTTCATTTTGATTGGAGCACTGGTAGAATCTAACTCTTATTTGAGAGAAGATATTGCTAAGAGGAAACTTTTTACCTTAATTCCTTAGTATTCAGAAGTCGTTTCATTTACCACTTGTGTGAAACTAACGACATAATTTTCCTTGACACTTGAGTCACTATTAGCCCTAGTCTCTTTCCAACCATCACAGCACTTGCATGACAACTAAAATAATTCTGAGGCACATCACATGGTTTTGGATCGAAGACCAAGATTTCAAAATAATATCATCCTCTTAAAAAGAGGATCATCATCTGAAGTTGTTGCTTGCTGACAAGAGACTTTGATTTCTATCCAATAAACTTGGAGAAAATAATAAAAAAATATGGATTCAGATCCGTTTCTTTCTTTGCATGAACATGAAAAGAGAGCTAATTAAGGGTTCAAAAGAGAAATAACACAGGCAGCAAATTTGGGAACCATGATCTCCCTGCAACAAGTAGGTCCTTCCTCATTTGTTGAGCTATCAAAACTTCATTTTCCCATGGACCACTACCATTTTTTTTTGTGGTTCACCACTTGCTTGAAGAGAAAAAGGGGATGGATTTGTGTTTTGGGGTGGGGTGTGTGTGTGTGGGGGGGGGGGGGGGGGAGGGAGGACATGTTGCTGCTACACTTGAAATGATTGATCCATATTAGTTTGGTATAATAGTAGTTGTACACATTTAGTACATTAATCATTTCAATAGTAGTTACATCCAAGAAAGTATACATATATATATATATATATATATATATATATATATATATATATAGTTGTAACATGTTCCGTAACACTCATATTTTAAAGATAACGTAACAGTTCTTTTTTAAAAAATATATTACAATTACATAATATAAACGCGTGCTTTCATGTTTATTAGACAAGCCCATAAAAGAGTGAAGAACTTTGTTGGTATGATTGGAGTTAAAAGATTTCTTCTTTTATGGTAATTGTGTGAGAAAAAGTACACATTTTTAACCAAACTTATACCTCCCCACTACTATTTTAAGCCAATGAACCCCATTTGATATGGGAAGTAAAAACTGAAAAGTGTAAATGTAGATTGGCCTGCAGTAACATGTGGTTGAGATAGATAGATAGATATTATATATATATATAGAGAGAGAGAGAGAGAATAGGTAGTGGTTCATTCACAACCAACCAAATGTATATTTGCATGCATAAAAAGATGAAGGATTCTATCTTTGGATGAGATATATATCTATATCTAAAGAGTGTGGGCTGTTGCTTTGCTGCCTGCTCCTCATCCCTTTTCCAAATTGGATAATATCATAAAAAATACTTCATGATCTCTTCACCCCCCCCCTTTGTGGGCTTTAATTAATTTGTGGGACTTCAAACAAGATTGGCTAATCTGACCCCATTGCCCTCACCCCTCACATGTTCAAGAAGTATAGTATTATACCCTAACTTACTTCAAACACAACCCCCCTCCCCCCCATCTTATGCTTTTCATCACTATTTATATAAGTTGTATCTATATCATTCTGCTAAAGAAACCAAAACAAACCAAGAAAAAAAAGAGAATCAATTCACAAAAAGAAAAATGGAAATCTATCTCGAGCGTTACCAAACTAAAACTTAGAGGGTTCTCTTTGTGTCTTTTGTTCTTCCTTCTTCAAAACAAACAAACAAACAAACAAAGAAGGAATATACATACATACATACATACATCATATTATATATATATATTGTTATGGAAGTAGCTGTTGAGATTGAAGATGATGTCTTTTTTGCAGACTTGAGCAAGCAAATCAATCTTCTAATCATGGATGATGATGATGAAGAAGATTTGGTCACTCACTCTCCTTCTGTTTCTTTTCAGGTTGGTTTCTTGATTTGTTTGTGGAAACCCTTTAATTAATTTCTTGAGATTCTTGCAGATTCTATTCTAACACTGAGTAAATCCTCTCTTTTTTTATCAGGGATTTTCTCAAGAAATCCAATTCCAACAGGCACAACAACTGCCAATATTTATGCATGAGCAAATAATTAGTTGCAGAACAAGGGAAAGCAAAGGAACAGGAGTCTTTATACCTCGTTCTTCTTCCCACCAGAGAAGAAAAAGCAGCAGGCAAGGAATAAAAAACAATGCAAAAATGTTTCAGAAACAGCTCGATAACAATAATAATAATTCAAGAGACCTTCCTGCTCATCACAACAATTCATTTAACTCTAGAAGGTTTTAATTAATTAGAATTGTGCTACCTATTCAAATTAATATATATATATATATATATATAATGTTATTACAAATGTATTATTGCCCTACTTATGTTGTAATGATGTTCTAGGTATATATATATGGATATTAACTAAGGGTAGGCCATAGACTAAGGTTCTTACCTTCCCTGTACAATAATGGCATATCTATATGGTGTTCATCCAGGTTTGATATATATATATAATATGTTCAATGGACAGTGATTTTTTTGGTAATTTCTGAATCATTTTCATCCTTAATTTGTATTTTACTTCGTTTAAGGTGGTCTTAATAAACAAACTTGTTATAATGGTTCTCAAATTAAGATGTTCCGAAACTTTATTACAATGTAAAAAAGTAGTAAAATGGACAGTGGTTTTTAAGGCTGTTTTTTCATCATTAATGGTACAAGTTGATTAGCATTTTGTCCCACTAAAGATTGGTAACAAAAATCTTATCCTTCACTGTATAGGCTTACTATAGTCAAGATAGGGATCTCAAGTTGTTATTTTCTAATTCTATCTTAAATATGTGAATTAAAATGTTGATTCAACGATTTTTTAAAATACATCTGTCATTTTTTTGTAATACATAACTTCAGTTTATTAATTTAACAAAAACTCTTCTTTACGTTCAAACAAAAGTAGCATAAAGTATATCTTTTAACTTTTTTCTTAGATTTTCCGAACTAGGGTTATGCTTGGATTGTCTTCTTAACAAGATACTTTTTGGGCCTTTGTCGAAAGTGGAAGATCATAGATCAAGAGTTAGTTTCGCTAACGTTATTCATAAATAAAATCTCAAATTTAAACTTTGTGTATGAAGAAATAAGTATTAAGAAAACTTTTCTTTGAAAAGAGGTTCAACGCGACTCAATTGTAAATTAATCGGAGTTTAAGATAGTTATTAGAAAAAATAGTGAATAACCCTTTCTAACTATATCAATCTTAGTTCATCAAGATAGTTTGATAAAGCAAAAGGGGTTTTGAATTTTGATATTCCTCATCAAGTTTGAGTTCAAAATTAGTCATTATTCATGGAAAGACTAGAAATGCACTTACAATGGTTAAGGAATATTTACTTTACATATTTTGAATCAAGAAAAGGAAATAAAGTAAATGTTTGATTGGATTTGTAGATGTAAAACTTTTCCACTTTGAGGATGTCCTAAGATTCAAAATTTCCAAGTAACAATACTAATGGATATTGAATAATTCAAAGGTAGTAAGAAAAGTAGTATGCAATGTGGGTTCCTATCACTTTACAAATTTGATCAATTTCTTTCCACTAATAAGCTAGCTATGTACAAGTGATGATCCAGCTATGAACATGATGTAACATAAAGCAAAATTGAAATACAACCTTTTTCTAATTCACCTAATGGAAGATAAAAAGTTATAACAACGCATTTATGTATATCAGATCAAATCATATAAATATGTATATATCAAATTATATAGCTATTATATTGCAACGAACAATAGAAGTTAATGTATATTAAACTTTAATTTTAAGTACTTTCTTTTTATTAAACCATTTTGTATTCAAAGTTATTACGATTTCGATTAATCCAAATTCGGTTCAAGTTGAGCTCCAAGAGTCCAACTCTTACTCGAGAGAAAGTCTCACCCTAATTCTTACATGACGCTCACAACGAGTGTCAAAATCTTGACTTTATGTAGCATTCAAAATACGCTTTAAGTACCTTAACATAATACATAATGATGTCAAAGTTGAAATCAATACTTTGTACTAGGATTTAAGTTTAATGCCGAAATAAATTATACATAGATAATAAACATAATTGGTTAAACACTCTTACATATAATTACCGGATTATAAATTTTTAGTTCCATTGATGAAATCTTTAGTTGGTGAAATGAAAATATATGAAGTTGGATTTTCAATAGGATCTAAGATGGATCCAAGCAATTTTATTTTTTATTTTTTATTTTTTTTATATAATAAAAAAAAAAAAATTAGGTTGAGATCTACTTAGGTTGTAAGAGGGAGGCAGAAAACAAAGGTACGCGCACATGAAATGAGCTGTCAAATCTTGACAAAGTTTGAAGTGTTAAAGGTGATATGCACACACAACACATCACTATAATAATACCAAAAGTGATGGGAGGTATTTTAACATATATGGATTCAACTCCATCAAGGAATATATGTTTTTGTTTTTATTTTATTTTTAAAGATATATATATATATATATTTTTAATATTAGAAGTTTTCCATCTGACTTCTTGTAATTTTATTTCTAGCTCGAAATTGATCTTAAAGAGTGTCTTGTTGGATCTCTATAGGGGGAAAGCTCTTCTTACAGTTGTCTTTCTATAAGTAATATTAAAACTCGAGACCTTGCGCATTAAAAATCAAGTTCCTTTCACCTAGACCAATAAATGTTACATAAAATCTAACTTTGATTTATGAAAAATATCTTACTTTGTCTCTTAAATAGGCTCAGCTCATAGCAAAGGCCCATATTTTGTATTTATATTTGGGCCAATCAATTTGTTCCAATTATTTTTAACTTAAATTTAAATGTAATGGTTTAGCAAGGCCCAATCCAAAAAATTTGTATACATTTTAAATTTAAATTCTACAATTTTACTATTTCTGCAAAAAGGTCAAAAAAAAAAAGACACATTTTCTCGAGGAAGCTGAAGTCCCAAAGAATCGTTGATACGGCCGTTGTCCACTCTTTGCTGCGGCTGCCGTCCGTCCGGAGTTTCTCCGGTTAATCCACGGTAGGTGTGTCTCTTATCTATCTCATTTCCTCCTGAGTAGATGTTTCTTCGTCAATCTCTAAGCTGCTCTCTGTTTCGATTTTCTGTATAACATTTTGTTTCCTCCCCTGATTTACATGTTTAGATCTTTTTTATAAATTCAACTCCTTTTCTATAATTTTAGCTTCCGATAATTTCACATGGTATCAGAGCAGAGTTCCGGTTCAACCTTGGCTCTGCTAGTTATTGTCCACAACCAATTGAAGAGTGTGTGTTAGGAGCATAAATTCAATCTATTGTAAGTTTGAGTCGTATTAGGTCTAATGACATAGAATTCTTCTGGGAATCAGACTCATATAAGAATATCACATAGGTATGTTAAATTACCAATCTTCAGTTTAACTTTGGACAGGCTTGTTTAATCTTTCGGCTTTTGATCTTGGAGATTGCATTCTATGAGATACTTTTTTTTTTTTTTTCAAAAAACGAATGTATATTAAAGCAAATAATTACTGAGTAGAAACAGCATAATTACAATTTTAGTGGTCCTTCTACTTTCTCTTTAACTTATTTTATAAAAGTCTATTGATATTTGAATAAAAAAAGATAATGTATGAATTTTATATTTTGACCTGATGCTTCTGACATTGGATGGTGCTTTTCAAACAGCTGGTGGTGTTCTTCTGTGCAGGGACCTATTGGTGTGCTTAGTGCTGCGCTAGTTCAGTTTGGTTGATTTTGAATTGCTTGAATATCAGTTACTTACATTAGTCAGCCATATTCTGAATCTTGCTCTAGAAATCCTTTTTTCTTTGATCAGATGCATCCACATTTAGAAACAAGTATGTTATGTACTACTAAAAACCCTGCACTGTAGATCACCATTTCATCTGAAGACCTAGATATAGTCAACTACCTGGAAAACTGAGATTCACTAGAAGAAAACGTTACATAACTCATCAATAATGGAACTCAATTTTCTCTACCTTCTCATACTCCTCCTCCCACTCTCTCTTCTCTTCTTCCTTGCTTTCATAGTCCGCCCAAAACCCACCAAAATCCCATTGAAAAACCGTCACATTTTCATCACCGGTGGTTCCAGTGGTATAGGGTTAGCATTAGCCCACCAAGCTGCTTTAGCAGGAGCCCAGGTCTCTATCCTTGCCAGAAGTCCCAATAAACTTCAAGAAGCCAAGGACTCAATCAAGCTTAAGACTGGTATAGATGTTGCGGTTTTCAGCGTTGACGTTAGAAATTTTGAGGATGTACAGAAGGCTATTACAGATTCTGGGCCTATTGATATCTTGGTTTGTAACCAGGGTGTATTTGTACCTCAGGAACTTGAGGAGCAGCCTCTAGAGGAGATTAAGTTCATGATTGATGTTAATTTGATGGGTACTTTTAATTTGATTAAGGCTGCTTTGCCCTTTATGAAAAATCGGGCTGATCGAGGTCCTGGTTCCATTGCCATCATGTCATCGCAGGCTGGCCAGGTATGTAATATTAAGTGATTTCTTGTGTGTTGGGGATTTGTTTTTTTTGGGATATTTATAGGAACTTGAGTCATTTTGCATATATAGGAGAGTAATTAGTTTCTTAACTCCCTCTAGGTCGGTATTTATGGTTATTCAGCTTATTCCGCTAGTAAGTTTGGCCTCAGAGGGATGGCAGAAGCATTGCAGCAGGAGGTCATTGGATATGACATTCATGTCTCACTTATATTTCCCCCAGACACTGAAACTCCTGGTTTTGCAGAAGGTTCGAATTTATTGTTGTTTCTGTTTCTGTTAGCTAGCTGGATATTCTTGATGCATTTTCCACCCTCCACTTGCTGCTCTCTACCTCTTTATTATACATACTGATCTACAATATTCTTGATACAATTTCCTCCCTCCACTTGCTGCTCTCTACCTCTTTATTATACATACTGATCTACCTTCGCACTCCTTGTTCTTAACTCTAGTACTAAGTTCAAAGACACTAGTCATCAATTTCTTTTCTGGTTTGTTTCTTATTCTGAACTTTGTAGATATTACTTGATACTAGTAACTACACTGCTACTGTGCTGCTGCTGTTAAAGTCTACTCTTATTGCAGAGAACAAAAGAAGGCCACAGCTTACCAGTATAATTGCAGCTTCCTCTGGTGCAATGAAAGCTGAAGAAGTTGCCAAGAAGGCATTGAGCGGCATCCAGTCCAGCAGTTTTATTGTACCCTGCAATTTTGAGGGGTTCTTACTATCTATTGCTACAGCTGGCCTATCCCCTCAGAGGTCATTCTTGATGGCATTCATTGAGGTGATTACTGCTTGTATCTTGCGTATTGCAGCTCTGTGTTTCCAATGGAACTGGTATGCCTGCATAGAAAAGTGGCATGCAAGGAAAAGCTAGTAAGTAAATTTGTAAAATGAACCGTGTGTAAAATTTTTGAACCTGTGTAGTAGCATCATTCTTAATGCTTATATTTGGTGATGCAGGATGGCATTAGGCAGCTAATAATTCTTACACGTTTCTCTCTCAAAAGATGATTTGGCGGTTAAACTTTGATTATTTAAATAATCTGCCACTTTGTGACATATGATTACAGAAGTCTGAACTATGGAACTCCTCACATCATGACTTTGAAGGATTGTGAAAGATGCTCACAAAATTAACAGCAGACTTTACACATTTGGCAAAGCGGAACTTCCATGGCTCCTTTTGCCGAAATCTTTTTTCAGTTTTACCTAGTTGAAACAATTGTGAGGAATTTTCTGAGCTATCTGCTTTCTGCATAATGTGATTTTTGCCCTTTTGTGTAAGCTTCAAATTAGTGAACCAAGGTGAAGTTGTGCTGTATCCTATTATTGTTCAATTTGTCTGCATCACTGTGATGCTGTAAACAATCCAAGTTCCTTCTTCTGCCTCCATAAAAAGTGATAAAAACAAAATTCACGCACATTTCTGTTCATTATATATATATATATGTGTGTGTGAAAATCTACCAGTAACGAGAATTAGGTTCAAAGTCATGGACCAAAGTAAAGAAATAGTAGTTTTAATTAGAGAGAAGGTTTAATTTCCTCCAAAATATTTTGAGAGAAAATTCTTTGAATTCGAAAATGAAATAATATATTGAAAGAGGAAGCCTTGGCTTTGGTATAATTAGGGTAAGGTTTTTTCTCGAGTAAGAGTTGAAATTTGTGGGTGTAACTTGTGCGAATCAGAATTGTGATGATTTTGGATAACATATGGTGCAAAAAAGAAAAATTATTCATATAGAAAGAGAGGAAAAAAAAACCACTCAAAATTTAAAGCTAAAGGCAACAATCAAGTCCCCCAGCTTTCAAGAAATTACGCATAGCTCCTGAAAAATATCACCGGCATACAGTCTGTTAACACGTGTCACTCTTTTTCTAGATTCTGCTTCGTAGTCGCCTCTCTGCATCAACATTACATTTCATTTCCCTCTCCATACAAGAATCTCTGCGAAAAATCTTTGTTAATCGTACATAGCTAAAGAATCAATCTATGGCTACTGGAATGCTGAAGCGCACGTCTCTGATGAAGTCAATAATGGGAAAAGGGTTGCAGGAGACTTGTAGGAGGGCTTATGCATCCCTTGCAGTTGGTACAGATTTGGTATCCGCTGCACCTAATATTGCACTTCAGAAAGCTCGTTCTTGGGATGAAGGGGTTTCTTCTAAATTCTCAACAACCCCTCTCAAGGATATCTTTAAGGTAGTGTATGGCTGTTTATGAGTATTATTATTGTTATTATTACTTTTAATTATTTAGTAATGATGTCTTTTTGTTTGCTTCGGTTTCAGGGGAAAAAAGTTGTCATCTTTGGCCTTCCTGTGAGTATTCAAATTACTTACTTTCTTGGAAATAATGCATGCTTCCTCTTCACTGTATTTATGTTTGTGTATTTTGACCTATTAATAGATGATTGTTTATGCATGAGAATTGAGATACTTTGTACCTATCAGAACCATATAATTTTATAGCATATTGGTAATTCTTTGTTGATCAAATTCAATTGCCCAATGCTCATAAAGGGATTATATCCTGCTTTGTACAAATTTAATATTTTAATGAATTCATAAAGGAGAATTGATCGATTTAAAGCGGTGCATTTGGCCCCAAATCATAGTGGTATTTCAGGATTCCACCAGAACTACTGAGCTACTAAGTTTGATATCTTCTGTTTTAGTTGAGCTCCTTTGGATTCTAACACTGAGATAATAGTAAGGTCATTGTAATTTGATGAGTCCTTTTTTGCATCACCTCTCTAATGGACCACACCATTTTTTACTCAAATCTATATGGTAGAATGTTTTTGTTACATAAGCTTAAAATTCATTGGTTATGTATGCTTGAGGTTTTTAGATGGAGGTTAAGTAAGAGAGAGATTCTGCCCTCTTTGAGGTATCAATTGGCACCTAAACAATGTTGAATCCACTTAAATGTAGATTGCATAAGATAACGCCAACTATATGCATCAAGAATATGCAAAGATATTGCTTGGTTCTTTCTTTTATGGTACTGGATGTCTTCATTGTGTATAGAATCTGATGGATATTGCTTTTACTACGTTTTAGGGAGCATATACAGGAGTTTGTTCTGCCCAGCATGTTCCTAGCTACAAAAATAATATTGGAAAGTTCAAGGAAAAGGGAATTGATTCTGTGATTTGTGTAGCTATTAATGATCCATATGTCATGAATGGTTGGGCAGAAAAACTTGAGGCTAAAGAAGCTGTAAGTTTCTTGTAACTATGAATGGCTGTCAAGCTCCTTTGGGGTGGTTAGTGTATAGATTGTTGCCTAATCTTATTTGTCCTTTTTTATCACATTGTCTTTACAAAATATGATTTTCTAAGTTGTTTGTATGCATTAATGCAATTACTAGTTTCAGCATCTAAGAGATTATCATATAATGAGGTGTTAATGGATCTAGTAACTTAAGATTTCAAGGACTTGGTCAAGATAACATTTGTATATTATCTTCTCTGTGAAACTATTCTGTGGTAAATGCAGATTGAATTTTATGGAGACTTTGATGGGAGCTTCCATAAGAGTTTGGACTTAACAATAGATCTCTCGGCTGCTCTGCTCGGACTTCGCTCACATAGGTAAAAGTTCTAGCTGGTTGGCAGAATATTTCAGTTAAAAAAAAATGCAAATATAAGAGAATTATCTAGGTTCTTCAAACAGATGTTTGAGACTATTGTTCTTTATGCACAGGTGGTCTGCCTATGTGGTTGATGGACATGTTAAAGTTCTTAATTTGGAAAAAGCTCCTTCTGAGTTTGAGGTTTCTGGTGGAGATGTTATCTTAGGACAAATATGAGATTCTTCTTTTTCTTTTTCCCTATGCAATAAAGAGATTTGGTGTACATTTAGTGGTCAAACTTGTCCTCTTGGTTCCCTTGTTACTTTGTCTGAATGTTTTTGACCATTTTAAACTTTAGTTTTTGCATCTAATAAAAGATCCGTTGTGACATCAAATACATAGTTACAAGCAGTTCATGGATACCCCTTATGTTGCTAAGCAACAAGAAATTAACTGTAATGAAAATTACATTTCTTGAGGAATACCTCTTATAAAACCTATATGTTGGTTTATATTTCATTACTGAGTGCTGATTGATGTTTGGACTGCCGGACTGCACAGGGTAGATTAAGAATTCTGATGTACAACTACAAGACAAGGGCTAGGTCTTGATTGGCCTCCAGCTTTATAATTTTGGAGGTGTCTGATCAACTATGTTGTTGGGGAGAGGATATAATTCACTTAATATACATCAGAAAATTATATGACCTATGAGAATCTTCTACAAAGTTTAGGTTTTCATTTGGTATAATATATATATATATATATATATATATATATATATATATATATAAATAAATTTATATGTTCACGTTGGCCTAATGTTGATGAATGAAAGTCGGCTCTTTTAGGGACAGACCTGATTCTACTGCACAATTACTTAGGTCTGTGAGGTACAAAACAAAGTGGGGGACATCAAAATCATTATATGGCTTTAAGATTAATATGAATACATGAACCTTTTAGGAGTAATTTGTCAGATTGCTTAGACCTGATAGAACCAAGTGAAACTGTTTCTTTTCTGTATCAGCCCCAGATGTGTTGATAGATGAGCTAGTGAATCTTCAATGGTGAATCTGTTTATGATGAATGGATTAATGACATATGCTATACTTGAATTCTTGATATATTGACTTATATATTGTGGATGATTGAACCATATCATACAACATGCTTGGAAGTCCAGGCAGAAACAGACTTAATAGGGTTACCTCTCCATCCTACAATCATGCATTTCCCATCTGAATCAACAGTGCAGCCACTCCAACGTGGGTTGTTGTTGACCAAAACTTTTGCTTGATTCCTTGCAAATTCACTAGGTGGTACCTCAATGAAGCCATGCTTAGCCAACATCTCCCTCCAGGTATCAATCCTTTGATGTCGATGAACCCTTTCTTCACCCTCTGCTGTGATAATGTTTTGGATTGCCTCTCTGACAAACACATGTTCGATGATTGCCTTGCACGGAGTATCTCCATCAAGACAATCCTCTATACAATCAAAAACTGCTGAGGCAAGATTTATTGCTTCATTGAACCTGTCAATGAAGTCGGAGGCATTTGTGTTTGCATTGAATTCAGTGGTTACGAAGGCTGTGGGATGAAGATTTGCTATGGTTTGCATGAGATTTTCTAACTGATTAGGCCATGCCAGCAAACTTGACAGGCGCAATTCAGAGCAGACAGCCAGAGCTTCATCAGGTTCAATCTCAAACATATCTTCCTTAATATTCTGTAACTCAGATATAACTGTTTTGAATTGAAATGGTATTCCCATGGTTTCTGCAAAGGAGGACAAATGCTTACCAATTTCCTCCATGCTCTGTTTTGATGATCCAATTGCAGTTAACTTCAACAGTTCAAGTGGATACTCAGATTGATCAGCCAGATTTTGAAGGCCTTGCAGAAGAACTGGCCAGTGTGATCCAATTCTGATACCCAAATCAACCAAATGAACTTTTCTAGCGGATCCCACATTATCCAGTATGTATTGCATTGCTGTGTATTCTGCAATTCTACAGAAAGGAAGATAATTCTCCCACTGTATTATATCAATAATCGTCGGTGCTGCTGCTGCTGTTGCTTCTTCCTCTTTCTCTTCCTCTTCCTCTGCCATTTCATGCCTCAGATTTCCTTCTGGATTTTCTGAGGGAACAATAGTACTGCTTCCCAACTCTCTAGTGATCCTCCTATGAAGAGCTTCAGCAAAATAGAAGACAAGTTTCTGAATTGTATTCCCTGAAACAGAGGATGAATGTCTGCACATGGAGAGCAACTTTCTTGCACGTTCAAATTCTCCAGTGTAGACCTTATGAGCAGAAGCATGAATCAGCATAGCAAGTTCAAGATCATCTGCAAATGGGGTATCGGAACAACCATCAATGAGAACGGTCAGGAAATTTGACTTCTCATATTTGCCCTGCAAGAATCTTGATCTGGCCATTCTCATAATTTCATTAGTTGACACTAATTTCGATCCAGAGGTTCCCTCATTCATCAGCCTCTTCTTCTTCATCCCTGCTTGATTAATCCGCATCATGTGTTCTGCTAGAAGCTGAAACAAATGTAAGTGAGAAGACATTCTTTTCTTCTTCTTCTTTTTTCCATCTGCACTGTTATTGGTTTTCTTTTCCATCTCTGCATCCAGATGTTCTCTGGCTATTTTGCAACATTCAAGAACAGAAAACAAATATAAATGAAAGAACATGAAATTTCTCACAAGTGGGCAGGAAATTACTGAAATCTTGCAGCATATATTCGGCATCAAAGACAAGAAAAGATCCTATTCTTCTACTCCTGCATATATATATATATATCTATTATTCTGCTAAAAACTGTCTCATTTTTGAGGATGTACTGTAATTTCCATGCACAAAAAGACACAGAGTGAGCACTTGATGTTGAAAATTTTTCACACGTATTCACATACATCTTCTCACAGCCGTCCCCTGTGGAAAATAAGATCCTAATCCAAATAGAAAGTATATTTGATGTAAACATGTTTAACTTTTTTCTTTTTGGATATTTCAAGAATTCTCAGCCCATT
The DNA here is from genome assembly GCA_025388415.1 of Cynanchum wilfordii. Lineage (NCBI taxonomy): Eukaryota > Viridiplantae > Streptophyta > Magnoliopsida > Gentianales > Apocynaceae > Cynanchum > Cynanchum wilfordii. Next base: position 1,352,418 of record JAHSUH010003114.1, on the reverse strand, counting down.
CTATAAACTGCTCGTGTCATGATTTCGGCAGAATACAGTGATATAGCTGGCTGGATTTCTTCCCTGTACTTTTAGAATCTGCAGAATATCCATTCATAGCCTTAATATTTCCAAATTGCAAACCCAAGGCACTCACCTGCGCATTAAGAGTGAGGTTGTGAGTTCAAACTATGTTACAATCAACACCCACGGATACTTTGGTCTATATATAATGATTGTTATCAACTAGTGGATGTTTGGAAGGTTGGCTACTCGCTAATACGGAGCTCGGACTATGAGTCCGATAGCACTCATAGTTCAATTGTTTAACACTATCTTTCTTATACTAAAAGGATATCCGAATATATTATATATTTACTTTCGGTGTGGGATGGGGTAAACATATATATATATATATATATTATAATATTTTCCATAAATAAGATGAAGAAAACGATGAAGTGATCATATTTAGGCAAGGAACTAGGTGGTTCAAGTTATACACAAATTTTACAATAATACATACATATACATGAATCTAATTATTAAGATAATATCATTTCAATAAAATGTACATATTATTGTAAAATTTGTGAATATATATATTTATATGCCCATTTTTATGTTAAAATGTTTAGCCAACATTTCTGTACTTCCAGACAGAAATGGACTTAATTGGGGAACCCTTCCATCCTATAATCAGACATTTTCCATCTGATTCTAAACTGCAAGCTTTCCAACGAGGATTGCTGTTCACCAACAGCTTTGCAACATTCAAACAATAGCTACTCATTGGTAACTCAACAAGACCAATCCTCGTCAAAAATCTTCTCCAAATTCCAATCCTATGGTGCCGATAAATCCTGTCTTCACCTTCTGCTATAATGGTGTTTTGGACCCCTTCTCTGACCAAAACTTGTTCAATCTTTTCCCTGCATGGGCACTCTTTGTCAAGTCCATTCTCAAGGAAATCAAGCACAGTAGAAGTAACAGAAACTGTTTCATTAAACCTTTCCATGAAATCGGAAGCATTAGTTTCTGCTTCAAGTTCAGAGGTAACCATCACAGAAGGACGAAGATCTGAGATGATTTGAAGTAAACTCTGTAATCTATCAGGCCATGCTAGTAAACAAGAAAGATGCATCCGTGAGTGAACAACTATTACTTCATCTGGTTCAGTATCAAACATATCTTGTCTAAGATTCTTCATTTCTGTCAAAACTGGCTTGAATTGAAAAGGGATTTTCATTGCATCAGCAAATGAGGATAAATGGTTACCAACATTCTCTATGATCTCTTTTGATGTTGCAATGGCTGTTAACTTCAATCTCTCAATTGGGCACTCAGCTGCTTCTTGTAATCCGTGCATCAAAACTGTCCAGTGAGATCCACACTTGATTCCAAAATCAATTATATGTATCCTTCTGGCAGATTTTACATTCTCTAGTATTGACTGAATTGCTGTGTACTGACAGATTCTGCAGAAAGGAAGCTCTTGTTCACAAAGTGCCATGTCTGGCTGAAAACTTGTTAAGGCCTCTTCCACTGCCATTATTACCCGATTCTCCGAAGGGATCCCGGTGGTAATCCTCTTTTCTAGGGCTTCAGAAAAGTAGAAAACTGTTTTCTGCACTGGATTCCCTGTGATTGGAGAAGACAACATTTTACATATGTTGAGCAACTTTTTTGCACAATCAAATTCTTGATTGTGGACTTTGAGTGCAGAGGCATGAAGGAGGAGAGCAAGTTTAATATCCTCCTTGGTCTGTGATGATGTTGTTCCGGAATCGACATCAAAAGAAAGATTAATCAGACTGGAAATAAGATCTAAATTCAATGATGTGCAGTTAGATAATGTTGATCTGGCTATTCTCATAATATCATTAGTTGACATTATAACTTTTGAACCAGAGCTGGTTGATGATGATGAAGTAGAGCTTCCCTCATTCATCATTAGTCTCTTCCCTTGATGATGGAAACGCATCAGTTGGCCACATTCCTTCAAAAGCTGCAGGGAAAGGAAAGGGGGAGGAGGTGGAGGAGGAGGAGGCGGCATCTTCTTATCTTCAGCTACAGTAACAGTATTAGTCTTGATTTTCTTCTTCATCATCTGTGCATCCATTTTTTCTCCAAATTTGGAACACATCAGTTTCAGAATCCTATTTCTTAGTTAAATTGGATCAAATATGAATATTTTTGAAGTCTACAGAGGCATAATGCGACATTCACCTGTGGACAAAACAATAACCATGAATAACAAAGCATTGGTTTTCGTTTTTTTCCTACTTGGAATTTCTTGCAATGCGCCTCTCGCCGTACTGCTGAATTCTTGTAATATTCGACATGAAGGACACAGACAGATTCCCTTACAACAACAACATAAAAACAGGTTTTTTGACATTTTCTTTTATTTTTTCATGGAACTTCCCTTCATGGTTCAGAATTACAGTATAGGTAACGGTAAGCGGTAATAATCAACTAGTTGATACCAAACAACCATTGAACTCATCAAGCAAATAGAGAGAGACAAGTCAAGACCAGAAGAGTTTTAAGCACGTAGTGCATTTAATATAAGCAACTATGAAAGCGTCCATGCAGAAAAAGGCAGTTGGAGAAAGTGGTGATTTTGAGAATTCCTATCCATTAGTAAATGGATAGTAGTACCCAAGAAAGGGTGAAAGTAACTTGGTACAAACTGCACAGATGATATGAGAAATATCAAACTAGTGCTCCTCCTAGTGCGATACATTATTTCTTTAAGCAGCATCCTAGAGTTACCAGATTTTGCAGTTAAGCTACTGCAGGACGCAGATCAACTATTCCATCTACATTGCCTGGAAACGTCACTTGCAGATTAAACCATTTGCGACCAGAAAAATGGTTGATTAATAGTACTACCGCCATTGATCAGTGATTCGTCTGAAAAGAATAATGTATTTAAGGGGAAAAATAAGTAAGAAACTCAAATAAAAGGTTGTAGTTGAAGTACATTGAATGAGCTTTGTCAAAGAAAAGAAATGCAGAGAAGAAAATGAACCTGTGCACAGGATACTTCAACTTGACCTGGGATAACTCCGGAGTTGGGAATGAAAACACCAGATTTCCTGTCTTCAGTAGTTTCCCCAGAATGTGCAGTATTTTCCTGCTGTACCTCCTTTGAATCTGTAGGGCCAGTTCTTATTGAGGAGAGATCAAAACGTTCCATCATTCTAGCAACACCAGCAATACCTGCCCCCATTTCTCTCTGAACTCCTCTACTCAATTCTTTGACGGAACTATTTCTTGCCAGTAACTTGTCCTTGAACCCACGAGTACCTTTTGAAAATGATTCCTTGTATCTGTCAGGAGATGATGTGAATATTAGAACACACAAATTTGCCAGTACTCAAATAAATGACCAAAATAGAATGATTTACTTGGATGAAGCAGCAGATAATTTAGCTTTAACAGACTCAGAAAATGCAAGCAACTCTGATGAGCTACATTTCTGAGGACCATCTGGTGATGTTTGGCCAAAGAAAATCCTATGCAAAAGATCAAATGATTTAGATGACAAAGAATTGATATTAAACCTGTGTCATCCTCAGAAGTTCGAAATACTTGAAATCAATAAAAGTAAATGAATTCTCTATGTGAATTATTAACTTTGGAGAATGTAAACAGGCTGATACCTATGACCATTTCTCCTCCCAGTAGAGAGGTCTGATTCAATGCTACTGGGTGGTGGAACACTTGCAGGCAACCCAACCTCCACTCCATACCTTGAGGTCTTATTTTCCTCTGGAGAATCTGGAATCTGAGGCATACTGGATGGAGCAGCAACAGAAGCAGAAGGACCTGACATTGATGATGACTCCCTTCTTCTTCTGTTGACTAATTGAGCTATGTTTCTAGTAGCAATAAAGTGCCTCAGAATACCCTCCTCAAATTCAGATTCATCTATTGAAGGAACATCCTGAAAGATAATACTCTTGTTCATATTGCACACAGGAAGTTTATAGGTACATTTACTTCAATTGCAATCCGACTTACATGGTTAACTTCATATTGCAGATTGCGAGGGCGAGTATTAGTGCTTGACCTTACCATCCTCTCATTCCCCACAGCAGCTAAGAGCTCTTGACTGGAGAGATTAAACAGAAATAAACAAAAGATAATAGCTAAAAGATAAAATTCTACAATTAGAAGAAGAATCTTGATGCTCTAACAGTAATCTAGCTTTCAAAGTCTCACCTTGTGGGGTCCTCTAAGACAAAATGTTGCCAACATATTGGGCACTCTTTGCTTCTCTGTGACCTGAAAATAAGAAATTTTAATTAGAACAGTTGACATTGCAGTTCTTCAGGGAAGGCACTTAAGAGGGAATCAATAGTCAACAGAAATGGCAGTGCATTTGCATCACACAAGCAGAAGAGTTTAAGTATTTCACTGATTATGCCTACCACTCAATGATACACTGCAAGTGATATTCATGCTTACAACTGGTAACCTGAAAAAAGAAGCAATTTTAGTAGTTAATAATAATGTCATCATACCTATTCAATATTTACACAAGCATTGCTAAACAGTCTATGACTTAATAACATATAAAATTCAACCATACAGTTTTTGGGTAACAAATCACCAAGTTCATGCAATAGCTGGAAGCCAATGTCACTCTAGTAGAGCAGCAGCAAAATCAAAGTTCATGAGGAACTACGGAAAAAATGAGGGGAATGTTCTAAAGAAAGGTATAAAACAGACAATAATGAAGCAGTTATATGCATACAGATCAGAACATCTTCAAAGGTTTACAAAATCATGTTCAAAAAAAAAAATTGTTTTTTATGGGATAAAAACTGCCACTTCAGGGGAGATCTCAAACGACTAGACATTTGATAGGTATCGGCAAAGAGTGGGTAAAATTATCAGAAACAGCAAAGAAAGAGTAAAATGGTTATATCAAAAGAGGTCCATTAAAGTATATGTCTTTCCTGGTAAGACAGATCAGCCAATCAATAAAAGCATCAAGTAAAGAAATTAAGGAGTGAATGTCTAAAACAACTCACATCTCTTGCCAAAGACAAGTGAAGAAGATTATAACAAATACAGCAATAACAAACCGAAATTCAAATTTCTTTGATATAAGGAGATATTCTAACATATAAAAAGCCTCCGCATTTATAAACACTAGAAACTGCAATCAAAATACAGCTACATTGTTCTGATCATCTATTTTGGCTATTATTCCAGCATTTTTACTGTTATTTGAAGGAGATACAAAGTTGAAATTTCTTTGATCAGGAGATACTCTGACATAAGAATAAAAAATATGTTCTAAAGTAGAAAAACTTCTTAAAAAGCCTCCACTTTTATACACACTAGAAACTGCAATAGAAATTTAGCTACATTGTTCAGATAATCTAGTTTTTGCTATTGTTCTGACAAAAATGCTCCAGCACTTTTACAGTTACTTGAATTTAAATTTCCTTGATTTGACAAATCAGACAAAGTTTTTTTTTTTTTTTTTTTTTTTTTTGTGTGTGTGCGTGTATAAACTTCTATTCAAAAAGTTATGCCTGATGGGAGTAAACAAAAGAAAGGGGAAAAAAAAAGAGAACATTTTTCAGTTCATAAACAGATAACCTCTCAGTCACAATCAGTAATTTCAAAGAATCATATACCAAAACGTCTACTCTATGCACAGAACAGAAAAAAAAAAAAAAAGAGAGAGAGAGAAAAGTGAGTATAGCGTGTACATTTGGAGGATCTACAGAGCTGAAAGGCTCGAGACAAATGCTGCAGCCGTCCTCAAAGCAATCATCGACGACGCCAACAGCATTGGCAGTTCCAGACGCCGAAGCCGTTTCTACTGCCGACGACGCGATCGTCGGTGATTCCACCATCGTCGGCGTGATCAGCAACGCTGAACTTTGACACGGCGCGATCATATCACTTGCCATTGCAAAAAAAAAAAAGAAAGAATCAATTCAGATAATTTGATTATCCCAACGTTTTTTTGTTGTGTGCGTGTGAATGAAGAGAGAGGTTTGGTAAGAAAAAGGAAGAAGAAGAGACAAACTATATAAGAAAAGCTAGTTAAAGAGAGATAAAAAGTGTGTGTAATAGGTCAAAGAAAGGGATTGAGGATTGTAGAAGAAAGGGATTCGGGATGGAAGAAATTTGCAGGCGAGATTAAAGTAATTTAATCTATATAATATACCAGAATTTATACTTTTAAACAAATCCTTCCATAATTTTTTTTTTTACCTTGTTTTTTTTTACGAATCCAAATTTAATCTAAATTATATATACAAATATTAATTATCGAACTATCGTATAATATTATTTTTTTTTGCCCTAATTCTTCCCCTCTAGAATATGGGGACATAACCGTTTGCAGGTGGACTTTGTCAACTCTTTTACCATTTCCTTTTCCTCTATATTTAGGTATTGACTCACTGGTTTTTTAGCACTTCTTTGTAGAAGATTTTTCTTTTAATATATTGCTGAAGTTACACGAGATCTGATAATTTAACACTTATTATAAACGTTATATAACAAAAATAAATTTATTGATTAATTTTTTTTTTTACTTTTTGTTAATTTTTTCATTTTGAGATACGAGTCGCATTGGACTCTTATTAAGAAGGGAAGAAAAGAAACTCATAGGTTACTTCATTTTTTAAAATTTTTTTTGTTAGTTTTTCCGTTTACGGATTCAAATCAGGTCGAATTCTTATTGAGAGAAACTCTTATTGTACTTATACATTCATAGACAAGATTCAAATTCGAGATTTTTTCAGGGTGGATGATCGAGGTTTCGAATCCCCTGAGATGGTTAGTGTCATGTTAAAAAGCTCTAAGTGAGGCCCTCACCCTCGAGTAAGAGTTAAGTCCGGATTAGTCGGGATACCAAAAGAAGAGAACGGGCTTGTAGCTTTTTATTAATACAGTACTATTGGGCCGTTTTTATCATAGTAGTACGTTTTCTGGATAAAGCCCAATGCTTTTGAATTCTTTTATAGATTGTCTTCTTCACTGGCTGACGGACGAGCTACTGGAGAGACTCCCATGGCGTCAGTTTCTTCTGCGTCTCATCTATATGCAACTCCATTCAATTCCTCTGTGAAGCTACAACCTTCATTCAATGGCTTCAATGCCAATTGGCGGAGACACTCCCTCGTTTTTAACAGTACGAGCTGGACTATATCCTTCCTGTCGATTCGGATGACGTTGAAGGCTTCTCTTTCTTCTTCGCGTATGAAGACTGAAGCTATTGATGGAGGGAAGAGAGTTTCTACGTTACGTGAGCTTTGCCATGGCCACGTCCCTGAACACGTGATACGCAGGCTAGTTTACTTCACTTTCTTGCTTATGCCGTTCTTTTCCAGCTGGAGTTTGATTCTAGAACTTGTTTTTGGTGATATAGTATGTGCGTTTTGTTGTTTAAACGGAAAGTAAGGATAATTGAGTTGATCTTAATGCTGAATTTCACTTTCTTCTCTCATTTCCGGACACAGTCAAATTCAGTTTATTTGTTTTTTAAGTTAGTTATCGTTCGATATTCTGATATGTTGCTTCAGAAAAAAAAAACTGAATTTGAAGTGGGTTTGATTCCGCTTCAGAGGACAAATAAGTAACGAGAAATGCTGCTAGTTTTGAGACTGCAAAATCTATCAAAGTTATTGTGTTGTCTATTCTTTCTCCAAAAATTTCAATGTGCAAAAGTTGAAGATCTTTTGAGGATTATATGATTCATCCCTAGTTGATGATTTTGTAGAACTCAGTTATAAAGTAGCATGAAATAAAGTTCAGTGTTTTAGTTTTTCTTGATGTAGTTCACTTCCAAAGCAGATCTTCAATTAGTTTTGCTGTTTATTAAAATAAAATTTTAGTGAATGAAGTTGTAAAACTAATGCAGGATGGAAGAGGTTGGATATTTGTCACCTACAAATGTACAGCTGCAAGCATTGCCTATCCTTTTCTCTGGCCGAGATTGTCTGCTCCATGCGCAGGTCAAAATGTTCATATGATTGCCTGTTTTCTTTGGTTTTGTGAGTTATGGTTCTGAAAGGTGTCATAGCTTGTGCCATCTAAAACAATCATTTATAGCTTAAAATCTTTATTGTAGAACCTAAGAAGTATCCATCCTCTTCTCTTTGGTTCTGCTGTCAATACTAACACCAAAATCTTTTAATTCTCTTTGATCCTCTAGACAGGTTCTGGAAAAACTCTGGCTTACTTGCTTCAGATATTTGCAGCCATTAATACTCAAAGGTCTACAGTTCAAGCTCTGATTGTTGTACCTACAAGGGAGCTTGGGATACAAGTGGGCATTCTGATACTTTAACCTTTTCATAGCCACTGATGATGTACTCACAAAATGGAATTTATGATGCTTTCTCCGTTTAGCAGGTTACAAAAGTTGCACGTGTGCTTTCTTCAAGGTCTGAACCAGGGCAAAAGTCATGTATCATAATGGCTCTCTTAGATGGGGGAACATTGAAAAGGCACAAGAGTTGGTTAAAGGTAAAAAAGTTTCTAACCTTCGCTGAAATTTGTCCCCTTCATATTTATTCAAACTATGAACTGCAGTTGGAGTAATTTGTGTGGTAAACCTTTTTGTGGGTTGGCCTGTTGCCTTAACTCAGCTAGATATTTAATGTGCATAGGATGAAAATGACTTATAATAAATCTTGTTTCTTAACAAATGAATCGAGTTCCTCAATGGAAAAGCAATTCATTTATAGAATGAAGTCAAGAGGCATTGAAGTGTTTTTATGGAAATTAATTCGAATAAGTTTGGTGGCACTGTGAAGTAAACTGTGAAGTCCAGACCAGTTTTTCAATTTTGTTTAATATTTTTTCTTGAGGTGGGGAAAGTTGTTTTGTTTAAATCTGGAGAGAGCTGTTACTTTTATGGGGTACGTTCCCATCAAGATTGTCCTATGAAGAAGTGCATGATTCATATGATAGTATTCTTTTAAAACAAAGCTTTTGTTTTGCAGGCAGAGCCTCCTACAGTTGTAGTTTCAACTCTGGGGAGTTTGTGTCAAATGCTTGAGAGACAATATTTAAGGTTAGAGAACCTTCAGGTGCTGGTTATTGACGAGGTATTGTGATGGGGCTTCTTGTTCAAGTTGTGATGGTTACTTTTGGTTACATGATTTGTTCTGCAAAGTTCTGATGGTTATTTTTCATTTGTGCAGGTTGATTTCATGTTCAATTCTTCAAAGCATGCTGGTGCTCTTCGAAAGCTTTTGACATCCTACTCCTCAAGTGTCAATCGTCAAACGATTTTTGCTAGTGCATCAATTCCTCAACATAAACGATTTCTCTATGACTGTGTGCAGCAGAAATGGACTAAGGTGTCTGATTTTATTGTTATTAGCACATTATGTCATCAAGATACTTAATGTTCACCTATATTCATAGCATGCACCACGTGATTGGGTATGTCACCATCTACCACTGCTAGTATTTTTATACTTCAGTGACTATGGCAGGGTAATGTCGTTCATGTCCATGTAAATCCAGTTGAGCCAATGCCCTCATGTTTACAACATAGATTTTTGGTGAGTTGAGAATCTGCTGTTAATCCATTTTCCTCAGATGTTATTTCCTTCTGTTTTGTGGGCATTCATTTCTATTTCCTTCTGATGATAATTCTCGGCGGGTTTACTTTCATGTTAATTAACTTAATTTTAGTAGAAGATAATGGGGCATATTTCTCTAATTGCAGGTTTCTGACAAAAGAGAAAAGCATTTAAAATTGCTTTCTGTATTACAATCAGACGTTCCTCAATCTGCCATAATTTTCGTCGGTGAGCAAGTCAGTGCCTCTTCTAACAGTATTACTTGATGTAATCTGGCAAACAAAACCTAGATTCCTAAGATATAGTGGAATTTACGTAGCACTGCACTAAAATCTGTTGCATGTATATAACTTGATTGTCTAGTATTTGCATAATATGCAGGAGGAAAAGAGGGGTAAAAAAAAAAAAAAAAAGAGGATGTTTTCTGTTGGAAAATCATTAGATGCTTTCACACACCAGATCTTTCAAGATAACTGTAGATTTGATCCTCTTTTTATGAAATAAGATGATCCACAAAAATTTAATGCTACACTGAATTGAAATTGGTCCTATATCTTGAATAACCTGTACTATTATTTTTTTTTATTGGTCCATTAATTCAATGCACTGCTTGCTTCACAGCTGACCTACTCTTTCAATTTATTTCTTATAGTTCAACTTGTTTACCCTACATATAAATTGTCTTTGAACTGTGTATTGCAGTCTGAAAGATCAAAGAAGGCTGGTAATGCTCCATCAACTACTCTCGTAGTTGATTTCTTGAAGGCTTCCCTTGGTTCCTCAGAAATAATCCTTCTAGAGGAAAATATCAATTTTAATGAGCGAGCAGCACTGTTGTCGGTAGGCATAGTTTAATACTGAAGTCTGCACATTTTTTAGCTTGGTCAATAAAACTTGAAGTTCCAGATGACAAAGTTTATTTTATTTTTTCCTAATAAGGTCCATATGTTAAAATCTGGACGTTTATGCTTGCAGGATGTTAGAGCAGGAAGTAACTATCTTCTGGTTGCAACAGACATAGCAGCTAGAGGGGTTGACTTGCCCGAGACAACCCACATATACAACTTTGATCTGCCAAAAGATGCTGTAAATTATCTTCATCGAGCCGGAAGAACTGGTAGAAAGCCATTCTCGGATGATAAATGTTTTGTTACGAGCATTATAGTAGCAGAAGAAAGATTTGTACTACAAAAATTTGAAAATGAATTGAAATTTCACTGTGAAGAGTTAATCCTATAGCTATTACAAAGACTATTTTGAGGTAGCTCTCCCCTCTTTCAATATATCTTTTTTTTTTTTTTTTTTGACTCATTCTTAATTTCCTTCATATTGATGGTCTTTGTATAGTTATCAATTGTGGATTATTTGTCAAACACTGCATTATGCAAATTTGTTTGGTTCATTTGACTTAATAGGCTTGAGATTGAGTATTTGGTGAATGGGGAGCTGGCCTCATTGCCACATGAGAAGGCTAGTAAGCTTACTAATCTATCACATTAGGAGTCCCCATTATGTCCTTATTCTTTTACTCTTATTGGTCTGGTGCGCTAAATATGTATTCCTGTCCTTTTGCCATACTCATCATTTTCTCCTCATGGGTAGGCTTAGAGGTTTTTATATTCTGCCAATTTGGTATGCATGTATTTGGCAGGCATTGCTCAAAGTAATTTGATATAAGTATTTCTACATGAGGCTTTAGAAGTTTTTGACAGGATGTGAGTTGGGTTGCTTTGATTGAATTGCATCTTTCTAATGTAAAACACAGAGAAATGATGTTCTCTTTCGTCAGAATACACAAAATTTATAATCAAACCATTGAACTAGACTTAAGCTTTCCCGATGAAGTTAATTGTTCCTTGTGCACCTTCACTCTCATGATATGAAAGGCAAAGAACTCATATTACATGATATTTCTTCATTTCAACCTGCTGGACTAATAAGCATAATTTCTCAAAAGTTAAACCAAAAAAAAAAAAAAAAAAAAAAAGGAAATAAGAAACTGATAAAGTTATCAGTCTATGTATTAAATCACAGAGCCATCTTTAATTGTTGAATTTTTTAATATGACTGTAATGCCTGATCTGATATAAAATCCTTCTGAAGATCTGTCTGCTTCTTGTACTCCCTGAAAAATTTATGATAAATGCAAAACCATCAGTATCTCTTGTTTCTTAACCAGGTATAAGGATTAGTAACCATTTCCTTGGAAGGGGCAAAATATTTGGAGTTCATTTATGTTCTGCATAATACCTTGTACTAGTAAAACAACTTACCAGTTTTTTAAACTGTGAAATTGTTTAACCCTTTTTAAGTTGTTATGCTAGGTTTATATCTTAGTTCAGGAGGTGTAAAAGGGAACAAAATTGACACAGAATCCTTTAAACATCAACACTAAAACTTCAACTTTGAAAAAGATACCTCTGAATTTGCAATGACAACATTCTTCCCAATTCTAGCATTCTTGTCAATAATGCAGTCCCTGCAGAACATAACCAAAAAAATGGTTAAGAAATCTTTGACAACAGTTTAAGTTGGCAAATGGATGAAGAATAAAGTTTAGTAGACTCCACTTGATTCTAGAATTTTCTCCTATCCCAATAGGAACTCTTCCCTCGGCTACCAATGATGCAACTTCACCCTCTGTTTCATAGTAATCAGCCCCAAGCATCACCACATCCTATAAAAAGATAGAAATCTAAGATTTATTTGAAAATAAAAGAAAAGAATGCATAAGCAAAGCTGAAAATTGCAATAGTGATGTATTATTGCATCCAATGATTTCCATATATACCTTTAAGTGAACATTGGAATTTATCCGGGACCTGATACCAACAACACTGTGTTCCACAAAACAATCAGTCAAGAAGCTCCCATGTGATACAATTGAATCAACTATCTGCAGAAGAACATGTATAGTTAGTTGTAAGAAAGTAATAATGTCTTTTGATATCTTCTAAAGAACTACTAGGGCATGCTGGGATATCATACTAAAGGGCAAACCAAAAACCTTGCTGTTTTCGATCTTTGATGGTGGCAAGTTTCTCCTTGATGTATAGATTGGCTTTGTAGCATCATAGAAACTAAATCTTGGTGGCTGAAAAAGGGCCAAAGACAAATGAAGTTGTGTAAGAGTTTGTGCTAATCAAAAATTACTCCCACATTTTCCCTTCAAGTTAGGTTATAGCTGTGGTGCCATGTTGAAACTATTGGTAGTGATGTAAAATGCTTTAGCCCATAACAATGAGCAGAATGCCACAAATAGTATATTTGACAGTTTAGATAGAGATTTTTTAAGAGTAAAGATGCTATAGAAGGAGATACATTAAATTCTGTTGATACTTACATGCTCAGTAAGGGCAAGGTTTGCTTCAAAAAAGGATTTGATAGTACCAATATCTTCCCAGTAATCATTGAATAAATAAGCCTGCAGATATTAATTAGGCACTGTTAGGCAAAAATTTGGAATATGCTCAGCTGCAAGCTGATGATTTCTGCACACCCATCCAGATACTGCTGTGCTTTAGAATGAAATGTTTTTGAAATGTACACCAAACAACCAAAAAGGGCTTCATTCATATGTTAAATTTAGAGGATCTTACAAAGTGTTTTTTTCCCCCTTTTGGGGGGGTGGGGGGAGTAGGGGTTGGAAGAAAAATAATTTACCTTGATGTTGAATTCTGCTGCTGAGGCAGGGATAATCTCGGATCCAAAGTCATTTGCAGTGGGAAAACGCCATCTAAATCAAGTTTAGAGGAAAAAAAAACAACATTTTTACTTAATTTTATTCTTGGATGCTTGAGTGACTACAATCTTGAAACATAAGAATTGTTACCTTAAAAGATTCAGCAGGATATCCTTTTTGAATACATAAATTCCCATTGATGCAATGTAAGGTTTCTTGTGAGCTTCATCTCGAGATAGCCCTAAAACAGTTGTGTCTACTGCCTAAAGTATAGATTAGTTTTACTGTAGTCAATTTGAAATCTCAATAGTGGTTCTGGGATATCTTTTAATGTGTGACTATTACCATTGCTTTCAAGTCATCTCCTTTGGGCTTTTCACTGAAAAATAGAACCCTCCCTTTATTGTCAATCTTCATCAAACCAAGATCTGATGCACGGCTATCATGGAAAGTCAGGAAAAGATGATGTATCAGTTTTATATAGTGAACCTTTAGAAGATTAGGAAATAGATGTTACTTAAGAGATTAATATTTCAGTTGCTGATTTGAAAGAGCTTAATATTTATCTTTAAAGAATGTATAAAATTGGTTCAAGTCCATGAAAAGTTTATCTGCTTAAATTGCTTGGTTTGCTGCCCAAATATGTGCAAGCATTGCTTACCTGTCATCCATGGGCACACATGATATGGTAATATCTGCACGACTTTGTCTGTGATTCTGTGAAGTGGAGTATGTTCACATCAATAAGGTTAAAAAAATGGTAGAACGAAGCATGATTTCAATTTTCAAATATTCTTAGCTAATAGGTAGAGTATTATTCACCTGAACAAAATCCATGTAATCCATTCTATATAAGTGATCCCCTGACAATATGAGGACGTCTTCAATTTCTTTGCTTCTCTGATCCTACATTGTCAAAAATGTCCAGGGTAAATGGTAGAACATGACTCTGTATCCTATGAATAGAATCTGGATCTCCCTCTAACAAAATCTTAATATAATTTGACTATTGAGCAATGGTTAGTAGACTTGTTCTTCTGCATTACTTTTTATTTCATTTCTCTGTCCTTTGAAATAAAGCTAGTCCATGAATAGTCATTCATTTTCATTATGACAATGTAGATGAGTGTTCTTTCTTCTTGGGTATTAGAATGGAAAATCCAACTGCAGAAAAGCAATTGCATAAGGCAGTCTAACCACATTATAAATTGAATACCTCAAAAAGCCAGTGGAACTGTCGCACTGCATCTGCTGTGCCTTGGAACCATCTTTTACCTTCCTCGCCTGGAGTTTGCGTTGCAGCTAAGGCCTATGATACATCTAGCTCATCAATACAGAAAACCTAAAAACATTTCCCAAAGAGACCAATCCCTTCTACAGAGATAGTGATACTGACTGAAATTAGGATGGCAATCTTAAGTGGAGTTAGGATAAAGTTTATAAGAATACCTCAACATAGCCATCTCCAAATGTGACACCACCACTATAATTGTAAGCCCGAGCAAGATGCCTGTTAAGTGATGCTGAATTGAACTGTGTCAGAATGTAAACCTTGTTGATACCACTATTGATACAGTTGCTCATTGGAACATCAATTAGTCGATATGCTCCCCCAATTGGTACCTGTATGTTAAGAAGATGTAAGTCTCTTTAATTTGTATATAGTATGCTGATTCACTAGTTATAATCCTGTATTTCAGTTTGTTTCTCTTAAAAGACTTAAGTTTCTGTTGAATGAAATGGAAGAAAATAGACATACAGCAGGTTTGGCACGGCGCTTGGTAAGAGGGAAAAGACGGGTTCCAGCTCCACCACCAAGTATTACTGCCACAACAGTTCTTGCATCCCTTTTCTCCATCTCCAGATTCCTCAACTGTGCATGGTAAGTTGACATAAATGATAGCATTATTACACAATATTGAATGGAATTATTAATCAAATCTTTACATGAATTTCTTTTGTAGGTTCAACCTTGATTCTCTGCTGCTATAGGCTTTCAGACTCACCTTAGCCTGACCTGGAACATCAGCAATGATGGACATGCATACACGATTAGTGGCAGAACTGCTGTAAGCCCTTTGCTTAACTCTTGTGCACTTGAGCTTCTCTCCCATCAATTCTCCATTTGAGAACTTCACAATGCTCCATTTCCTCCTTGCCAATGCAGCAGCTGTGCCTTGTAACTTGCCAGTGGCTGGCAAAGCAATCCGGGCATCTGCTGCCATCGCCATTTTCATCCGAATTAAAAGGAGAAAAGGAAATTGCAACTATACATATGTATATGTATGTCTCTGTGTGTGTTTGTATCTTAAAGCTTGAAATGCAGTACTGGAAAGCAAAAGACTAGCAGAGTATTGGTTTTCATGGGATGCATGTTGCTGGTGGGCTGAGCCACATAATATAACATCTATCCAAATTCAATTGCATCCACCAATCCATTTTGTGTTCATGTGAAAACTTCCAAATTGAGGTAACCTGCTTGTTTTACCAAAAGGTCCTCATGACATACTTGTAATTACATATTAGAGAATATTCTTCTGGTTTCTACTTGTAATTTTTATCATCTTTCCAAATCTTTTCTTTCTCTTCTTCACTACTTTCTACCTGTAATAATATTAGATACAAAATCTCTTATTTTTAGAATTAGATACATTCTAAGGATTTAATCATTTATTTTTTTGATTTTATCATTAAATATCTTTTTGTATCTTTGTATATATTTGATGAATCCAATATCTCTGAAGCTTTCTTCTGCCCCCAATCGCCACTTCTCTGTGTTTAATTCCCGATGAACCCTAATTCAAACACCATCGGAGGAGTAGTTGGAATGGCATCCTCGAAACTTGATGAGAGAAGATTGAAACTATCCGAAAATGAGGTGGTCGTCAATCTACCGGATCAGGTCCTTTGTTTGATTCTCTCCTTCCTCGAACTTGCATTTTGTCCAAAAGGTGGAGATTTCTTTGAAATATTCGTCACCATGGCTATGCTTCTTCATAAATCCCAATCACTTTGATCATTTTTTTTTTTTTTTTTTTTTTGAGTGGCTTCGTGGCGCTAACCCATTAATTGTTACTGCAAGTCTCAGCTCTGCAATTTCCAGGAACGTTAGACAACTTTGCTTATCTATTTTCTGCTTGGATAATGAGTGTGTTGCATTACCCAGTAGCCTTTTTACTTGCAAATCATCAGTGATTCTGAGTTTGAATGGTAATTTTCATGTTGAATTCCCGGTTTTATCTTTAAATCTTGGCTCACTTAGCTACAAGTGCGATAAAACAGTTGAAAAACTCATTCAAGAATGTCCAGTTTTAGAGGCTCTTCAAGTTAACAGGACTTGCTATGACAACGTTGGTGTATTTAGAATTTCTTCTCCTAAACTCATACATCTTGTAATACATTTTCACTTCCAAAGAAAACTTTTCCTGAACATATTGTTCATTCTTCTTATGTATGCAATAGCTTTAATTATCTCTTGGTGCATTTTCCTTTTCTCTTTTGTGTTATTTTTGTAGGAAATTTCAGTAGAAACTGCCCATTCAAGTGAAAACTTTAAAAGTTCAACAAAATTAACTCTGAATACAAGGTTTTTGAAATGGAAATCTTTTCTAAGACTACTTGAGAACTCAGCCCATTTACAAGTTCTTAAATTTGAAGAAGTAAGTACAATTTACATTAGTATTATTCTATTGTATGTATATATATATATATATAATTAAGCTGAAATCATGAAGATGTGTATATATAATCAGTCTTGCTCTTGCTGTGTTAGCCATCTTTTCTTTCAGCCTCTCATGAAATGTGGAGGAATGATACTCCTAGATACTTGTGTTCAAGCTTGAGAAGAATATCAATCTCAAGGTTTAAAGAGACAGAAGATGTGATGGAAATGATAAATTACTTTCTGCGAAATGGGGAAGTTCTTGAAAGCAGTTGAGTTGCATCCTTGTTCTTTCTGGGAAAATTTTGGTTTACTTGAAAAAGTATCAGCAATTCGCAGAAAGTCCAGGGCCTGTGAAGTTCTTGTTCTTGATTTAATTCATTGATTAGGTAAAGCTCGCATCTATCATTACTCATTAGTTGATAATTTGATTGCAGTTTCTGTTCTGTTGCCTCTGTTTAATGGATATGGACTGGTATTTTTTGCAGGATGTTTTTGCCTTCTATTTGGAGCTTTTTTTTTTTTTTTTTTTTTTTTTTGTGCCTCTGATGAAGCTTTTTTGGTGCCTCTTTGATTTGAACTTGAATGCCAATACACTTATTTTAGCTGCAAGCTTAAACAGATTTTGGTGCCTTTGTTGACAATTAGGAGGTTATTATTATGGTTAGAAATAGTCATATATGCTTAAACAGAATCTGATTCCTAGTAATCATTTATCAAATAATGAAGTCTCGTAAATTTAATGACCAGTTAAATAGATAGGGACTCGAATCTCTTTATTATCGAGCTATTGTCAGCACCATGCATGCGATGGGAGGTGATAACATTAATACTATTATGGTCCCATTGACATTTTCACCAAAGTCTTTGCCTTAAAATACAGAAGAAAAAAAAAAGGAAGTTTTTTCGAGGATCTTTCCTCGTAAGTTCGTTACCAGTTTATGGGGTGGTATAGGTCAAACGTCAATTTCTCCATCTAAGCTTTGACGTTTGAGATTCATCAAACAAAATTTTCTTCATGCTGAAATGCAATGTATTGTCCGTATTGAACAGCGGAGTTGGCAAGTGTCAAGTGTGTCACCCCAAACTTATTAGTGTGAGTTCGACACCCAATTACTCCCTTCCATGTATAAAAAAAAAAAAAAATGCAATGTATTTAAACTGTTATTATATATATTAAAAAATATTTTTAAATTTTAATAAAAAATTAAATTTGTATAATTTATTTACTTTAAAGATTTTATTTTATTTTATTTTTTTTTAAAAAAAAATTAAGCTTAGTTGGCATCAATATATTTATAATTGTATAAATTTATGGATTAGAGTAATGTTGGAGATAAAAATAATAATAGTAATTCTTAACAAATTGTTCTGATAAGCAGTCATTTTCTAGTTAATGAGATCTAGGGACATTAATTATTGATTCATGCAACTATTTACTTTTAAGCAAATTTATTTTCTAGAAAAGTAGATTCAAGAAAAGGTAGGAAGAAAAAAAAGGAGATAACTTGAAAAGGAAATTCGAACAAGAAGACAATAGGAAAGATGAAGATGAAGACACGTTTGTTTTACGCCGCTTTATAAATCTCTGTCAGAGCTATAAATAGGATATACTGCTGGGTAGTGCCCACCTCCGTGAACATTCAAGCTCATTTCGATTGAAAAATTTGAATGGGAATGGCGTTTCTTTCACGTTACCTTCTTCTCTGTCTTCTCTTCAGCTCCACTTTCTTCTTCATCCAAAATGTAAATTGTGCAGGTAACTAGCAATTTTCGGTTCCACTTTGTTTAGTATGTATGGTTCTTGATTCTGGATTCTTGATTTGTGCTCTTGTATTTCATGAAAGAATGCTTGTTTTGTTGTTTTTTAAGGTAAAGGGTGTTTTTTTTTTTTTTTTTTTTTGGGTCTTAGATAGGTAGTTGTTGTGTTCTTGAATGATTTACTTTTATTTCAGATATTTGATCAATAAAGATCTCAGCTTTTCCTCTACTGCTGTTTGTTAGCTACTTTGAAGTGTAGCAAGTTGCTTTGGTTTTTTTTCTTGATTCTTGATTCTTGATTGAATCTGTTTGTCGGTTCTTGATTATGTTCTTGCATTCCAAATCAGTGACAGTAATGCTTTTTCTGGTACCTTTGTGATCTATGGGCCTATTGGATAAATGGGTTTTTCGGTGCTCATCTGGGCTATTGATCTCAACTTTTGCTATCATTATCAGAAATTCAGAATTGGGACTACAAGATCTGAGTTGAGTTTTCAGGATCCTGTTTATGATGTTCACTGAGTTCTGTCTGTGCTGATCGTTCACTTTCTTGTTTCTTCAAACTGTTAAATTTTTAACCTTTCTTTTGTCATACATATACCCTGGGCCTATTATACTCTTTCAAGTTTCTGAGAAATGACTCCCAAATAATCCCAAAATCCAAAGCTCTGATCGATAAAACTTACTTTTTCCTTTGCATATCCGATCTTGAAATAGAGATCTGGGACTTAGTGAACTGTGAATTTTTTCCCTTTCTATCGAATGTTGTAACCTTTGCAACTAACTTTATTTTCTTTGTTTTGCATGATGAATTCCTGTTTTGAACTTTCACTGGTGTTATGAACATGTTTTGTCCAAAGTATGCTGTTTACTTGAAAGTTTTATGTGAACAAATTTTACAGGAGTTATCTGCCCCTTCCCATTTTAGGTTTAAGGCCTGTTCTTTTTCCTTCTCAAACTTGAATCATTTTGCCTTTTTCGGCTATTGTTTAGGACTCATAACTTGCTCATAGTCTTCTACCATTCGCTTTGTAGTCTTTCAAGTTTTTTACTATTGAATTATCTTGCAAATGGCAGTTCATATTGTTATTGTGCTTGCATGATGGAGTCTTCTTGCAAGTACCATATATTTTCCTAATTGTTCTGATGGAAGACATATAGTAAGTAACACTGAGGTTGGATTGCACTGCATCTTAGCACAAAAGTGACTCCAAAATCCTAACGCATTTATTCTTCCTAATGACCCTAGCAGTTTTAGACATGACTCACTTTTGAACTGAAACATTCGTTTCATTATTTTATGCAGATGAGGAGGATACCCTTCTCCAGCAAATTAACAGTTACAGAGCTTCCTTAAATTTGACAGCCCTAAAAGAGAATGATAATGCAGAGTGCCTCGCTGATGGTGTGGCAGATCAGTTCAAAAATCAACCCTGTACAAACTCAACAGGCGCCAACACGGTTCCAGGCAATGAGCCTCAATTTTCTAACTATCCCACTGTTCTGTCAAAATGTCATTTAAATGTTTCTGTCATAAGAGATGGTACCATATTGCCAGCATGTGTTCCTAATCTCGTCCCTACTCTTGTTTTATCAAACTTTACACAATCACAGTACTCAGGTTCTCTCAATGATTCTAAGTATACAGGAATTGGAATCGGTTCAGAAGATGATTGGATAGTCGTCGTTCTGACCACTAACACACCAGAGGGAAGCTTTGTAGATGCTAATAGTAATTCAAAGGATAATAGTGCTGCTACTCTGGTCTCAATCTCAAAGCTTGCTCTTTTATACAATACACTAATTTTGTTCACAGGTTTCCTTATGTTAGTGTGAAGCAAGGGATTTTGTTTCATGTACTTTTGAGTGTAACTTTCTTTTCTGGAGGCTGCAAACTATTGTATTATCATGTTGTAGTAAACTGACAATATAATTGATCCAATGACAAAGTGGTTATGCAGATGTCATTCTTTTGCACATTTCATTTTGCCATGAAGTCTTAGTTTAACCACCTCTATTGTGCAGATGAATCTCTTTGCACATAACATAGTTCTAGTTAAAGCAGGAGAGAAGAGGCTACACCATTTACTGTGCTTGTCATGTAATAGTGATATTTCATCCCGTATCAAGAATGTGTAATAATAATATATAAAAACATATTTACAGTTAATTTAACTTTAATACAGTGAGAACAGTGTGCTTAGGTTGTGAACCCCAATCCCATTCAGAGGGGAGGAGACAATTTTCTTGTTTTTCATGGTATCCAGCATAACATCTATCTCCATGCCAACTGAGTCAAGAATTGGAAGAAGAAAGACTAACCACTAATTTTTATTACACATACAAGAAACCAGATTCAAGCTTACACCTAAGGGATATCACCTATGATCACCGAAGCAAAAAGGGTGAAAACAGAAATTTGTTTAAGAAAATTCCAACGTGATTTGGCACCTTGGCTTTCTTCCACCAATCAGCTTTATTTGGTGTAACTTAGCTGCATCCCTTTGTTTTACAAGGTTTAGATGTGTAACAATCTCATCAAGACTACATTTTTAAGAGCTTTTCAATCTAGCCCTAGTTATTAACAGATACCTTTGAATAGCAAGTAATAAGACCCAAGTGGCCTTTGATATCTTCTCCTTCACCATCAAAAGTAAAGCTGAACTTAGTACAGTCTTCAGGATCTGGGCTTGCAATCCCTTGAAAAAACCAAGTAGGCCTTCTCTTTTCCAGATGGCAGAAAGTGCACCTTTAATTGTTTTCTTAGACTTCTCTGGAGCTTCCTCAATATCTTCATCCGTTTCGGCAGATTGAATCATCACCTTACACCTACAGAGTCAAAATTTTAGGAAAAGTTCATCATTGAGCATCATCATTAGACTATTTAAGGTACAGGAACAGAAGTGGCATCATTTTCATGAGGAATTTGAATTATGAACAAATGCCATGCAAAATTACAAACTTGAAGCAAAGGGAAAGTCATAGTTGAGTATAAGTTTATATAGAAATACCTAACTGCTGGGTATGTCAAACAGGTTGCAATACATTTTGATAGTGCACCAAGTACAAAAGCAGATAAAGCAGAAAGAGCTTCTGGAGATGATTCAGTGCCTTCCTTGTTGCTCATTCTTCGCTTCAGCATTCGTTGCTTTAGCTGATCAAATGCAGTGTACTGCAAAGAGGGTTAATAAATTTTCAAAGAACATCAGAATAGTTAATCTCTAGCAGATGAACAATAATTTTAGAAAATCTTCACTAGGAAGTGTACCTGGATAGAGGGATTTGCAGTAAGAAGTAGGGATATGCCTAGACCATCATATGCCTCATTCCAGGAGCCCTCTGACAGGGATTTCATCAGCCCCTTGGATTTCCCAAACTCACTAGTCTGCATTCTGGAAGATGCTGTATCCAGAGGCTGAAATAAGGGCTCAAAATCAGAAGCCATATTGATTGATATGCAGTCAAATCTCCACAATTTAATCATTCATCAAAAATCACTATGATGCATTTGCCTTATGGTGTCACCTACATGCTGAACAAAATTTAGGCGAAAGACTTGCATTATGGAGCTATCATATTTCAGGTGAAAGGTTTGCATCTCCTTACTCGATCCTAGATAAGGTTTATTCCCCGCATTGTCCTAATGTGTCATTCCATTTAAGTATTGGCATAATAAAGAACATTTTTCCACAAATATCATTTCTTCTAAAAGATACTCATTGCCCAAGAATGTATAATAAGTGCATCCTTGCTGATCATGTTGATTCTCTATGACATAAAAATAACTTATCCATATCCAAATCACGGGAAAACAAATAAAAATACTTTTGACATTTTCTTTTTAAATGTGTAAATGCTCCTTACACAAAACTTATAATGACAAATTCCAGAGATTGAACTAACACCTCTACAGCTTCAGTATTGGTGTCTAAACACAATTCTGTTGTAACAGCATAGTAAAGACTACAATCCTAGTGGAAGAAATTCCCCAGAGAATTATGGTGTCAGTGTAAACTCAAAGTAGAAACTACTCAACTTGCAAAAATCTCAATATTTTCAAATAGCAACATGTGGAGAAGCAACCAAATAGGACTTACATGGGTCACTATGACTGTACATGCACCCGCAGCAGCAGCAATAACCAAGTTAGCCTTTGTTCCAATAGATTTATATCCACTTCTCTTCAAGTAGAGTCTCTTAAAGAAGCTGTACCCATAAAAATAGATGAACTGGGAGATAAATGATTGTAGGTTTTTTGTTCCAAGACCCT
Organism: Cynanchum wilfordii; assembly: GCA_025388415.1. Lineage (NCBI taxonomy): Eukaryota > Viridiplantae > Streptophyta > Magnoliopsida > Gentianales > Apocynaceae > Cynanchum > Cynanchum wilfordii. The sequence goes on along the minus strand of JAHSUH010003114.1, from coordinate 1,329,487 downwards.
GGTACAACGAAAAAGGCCGGCGTGTGGAAATTGCTTCCCTAAGAACATCAGATATATTCCTGGATTTAAATCAGAGAATAGAATTAGTTTTCCTCCCTTAAAACATTTAAATCTAGTTAGATGCAAAATCAGGCAGCAGGAAGAAATTAACCAGTATTAAATTCATCTAAGAAATAGAAACCCCAGCTGAAATTGATTAGTGGACAACCTCGGAAAAGGTTTTCCATGAAGACACTATGACACCATCTTATCTTAATCTTTTAACAATAATCAGGCAGCCAAAAACACATACTAATCCCTGTTTTCTTTTTCTTGTGAGTTGTGAAAGTAAACCATTTGCAGCTAAAACTCAGATTTTTATCAGTAATCAAAATTCAACCCGCTTGATCAATAACAGTATCTAATTCTTGAAAAGAAAGAACAAAACTTCAACAATTCAGATTCAAGAACAAAAACAGAGTCATATTCACCTTCAAACAACTCAGCAAAAACGAAAAATGAAACCAAAATCGTCACGGGTGGGTGGGACCCAGAAAAATCCAAAAAGGGAAAAAAAAAAAAAAAAATCTTCAAAGGGTAAAAGAAAAATTCACCTATATTTTGCCTGATGATGAGCACGAACTTCAGCTTGGTATTTAGACTTGCAGGTATCCAAAGGGTACAGAATTGTGGTGCTCACCAGTGCTCCAATGGCACCAGACGTCGCTTCTGATACCGATTCCATATTAAGAGCCATCACGCATAAGCTGGGGTCAATCAGTTAAGGTTCTGAATATGAGGTCGGAGTTCAGCAGCGATATTAGCCTTATGCCCGCCGGCCACCGACGTTACAGGGAAGAGATAATAGATATAGAGAGTGACGTCTTTTTCCGGTGGCATGGGACACGTGATAATTGAGTATCACAAACGTACGGGAAATGTTATGGGATTTACTTGTCTAGTATCATCCTCGTTTAAAAAAAAAAAAAAAAATTATCTTAAAAATTATATATATTGAATTTGTCAGAATTCAAAATGCGTTCTTGTCTAATAAATTTTAAATATTAGATTTTTTAAATAAATATAAACAATTTAATAATATTGTTCGCTTTAAATCACTTCAAATATTATTGACTTTATCACACTTCAAATGAGTTCGACAAATTTAAAAGTATTGATTGAGTAAAGAGTTTAAAACTTTTATTTATAACTATTCAAGAATTGATCTTTTGAAAAATGATGATACGGACTTCACGATGATTTTTTATACGGTACAACCCCTCTAATCCGTCACCTTTGGGACTGGGGTATGGTCGGAACGCAAAAAAGGTCGGATTATCCGAATATACAGGAAAATTTTATTTATGTACATATGTAATACTAAAAATTTGAATGTAAGCATTATATAAATATAAGTATGTATATAGACATATGTAGTAAAAAACTTAGAAAAAAGCAGGGTTATAGATTTTTGTTTAGCAAATGAAATTTTTATTTTTGCTTGCCTTTTGTTGCCCATGGTTGCCAATATATATATACATATATCTATACATACAATATATATATATATATAAAGTGTTTATAAAGTGGAGGAAGTTCCGGAGTAAAGTAAAGGGGAATAAATAAAGGAGTAAATAAAGGGAGAAAATAAGGGGGAGAAATAAGGGAGGAAATTTAGGGGAAAAGGAAAAAGGAAAAGAAGATACGAGGCAATGAGGGAGGGTGGGCGGAGTCGATCAGTGACGGGGTGACGGACTGAGGGTGGGGGGGTTTTACGTATTTATAAAACTCTATAGTATGAATTTACTATTCAATTTGTTTAATGTTTTACATAAATCAGTAATTATTACTACGAAGAACTTTTTAAGTACAACTATTTATAAAGAAATTACAAAAAAAAAAAAAAAACTATTTATAAAGAATTTTAAGTTGATAGGATTTAAATTTTAGTGGGCAATACCATAAAGTTTTGAAAATTCAAGGGCTTTAATGTAATAAAAAAAAGGAAAACCGACAAAAGATTTGAAAAATTAACAATTGTTTCCTATTTCTCCGATTATTTTAATTTTGAATTGGAATTCTCTCTTCCATTTCCCTCTTCTCTCCACTCTCCCACTTGCCACTTACTCTTGTCTTCAATTTTCTCTGTACCAAATGCTGACGAGAAAGCCGTAGCAAGAATTTGTATTTCGAAAAGTCCCATATTTTCAAGATACTGTGTCGCTGATTCTGTAAAAAAGAAAAAAAATTGGTGCAAAATGCAAGATTTTATTGGTTCGGTTCGGCGATCTTTGGTTTTCAAGCCGTTAGGAGTAGGTGGAGGTGATGCAGAGGATAATAATGGTTTAATTAGTAATGGGTTTAATGGTTTTGTTGAAAAGATCGGTTCTAGTATAAGGAAATCAAGAATCGGAATTTTTTCTAAACAGCAAGTTCCGGCTTTGCCACCGATTGCTAAGGCTGAAGCAGTGAAAGTTAAGAAAGATGATAAGCCACAGATCCGGTGGCGGAAAGGGGAGTTAATTGGATGTGGGGCTTTTGGGAGGGTTTATATGGGGATGAATCTTGATTCTGGAGAGTTGCTTGCTGTTAAGGAGGTTAATTTCTTAGTTCTCTGTTTTGTTGAAGGTGGTTCTATAATTTTGCGGTCTTTGAAGTTCTAATTTTGGCTTCTTTGTTTTCGGATGCAGGTCTCAATTGCAGCTAAAGGCGCTTCCAAAGAAAGAACACAGGTATGTTTGAGTTTTTGATAATTTCTTTCTGTATGGCATTTTCTTGTTCTTCATTTCCGTCCTGTTTATGTAAACTGAACTGTGATGCGAGATCATTCAGAGAGTTTGGGTAGAAAGTTCAATATTTACGTGTCACTGCGTTATCCAAGGTGGTCTGAGGTTAGAAAAAGGGGGAAAAAATGAAGAGTGGGTAATTAGATAAAATTTTGTTTGTGATTGCATATTGTAAAAATTGCTTATCTTTATGCTCCTGGATGAAGATTTAAACTGCAGTTTTTTTCCTTCTCTTTTGGATGTTTTACACGCTTTCTTTCCTTTTTATGTTTACTTTTTAACTGATAGGTTCATATTAGAGAGCTAGAAGAAGAAGTGAACCTGCTGAAAAATCTGTCCCATCCGAACATTGTGGTAAGAAAACTGCCTTGATTTGGGTAAAGTGGCTGCATATGCACTTTCCATCTTACTTATATCTTTTATTTGCTCCAGAGATACTTGGGAACTGCTAGAGAGGAGGAATCCTTGAATATACTGTTGGAATTTGTTCCAGGTGGTTCTATCTCATCCCTTTTGGGAAAGTTTGGATCTTTTCCAGAATCGGTAGGTTATTTCCTAAATAACTGTTATTTCCATGTAAATTGCTACTATGATTTTATTGAACACTGAAGTTCGTTTTTATGGTTTGGTCTTTGGAGCTTGAAAACTTTTAAAAAGTTGCAAAAGATTAGTCCATCAAAGCTGCTGATATCAGCACTTCTCATCTTGAACCTCGGCATTCCGTCAAGTCTTAGGCATAATATCCCTGTTTTTCCGTGCCAATCAGGTTATTAGGATGTATACAAAACAGCTGTTGTTAGGTTTGGAGTATCTGCACAAGAATGGGATTATGCACAGGGACATCAAGGTAATGGTTTACTCATTAGAAATTTTATGATATATGCAGCACATCAATTGTTGTAGCTCATCAAATCTAACAAACTTGTATTTAATTTAGGGTGCAAATATTCTTGTCGATAACAAAGGATGCATAAAACTTGCTGATTTTGGGGCATCCAAGAAAGTTGTTGAATTGGTATGAGCATATTGTATCATATTACATTTTCCTAGTTTATGTTCTTCATTTGTAGTTTTATCTAGAAATTCTACATTTTGGCTATCTGCAGGCTACAATGACTGGTGCTAAGTCAATGAAGGGTACTCCCTATTGGATGGCTCCTGAAGTTATTCTCCAGACGGGCCATAGTTTGTAAGTAATTGCAAAAAGAGCTCAATTTGTTTGAGGCTGTAAAGTTTAAGATTCATTTAATTACTCATGTTTTGATGAAATATATGCTCTAGATAGCTTTACATATCCATTCTTAGTCCTCTAGGAACCATAAGCTGAGCATCACTGGCCAGATCAGATAGTATAGCAAAGCCATCAATGACCATGGCTGACTTCAAACATGTTGCTCTTATAGGTACTAAATAACAGAACTGAAGTTGAAATATTTTGGAATTCAGAATGCTTTGGATCTTAAACTCATTGTTATTGGTCAATCTTGTTTAAATGAGTCAAATTCACTATAGTAATTCATGTGTGCATACAGTTGTTTTAATGAAGATTAGTGCTATTTAATGTAGTGAATCAGATATAGGGTCATGAGGTGGAGCAATTTTGCCTTATTGATTAATTTTCCTGGAGCCATTAAATTTGAGACCTAAAATGAAAAGAAAAATTAATAGGAATAAGCAGGTAGTTCGTTCCTTGCAAAGAGCTTTTGGGTCCATTTTTCAATGTTGTTTTTTTTTTATAATTTTTTTTTAACCAACTCTTTTTACTTAGAAAAGTAGACTTTTAAGTGTTAATTATATTTTTAATATTCAACTATAAAATTTAAAATTCAAATATTCAAATTTAAAAATATACATATTTAGTAGTGTTCCTGAACTTCAGGATGCTTTCACATTTAGTATTTGGTGAGTAGGCTCATCTTCTTTGAGTTTGAGCAAGGATTACTTTTTCATGACATTGAATCAACAACTAATTAGTTGACAATCTATAGTTCTGCTGATATATGGAGTGTTGGGTGTACCGTTATTGAGATGGCTACTGGAAAGCCTCCTTGGAGCCAGCAGTACCAGGAGGTATGGTAGTTGCTTTGTTGCTTTTGGTAATGCTGAAAAATTGAAAATCTGGTTTACGTTTTAGCTTTGAGTATCTTTCTTTAACAAGATTTGGGGTTTGTTTTTCAGGTTGCTGCTCTTTTCCACATAGGAACAACTAAATCCCATCCCCCAATTCCCGAGCATCTTTCAAGAGAGGCAAAAGATTTCTTGTTAAGATGTTTACAGAAGTATGTATTTGTTTCTTTTTATCCTCATAATCAATTAACTTGAATCTAATCCAAATTTATTCTCTATGCCAGTAGTAGTTACTTTTATCAGTCTTTTTTAATATTTCATTCTTCACACTGATGCAGGGAGCCGAACTTAAGGCCTACACCTTCAGATCTGCTACAGGTAGTGCTAATTTGCTTGTTCATTTGCCTTATCTTTATATCAAACTTTTACAAGTGTTTTTTGATATCTCTATTCTTGAGGTGTTGATGCAGCATCATTGTTATGGTAGCAACTCATTCATTAAAATGATAAATGAAAGAAGACGGTAAAAAAACTACATAGTGATATTGTTTTTCTCTTTGCTGATGATATGCAGCATCCTTTTGTTACTGGAGAATGTGGAGGAACTAATCTTCTATTACGCCGTTCAGTTGTGGTCAGTAACTGCTTAACAAATTCTTTTCCAGAAAGATGTCTCTTTTATTATGTTCTCACTGATGATTTTAATTAATTAAATTGCAGGAGAATGCTGGAAATAGATTAAATACTAGCAGGGTTGAACTAAAGAAGTCGTAAGCAATTTTTCCCCTGAGCTTCGAGCATCCAAGTATTGTACATTGTTACATGTTTGAAGAATGACCTTTGGATTATTGAAATATTGCAGGGTAAATTTTGATACTAGGATGACTTGTAATGGCTTGAAGGATGCTTGTGATATGGGTGGTGTAAGATGCTCAACTGTGTATCCGGAGAAATTCTCTGAAAATGCTTGTATTTGGAAATCAAGCAATTATGACGATGACATGTGCCAGATAGATGACAAAGATGATCTCATGTTGAAGTCATCAATGAAATTTGGGCCTGTGTTGCACTCAACTGATTGTAATAAGGTAATTTGTGATTTACAAAAATAACTTATGCATAAAGAGTAGAATGAAAAAGCTCATTATGATTTTCCACTTTATTGTCCCTAGAGTTTTAATCCTATGTCTGAGCCTGAAGACGACTGGCCATGCAAATTGGATGAAAGTCAGGAGTTGGAGAGACATAATACAAATATTTTTCCCTCCCAAGGTGTCAAATATCCTTTAGATAGCATTGGACTTTCCCAAAAGGATGATGGTGGCTTTACATTTCCAGTTGGCCAAGTTGTAATGGATGAAGATGATGAAGAAACTGAATCCAAAATTAGGGCATTCCTGGATGAAAAGGTATTACGATGTAAAAAAGAGTTTCCCTTTATTAGCATTTGTAGTTAAGAAAACATTCTTCAAAGATATGATAACAAGCAGTCATATGCTAACTTTGCTGTTGTATTGTTTTTAGGCTTTAGATCTGAAGAAACTGCAAACTCCTTTATATGAACAATTCTACAATTCATTGAATACTGCTTACCCCATAAGTCCTATTGGTGCTGGGAACAAGGAGAATGTGTCAGATAATCTGAACCTACCTCCAAAGAGCAGGTCCCCAAACAGAGTGTTTAGTAGGAGACTTTCTTCTGCTGTTGAAATTAACCACACTTCTAGCCCAGTTGGTCGTTCAAAACGAATATCAAATATTGGGGGCTTAAGTCATGTAAACTCTGAGGAAACTCGGTCATCACAACTCAGAGAATTCAAGGAACTCCTTTTTAATTCTCAGCAAGAACCACCTAATCCCAGGTTTGTGAATAAATTACTGTTCTCTTAGCTTAAATTCTTATCAGTTAATTGAGTATTTGGTTCACTTCTGATTTTTTGGGTTTTCTTGTTTGTGGGTAGTCCACATTTCTCAGAGAGACAGAGAAAATGGAAAGAAGAGCTTGTTGAAGAGCTCGCCAGGAAAAGAGGTAACATTAATGTGTTTACTTGATATCCCAAATTCAACATGTCTCAAATTCCTGCTTCAAATTTAAGTTTATCTTTGTTCCTTCTGATTCTCAAAATTAAGTTTGTAAATTTCAGAAATAATGCGGCAGGCAGGGGTAGTGAAAACATCCTCCCCTAAAGACCAGATTTTGCACCGCTACAAGGATCATTTAGGACATGCATCACCAAGGAAATAAACATATATTAAGGTTTCCTCTCTATGATTTCTCAATAACCTTCTTACATTTACGTATCATATGATAAAATCGTGTACTGACATCGTACTAGTAAAACATTGGATGCAGATTATGATTTGCAAATGACCGTTGGAGCAGTATCCCATTTCTTGACACAACAAGGGAGTTCAATAGAGGTGCTTCTTGAAAAATCTCATCTTGCATTAGTTCTATTAATCCCTTACAGTTTAAAATGGCTCTTTCATTATATATTATGTATACTGGCTGGGAAGCCTAGTTTAGTGGTTGCTGATTATCCTGCTCAGTTTATCTGTGTTACACCAGTAAAAAAAGAAAAGCATGACAATCAAAACATGTATCTGGTTTTCCATTTTTTCTTTTTTTTCTTCTGATTTGTAAAGCTAAAGCCATTGGAGCTTGTATCTGCTTGCGGAATATAAGAATATACATGAGAGAATTTCTTGAGTTTATTCATATGTGTATATATATATATAAATGGTTTATCATGACAATTTGAGTTTTTCTTCCAGAGTTCTGATTCTGCCCATGGTTGAGTATAATAGTCTTATGAAATTGTTTTACATTATTATGTTTGATAATATACCATGTGCCAAATATAATATGTACAATGTGTTTATCCAATCTAAACAAACAAAAACAGAGAAGGGATTGTTGTATTGCAAGTTATTTAAATTCTAGTGAGGTGAAACTTTTTGTATATAAAAAAAAAATATGTTAAAAAAGTTTCTCTTAAAAGGGTTTTGAGGTAGTTTGACATACTATTATTGAACTGTAATATTATAATTTTACATTTGAAATATATAGAGTTTTCTTGAGTAATACAAAATGAACTTATGTATCTATTTGTAAATTCCGCATATCTCTTTTAGGATAGTTTTAAATAGTTGATTGTAAGTATTGTCGTTTGCATCTTAAACTTGTGATTATGAGCGAAGGTAAGCTAATAAAGAGTTTTTCAAAATGAAGTTTAAATGAAGTTATATGATCGAATTTGTACTTATATGTAACTATTTAAAATTTATCTCCTCGTAAATAACTTATTTAACTTAAATTTGAATATGAATTAATTTAAAGGTATCGTTTTTCAAGGGACGGGACAATATGTGACTTCTAGAAGTGAAAGAATTTCTCCAGTGGACACGGGAGAGGATTTTTCTCCACCATTTGTTCTTGCACAGGTGTTCTATCAATCTTGTACTACATATATTTTTTTTTTTTTAATTATTAGGTAAAAGTCACATCTGATTTCGAAATTAATGAGAAAAATATGAATACAATACAAGTAAAAAAGAATTAATCATTCATTGCATCATTTCGCCGGACAAGTTGGCAGTGAAATTCAATCCTTCCCTTAAAACTATTTTGGCTGCCATATTACCTTTAAAATATTGAAAATTCTTTTATAGTGATGCTGTATAATTTTACAATATAATTTAATATTGAGATTTGTCACAATAGTTGAAATGGGGTGTCGAACTCCTGTCCTTTGGGCAAGGAGGGTGTTTGGGGACATAGCTAACCAACGTGACCACAAACACTTGACAAAATATTGAAAATTCTAATCCCAGTTTTGATTTGGATAGCTGTCTCTATAATACATAGATATATATTAATATATACATATATAGTATAAACAAGAAGTGTTACTATATGTGCATGAAATCTTACTATTGACTCTTAGAATGCAAAAGGAATCCAATTTCAAGCTATAAGCATGTTTTCCACAATTAAAGAAAGTTATAATGAGTTTGAGTTATATCTAACGATAAAAATATCATATAAATATATATTTGATTGAATTAATTGGACTAATTATTCGAATACGGATTTTGGAAAAAAGAAAAAAAGAAAACCACAAGGGTCATAGAAAGTCGTGTTTCCCAGTAAAAGAACAGAATAGAACATGTCTGACAAAGTCTTCTTTCGAAAACGATCACCAAAATCTCCACCCAATTCTTTCTGTTTCCACTATAAATCATTGCAATCTTCTCAAAGATTTAGTTGTTAGGTGAAAGTCAAATTTTTGTTCAATTTTTTCTTGCCTTTTTCTGGTGGCGCATGGACCAAAAAACAACAAATTAAAGTAGCAGTAGTTTTCTGGTAAAATCAAATGCCATGCAGCAGGAACCCCCCCTCTTCCTTATATCCCACTATCATGTAAATATCTTTTTTATCGAATGTGTACAATTTTATAATTCTTGCAAATAATACATTCTATACAGTCTCTAATGGTATTCGAGAAAAAAAAGAAAAAAAAAAAAGAAGAAGAAGGAAAACCCTCGATCTAGAAGTATAGTAATAATGGTGGTAGAGGATTATTATAAGAACTTAGAAGTGAAGTTAAAGGAGTGTTTGGCATGATGGAAATTAAGGGATGTTGAAGATTATA